>JAPYKE020000156.1:0-53928 GCA_028554795.2 Sinohyriopsis cumingii
TTACGTATTTTAACATATTACTGACACAGTTTGCATCGAAAACAACTTTGGTTGGACGTTGTTTTCCTTTTTCAAACGAATAAGGACCTGGAAAAGAAAACCTCCTCTAACTCTCTCACTGTGTAAATAGCATGTAAAGCAATGAAATCACTCAAAACGAGTAACGTAAATGTTTGTTTCCTTCTTGATTGTCGACAGGCAGTGTGGAAACCTAATGCATATGATCTGATTTTCAACAATTACAGAACATACTATAGTGAATTTACAATCATGTTATGAAATCGTGCATTGTAACATTGATGGTTTGCGTTTCCAAACCGACAATGTTTGTCACTTACTCATTTTTGCATACACACACCGAGGTAGTTATGCAAGGAAGGGTTGCTAGATTCTGTGACCATTTTTTCAAGCTATTTAAAATGGGGGATTGTATATAGTTATGGTTTCTGGTAAAGTTGTAGGTATATGTGTGTGATAAACGGCAAACATCTCGTATAACATAAAACATAAAGTTGATAAGTGGGTAAGTTTGAAAATTCACTTCACATAGCTTATATTGATAGTAAACATTTTGCTTTTGACAAATTTTTTAAGTGTAGCAAATCATTGTTACAAACTCGTGTTGAGAAAAGGAGTGACATTTCTTGTAAAACATTGTAGTGCACTTGCCCTTTATCTTCGTTTGTCTTAGCAGCCGCTAGAACAGTAGTAGACGTCGTCGCTGCCGTAGAAATAGTTCATTTAGAAATGAATTTTTATTTTCCCATCCAATGGACAATGATATTAGATTAGATTTGGCAGGCATGATCATGAACGGAGAAGATGAAATACATCTTGCAGGAGGAGACACAATCAGTCAATGCCGTCGTTTGTTTTATAGTGCTTTCACGACGTAGCAACATCACGTCTCTTTTATGTCAAGATATTTGTTTTATCCCTTTTCTTCGTGGAGCTTTTCTTCTTTCTGCGGCAATTCTTTTGTTTGTGGGGATGTTGCCTTTTTTGGCGACCTTTCATATTTTTCTTCATTTAGCTTTTTCTTTTAAGATTCTATATATAAGGGGACAAAATAATGACACCTCATAAACAATTACATCCATCAGTTAAAAATGAATTGATTTTTGGTTTGCATATTGTTTTTTTTTTGTTTTGTTTTTTCTTCAAAATGGGTTTGTTAGTTTGGGTATGTTGATTATGTTTTAAAGTAATTGACGTGATCTCAAAGTAAACAGTCGTAACACTTGAAACCAGCTTCTAATAAATGCGCAAGAACCTTCAATGCAACGGATGGCATACGGACTACGACACAATTTGGCAGGAGAATGCGATTGAAAGGAGGTCGTGTGGGCTACCGTTTGAAGAAGAAAAAAAAAAAAGAAGTGTAGGATGATTTTAAATTTTCTTCCTTTCTTCCGAATGATGCGAAAGGAGAAATGTAAATAACAGGACATCATTATTAACACTTAACGTGTAACTAATTGGTACAAAGTAGTCTCAAATAATAGCGAATTGGTTGGTTCTAAATCGATGCGTAAATAAGCATTGGTGTTGCAATGTCATAGATCAGTCATAGGGTTCAATTGTTTGGCTAACATATGTACCTGTGATCTGTTTCTTCCATATTTGAACAATAGCACATAATGAGCATTGGGACTGATTTTGGGATGTGCTTGAAATAACTGTTGTGCTGGCATTACAATGGTGTCCGTGGCGTTTAAACCAAGGTTTATTCTTCTACGTCTTATTCTAACATCTCCTCGAAGATGACACGATGTGGTTTGACTGAAGTCAAACACGATTCCAAAATCTTCACGAAAAATGACTTCTGTAAACAAAATCGATTTAATTGAAAGAAATTTAAAGAAAGTGCAAACCTCACCTTGTAACAACGCATGGTATTTTACGCTTGACAATCAGACAAATGCGATTTGTATTCGATGAAACGCTCTAGTTTGTTTGAACCACTCGATATATAAATCAACATTTTAAAGAAATTGCGAATATGCAAGGACTCCCAACGTTTTCTAAATGTTTGTCTATCGTTTGATACTAGAGGAATTGAAGGACGAGGCAGCGATAGTAACACGTTGAGAATGCTGAAAAGATTATCAAATGCAAAATACATTTAATACATCTGAAGCTAGACTAACATTTCTAATATTGGTGTCAAAACACAAGAAAACATTTTTCTTTCGAAGATTTAAAACACATACGGCATATATTATTCCGTTCGTGATTTAATGTCTGTCCCATTAAATGTATGTGCAAGCTATGGTCGTCTTCTTATATTTATACAAATTTAGTGTCTCTAATTTCTCCGGTATTGTCTTTCTTCTCATTTCCTTTATATTTGTACGAAATTACTTTCGTGGATTTGTAATAGATCCTGTTTCGGGTTTTCTACTACGGCTTTTATCATTATCTCATGTTCACCTCTCAGTGTTTGTAAGTTAACTCCTTCTTGCTTCCATGCATCGACACCAGAAAATTTCCTGTCATGTACATCTTCCCAATGGAAAAGTTGCTGGTATAAACAACTGCATATACACGCATCTTGATAAGTATAAAGCGGAACTAATGATCGACGAATGTATTCTTAACATGGGCATGAAAACGTTTGCTCATCGCTATTTTAACACAACGTATCTTACTTACGAAAATAAATTTGGAATTATTACGCTTCGATAACCGAAATCCGACGAAAATGCCGTCATTAAAACGCAAATTACCCGTCGTCCAAACTATAATGGAATAGACGTGGATGGAATCAGTTCTGTTAACGGTTCTTGATACTCTAATAACTCAACACTGTCATTGACTTCCTTCCACTGAATTTATTGCAACAGTGAGGACAAAAGCCGTAGCGTGGTAAACTTCATATTCACGTTGTTGTTTTCTGTCTGTGATAGTATTTGCCAAGAATAACTTTTCATCTACTGTGGAAATAGCAATTATAGAAAAATTCCTCAAATGATGTTTCACTTGTATCTTGACAAACTCTCTGCAAATGCGTGCAGTTAGCAGAATTGGTAAATTCCGAATTCTAAACTAGTCATTCATAGAAATACCTTTGTTTTCTTTGTTCTTTGAGCGAATAGTGAAATCGACAGACAAACGATATCCGACAGAGAAATCTGAAGGAAATATTAATTTCTTTAACTGATGTTACACCCATCGTTAAGGGGTGTTGTCGTAGGTGTCAAACCAGGTTGTGTTTAAACGTATTGATTCAATCTGGTATAAGTCTTCACTTTCAAGAGTGCTACAAAGCATGCAAACAATGTAGCTATGAATCATACAGTCAAAGACCCTGTGAGATGGTTTATTGAAAAATGACGATTGATAAAATCGACCACTTTGAGACCTCTGGTGCGGTATGTTCGTTTGGACGCAATTATTATTATTTGCGTTAATCTGAAGCTTTACAAACTAGACGGTCACGTTGTATTTTACTATCCAAGTATTCAAAGATACAAAGAACAAACATGGATGTATTTGATTTCTTTTCTTCGAAATTCGTCCTCATCGCATGGCAAGCGCGTTGCATTGGTTCTTTATACAAAGAAATTGTCTAGTGGATTCAGAAGTATCTGTGTCTGTCTAACCTCGGGCGTCGTCTGTATGTTTGCTCGTACAACTCCTCCATGGTAAAATCTAAAAAAGAACATTTCAGATTGTGATTGAGGGAACCAAGTAGGTATAGAAAAAGAAAAGAAAAGAAAGAAACTTCTGTCCATGTGTCATTCCAAATATTTTAGTCATTTTTTTCAAACACATTGCCAAATAATTCATGAAATCTTTAAAATGCATTTGTCGCGATTTCACTTCGACTAGACTGGCTCCAACCATAATCGGTGCGATCGTTTGAATAGATTCAGAAGGAAACATTCCGTCGTATCAAGAGAAATTGTGAGCAATGATTGTAGCATCCTTACGGCTGTCTTTGTAAGGCTACATATCCTTCCTCTTCGCGCCAATATCGTCGGTGGAGTCTAAAATCGGAAAGAGACAGTGGAAAAAATTGCTTTCAGTATTAAAGTTTCACAAGCCCCATGATCAACGGAGAAATTGAAAACGTGAATGATGTTTTCTATTATGCGGTATAGTTCTCGTCTTGCGAGGTGCCCCAGTCTCTCTAGGAGGTGAAGCGTGGGTCATGCAAAGCGTAATGGTTCCGTCGGTCATGTTAAACTTGTCACTGGTTTGTTGAATGTGTTGAAGTATGTAATTATTTTGAACCGTGTGATTTATGCATGTCTACTAAATTGGAGACTTTAAACTGGATGGAGATTCTCAAACAATTGGCCTCTTTAGTTGTTGTTGTTGTTGTTGTTGTAGGGTTTAACGCCATATTTTAGCACACATAGCGGCCAGTATTAATGGTGGAGGAAAAACCCGGGTTGGCCTCTTTAGCTTGGCACTGCAATTTTGTTGTAACTAAGATGGATTCACACAAGTCTGTAATTAAATCTGCTGTTTTCTAGGGTGGCACTTCAGACATGAATAAGACCTCTTGCAAATTTCATCTTGTAGGTGTAAGCATTGGTGCACATTTGATGCAGGTCAAATTTAGCTGCAGGTCAGGTCAGGTTTTGCATCTCTATCAAATATGATAATAATTTTCTGGAGTTTCTGAGCGACTTTATCTTTGCTGGATCAGGATTCTCTTTGTCTTGTGGCCGAGGAGGTAGTGTACGTTGATTCATTTCACGCACCACATCGTCGACATCGCTGGCATGTTCTTGCGTTAAACATTTAGTTAGCACGTGGGACAAAAACAAGGAAAGTCGTCGTCTATGTCACCACTTGGCATCTACGTCCACGATCTCGCTGGACTATGGAGATCATTTTAATTTGATTACAACATTATATTTGACTAATTTATACGCACGCACTCACATCTTCTATGCATGAAAAACACACTTTATATACTTATTGACTTGGTATTATTAGCTATAAATGTCTCAAGCTAAGTCCAATTTCATTACCGGTTGATGTTGCTTTGGTAGTCATTGTTGTTTGATACTGCTGACAACTGACTACCGTGAGTGTGGATAGATTAATACAAGTTTTAGGAATTTTGGCTGGTGAAATTCTCTTTCTGTTGCCTCAGATACATTAAATCTGCGTTCCGACTGTGAAGAAGGAAAATATGGAAGAGTGAAATTAAGTCGACCCTCTATGATTTACAGATAGTTATTCGAAGAATACTTAAAATAAGAATACGGACAATTCGTCTGGAAATAAAAGTCACGATTGATGCGAGATCTGACATCGGGCTCTGGAAGCAAATGTCACAATAGATGCGACATCTGAATGAAAAGAAAGAACAAGAGAAAATTGAACAAAGGTAGAAATATGTATTATCATTGTCAGGTTACAGGACACTGGTCTTCTGAAAGGCTTATTAAAAAGAAGCACAAGAAGCGAGAAGTTGAGAACTCTTCAAAATTAGAAACAGAAAGATACAAACCCGTCTTAGACACAAGACGTTAAGGTAACAGAAAGAGAATGAAGAGGGAATAAAATGCATGCGAAGAGAATGAAAGGTAGAGACAGACATTATAAGAAAGACAAAATGGAATTTGGTGATGTGTTATGACATTTGCATTGTGATTCAAAGGAAACTATTCCAAGGAAACTTATGTGTCCATCTGTCTTATTTTCTCATATTATGGATACGTTACTTAAACACACTCAAACACACAAACCATCGACCGTTGGGGAAATGAATGTATGGTTTAACATAATTTGGCAATCACTGAGTAGTGTTTCTTTTCTAACAGATACTAAAGACCCAGAAAAGGACGTGAAGGTATTTGTTTTGACACACTTATAGACATTACAACATCAGCTTTAACTGGCTAAATTTATATGTGCGCCTAAGTCCGACTTCTGTTGTTTCTATTGCTCGTTTGGAAGTGATAATAACTCTCCCGTTACTACTGTTATTTTGATAGAATGTGACCATATTTTAAAATATAAAGACGTCATCTATTTATTTCAAAAGATGTTGTGCCTGAAGATACATACATAAAATGCGAAACTAGTTGCGCTGAATTATCGGCATTTGTTTGCATTGGATTTTTTTATTAAAAAAAATTGAAATATACATACATGTTTGGTCATTTTTTTGTATCTTAATCTGATTTGGGATCAAGGATTTCAGGAAATATATCAATTACTTTTATCAGCATCATAGTGGAAATACGGCATATGATGTTATAAATATTGAGTATAAAACTAACTACCGCATATGACGCTACAGTACTATGTTAGGAAAATAGTTGGCTTGAACTAGTACAGTTAAATGGAAACGATTATAAGCCAGCACTTAATATTTAGTCTTCTGCAAAATTATAACTCTACAAATATTTTAATGAGCTGTGTATTTGGTGCACATTTTTGGTGCAGTGTACGTCTGTTTTATGTATTCACTAATCCTGGAGATTTTGCTGATCACATATATAGTGGTTCCACTGCAAGACTATTAACTATCTTCTTAGATAATATTATTATTAGTAACAGTAGTAGCAGTAGTACCAATAGTAGTAGTAGTACTTTTAATGCTGTTTTATTATTATTATTATTATTTTTGTTAGTATTATTATTATTATTATTATTCAAGTGCTACTAATTACAAATGAATTGGACTGAATTTAATGCAATATTTCGTGTATTTGAAAATAAAAATCAGTACTCATTGGGTGATACAATAAACAAAGAAAACGTAAAATGTCGTATTTTACCATTATATTCTGATAATAAAGACATTACGTCTGAAAAAAATCAAACATAAATTATATAAAGTAAAGACAATTATAAAATTTAATATTGTGTATATATATATTTTGAACTTATTATTTAATCTGGTGTTGCAAAATGCCACTATATTGAACATGATCTAATCTCCTAACACAGTGTAAACAAGATATGAATATTCCAAAGAGAAAACCTGGAATATATTTCTGAACACATTAATAAATATAACGTGCAATATTTTATGTGTTTGCTTATAGTAATATTAGTATTATTAATATTGATTGTTGCAGCAGTAGTAGTCGCTGCAGTAATGGTAGCATGAGTGCATGATTTAGGAATTTAGCAACTGTAGTAGAAGTAGCATTTTCTAATGCACTTTGAGTTATAATAGTGGTAGTTGTCGTAGCAGTTGTATCAGTAGCCATAGTAGTACTATTTCCTGATGTTTTGGTTAAGACAAATAGACAAAGCAATTTCGAATTTCGTTTTTTTTATTGAAACAAATTCGCAAAATATTTAGAAGTGATCGCACCTAAGGAAATATTATGTATTAAGAAAACTATAGTTTATCCCCAGTCTAGATCTAACTAATCCCGTAGTATAAAATACGTAACATCTACGTTGTTTCAGGAAATGTGTATCATTATGTATTCACCAAGGAACGTGCAGTTTGTGGTGCCTAGCATTTTCTTTAGAAAATGCGGTTGAATTCGCCAAATATTATTATTGAGTGATTCATCCTATATGAATTGAATATAGCTCTTACATAACACAATCTGTCAATACTATCTGAGAATTTTCTGTAATGTCTCATGTTAGAAAACGTGGATAACAACATTTCCGGTATAAATATCTAATATAATTTTCTTAAGGAATATTGTATTCCTGAATATTATGCAAACAGTAGTAAATTGTAAGAAAGAAGGTAGTCCTGAGGCATTCACTTCTGCTTAATACTAGTGATTATCGCACTCCAAAGTGTACTAGCAAAATTTAATTATATTTTATAGCCAAAACTATGCATTCAATACACCACATTATGCACTTATGTCATTCAGCCAAACAAACATTTCCTTATATACGCCTTTGTAAAAATGGCCGTGATTTTGTTCAATATAAATCGATACCTTACTAATTTGGCGCGAGATTTTTTATTTTTTTTATTTTCTGCCTATCTGAGCGTTAGATACATGGTCAATGTATGCGATTCCGAAGATCTTGCGGAAGCATCTCATTTCAATGAATCCTGTTCTGTAGATCTGATGTGAGTGTCAATGGAAGCAATAGCAATGTTTGTATCCTTCCATATTGGCCTCAAGCTTGTTATTGCTGCTGTTGTCCGGGCAATCCTGCTAAGTAATTCTAGTTTTGAGTCCTCATCTTTCATAATAGCTCACAAGTACCTGAAACTTGTGACTGTTTCCAGCTTCTGTCTAAGTACTTTTATTTCTGCACTGGTACCATTGGTGTTGTTTGTCACCCAAGTCAGAAAGTACTTCTTTTTTATCTCCTGTTAATCCATCACTATCATCTGTAAAGCGAAGTTTGGTGGTTGTTCTTCCTCCGATCCTTTCCAAAACATTGCTGAGGAGTGTATGTGGCAGTATGCAACCCTGTTTGACTTCCAACTGTTGTTCGACCTTCTTGAAAGCTTTGATGGCATGGTACAGATTTTGCTGATGCTAAAAGTGTTTCTCTCAAAGGAGTCTGATATTGAATATTTGTTTCTTTATGCTCCTTATTTCTCGAAAACCTGCTTGCTCTTCAGCAAAAAAGTCTCTGCTTGAGTCTTTCGTCTTCAGCATGACTTCGCTTGGGCGGCTGATCAGACTGACGGTGTTGTGGTTTTGAAATAACTGCAGGTTTCCTTTCTTGGGGAGCACGATGACCAAAGGTTGAGTACATGTTTTGGGTCATTCTACTGTCTGCAATAACTTGTTGCAGATTGTTTTTAGGACAGTGACTATCTTTTCTCTTCCTATTTGAATGAGTTCTGCTGGCATGTTGTCAACGCCAGCTGAATTTTCTGTCTTTACTGACCTAACTGCAGTTTCTCCTTGCTCACGAAGAATGGTGTTGTCATCAATTTATTTTGCTGGAAGGTGCTTTAATACTGTTGGGTCTCCTTGGGTTTTATAATTGTAAAATTGTGAGCAGTATTCTGCCAATTGTTTGAGGATCTCTTGATCTTCTGTGGGCCATTTTCCTGACTTGTCTTGGATGGTGGTACTTGTTTAAGATATGTGAGATCTTTCACCAGCTGGTATCCATCGTGCTAACGTTTCTGCTTTGACTGTCTTGGATTTCAAAGCATTGTCTTTCTATCTAGACTCCTGTGCTTTTCTCGTACTTATTGGTTATTCTTGGTTGGTACGGCGTTTTGATCACTTTTAATATATCATGATCAATTCCAATATCTGCTCATGGGAAACGTTGCGTTATTGCGATATTCAGTCCCGTGCTGAATCGTCTTGTCACCAAGATGGAGTCGGTCTGGTTGTGATATTGTCCGTTTGGACCGTGCCAGGCCCATCTTCAATATCCTTTGTGAGGGCCGAACGTGATGGTTAGCACAAGATTGTTGTAGGCGGCAATGTCCAAAAGCCTGAGTCCACTTTCATTTGTCTCTACATTGCAGAAGGGTCCACAAATCCTTTGCCAGTTTGTCTGTGAATCAACTCCTACCTTTGCATTCCAGTCTCCTTGTACAAACCGAATCTTTTTTTGGGGGGCGATTTGTCAATGACATCTTGCAGTTGATTATAACATTCTACAGTTCGCTTTCATCATAGTTAGGCGTCGGTACACAATATAATTGTGATATTAAAAGGGAGCCGCCCTCGGACGGATGGTAATAAGTCTGTTTGAGACTGGGCAGCAACACATTATGCTGTTCACAAGAAATACAACGCCATGATTGTGTTTGTCCCTCATCGGCTGAAGCGAAGCTTATGTCCTTCTTCTGTTCTTATTTCGCCAAAGTTTTAATCTAGCCACGTAGCAGAGACCAATAATGATACAGTAGTGCCTTTTCTAACTCATGTCTAAGTCTTTTCTAATTTTCCATATCTCTCACTGTTCAAACGTTCCATGTACCGATAATGATGTTGTCTCTCCATTGAATTTGACAGTGGGTGCACCATGCTTGTCACTTTCGTCCTGGTGTGCAGCGGCAGGTGAGGTCACTGCTGACCCGGGATGTGACCGATCCGATATGCTAGATGTCTTCACGTGGTGTGTTAAGGGCAAGATACAGCCTGGAGGAGTTCATTCCACTCCTGACTGGATGATCACAGCCGAAGTCCACCGATATTATTTGTGACGCCCTGGTCATGAAGCTCATTTTGGAGGCCTTCCACCCTGGCTGTCGAATTCATCGATAAAGACATCCACCCAGTGATGACGTGCTATCATTGCATTATTTTAACCATAGATCTATAGAACTGCCCATTATATATAGTGACTTATTTACTCTCGGGGACCTCTCCGGTGGCATTGTGGTTAGAGCGTCCTCCTCGGCGCCGGAGGTCGTGAGTTGGAATTGCGGCCGAGTCATACCAGATACGGTACTAGCAGAGACGGTACTAGCATCTGCCCTGCAAGATGCTCAGCGTTAAGAAGTTAGTGTTAGGACTGGTTGGTCTGGTGTCAGGATAATGTGACTGGGTGGGACATAATACATGTCTGTGGCATGATGCCCCAATGCTAGATAACACGATAAACTGTCATGCTGTATACATATTAGTGATATCACAAAGATGGCCGCTATTGCTTAACCGGCTTGATGCAGCTGTTCCGTTTTTGTGCCGTTTTCATGATATTTGTGCTCGGTGGCTGTCTTCGTCTGCGTTTCTGTGTTCATTATGTATTGGCTGTTCAGTTCGTATGTGTTTCTTCATCTCCTTGTTTTGGAAACGAGAACAATTAGACTTTTTCTCAGCTGTCTTGCTCCACTACTACAACTTCCATTTGAACAAACCGCCATCACGTGATACTCACCAGTCAACCCGTTTATGCTTTGATGGACCCTCATTAATTGCTTTAAATGACCACTCCTTGGCTCTCCACACTACATTGTGCTCTAGACTAAACGAACTGGGACTGCATCCATCATTACCTAAATGTAAAAAGAAGCGAAAAGAGAAAAGTTGTTTCAAAGTTGGCCGGCGTAGAACAGGAAGAAGTATTCCAGTTATCTCCCTTATGCCCTTTCCGGCTCGACAATTTAAAAATTCGACTGTTAATTTAGATAACCTAATTAAAATCCCTATTAATTCGTCAACCTTCGTGTCAACTATCCGAGAGATACCTCTGCGAATTGCATTGTTCAATGCCCGAAAAGTAGGACCACCGCAAAAGCGCACAGAATAGTTAATTTTATCAACGACCAGAATATTGACGTCTTTTTCCTGACAGAAACATGGCTAAAAACATCAGGCAATGAGCCCAAGTGTGCGGATCTAACACCCACTGGTTACTCCATCAGGTCGTTTCCACGTAACTCATGCGTAATTGGAATTGCTATCATCACAAAGAACTCCATGATCAAACGTCTTAACCACACCACAACATTCAATTTCGACCACACATTGTTGGAACTAGTCCAAACCACACTCACACTGGAGCAAAGGTCAGTCCATATTTTCTGCCTATACTGCCCTCCTCCTAGTAGAAAAAACAAGATGACTGAATCTCACTTTTTGGAGCAGTTTCCGAATCTTCTGGAGTATGGAAATTCTATAGGTGGCAACCTGATTATTCTTGGAGATTTCAATTTTCACTTTGACTGTTCCGGGAACCCAAACACATCAAAACTCATAGATTCCATTAATGGCTTCAATCTCAAACAGTCAGTTAACCAACCCACCCAGTTAACCAACCCACCCATAAACATGGTCACATTTAGACTGGATTCTTCATAGACCTGATGATAACATTCTACGGTCCTCCCTGGTATCCTATGAACTTTGCATCACATCACCTCTGCATTATATGCCATCTTGACGTATCAGTCCCTAACCCTCCACCTTTATCTGCTACTAAGAGAAATCTCTGTATGATAAATAGAACCAAACTAATGCACGACATCCAAGCTAACCTCACAACTTGCTTACCTCCTACCGCAGAACAACTCGATAACTGTCTGCGTTCATTGCTCGACAAACATGCCCCAGCTACCAAGTGCAGAGTATCAATTCAGAAGTGTTCTCCATGGTATAGCAGTGTTGGGGACCAGCTTCGCACTGCTAAAAGAGAAGAATGTCACAAATATAGTCCATGCAGCGAAATCAGCCCACTACACTACTAAGATCATGGAAAGTTCCAACTGCAAAGAGCTCATCGAGATTACTAAGAAGCTAATGGCAGAGGAACAAATCTACACCACTTCCAAATACCTTCTCTCTTTGCAAATTTCTTCCGTGACAAAGTACAAACCATTAGAGATAAACTTTACACCACAATTTCAATTGACTCGTCGTCACCATACAGTTGCGATACAGAATTTGAGCGGCAACCATTAACAGCATGTGAACCTGTCTCTATGGATTTCGTACGTACAATCCTGATGACGAGTGCACCTAAGTCATGTGAACTTGATCCAATTCCAACATCACTGGGGCTTTAGTGCTTAGATGTTACTGATGTTATTAATACCTCTCTCTCATCAGGGGAATACCCATCATTTTTCAAAACTGCCATTGTAAAGCCTCTGCTGAAGAAACCAACACTAGACCATAACGATTTAAAGAACTATCGCCCAGATTCTAATCTCCCATTCATATCAAAAATCTTAGAAAAGGTTGTTCTATCCCAGCTTGGTTCTCATCTGACTTCAAAATAGTCTTCTTAGCAATGTACAATCTGCATATCTCCCTTGCCACAGTACTGAAACTACTCTTCTAAAAGTAGTTAATGACATTCTCTCTGCTTTGGATAGCAGAAAGATTACAGTTCTCACCCTCCTTGATTTTTAGCAGTGCGAAGCTGGTCCCCAACACTGCTATACCATGGAGAACACTTCTACAATATTTGACACAATAGACCATGATATTTTACTTCACGGTCTTCAGCATGTATTTGGCATTCATGATAACATCCTTACCGTGGTTCAAGTCCTACTTGGTCAACAGGACACAAATTGTGTCTGCAAATGGAATACACCCCATGCACAGTTGATCCATGTTGTGGTGTTCCACAAGGGAACTGTTATCTTCATTTTATACACTCTTCCGCTCTCAAGTGTCATAGATCATCATCCAGTATCTCACCAATTGTACGCTGATGACACCCAAATATAAAAATCTAGCCACCCAACTGAAGTTGATGCTACCATCCAAGGTGTAGAGAGGTGCATTTCTGATATGAAATCATGAATGACATGTAACGAGCTGCAGATGAATGATGATAAAACTGAGGCCATTCTGATTACAACACAAAGACGTTCTCATTCACATCCTTTACCTCAAACAATAAATATCAGCAACACCAACATTAAATTCACACAATCAGTACGAAACCTAGGTGTTACTCTGGACAGTACTCTCACATTGCACCAACATGTCATGAACATATGCAAGGCTGCATATCTTGAGCTGAGACGCATCAGCTCCATTCGCAAATATCTTTCAGTTGATGCCACTAAAACACTTGTGTGTTCATTAGTACTTTCAAGACTGGATTATTGTAACTCAGTTCTGTCTGGTTCATCACAATATCTATTTCAAAAATTTCAAAAAGTTCAAAACACAGCTGCTCGGATCATACTTAGAGTACCACGATCACAGCACACCTCCCCGCTGCTCTGTACCCTACACTGGCTATCCATTCGATCCAGAATCAAACACAAAATTGTTCTCTGTGCTTCTTTTCACTGACGGACTCTAGTCCAACATACCTATGCGACCTCACCCATGTGTACACACCAGCAAGATACTTACGCTCCTCTTCTGACAATCGTATACTCGTTATTCCCGCTATGAAAACAAAGTCATATGGACAGCGTTCTTTTGCATACCAGGGCCCAGCAACGTGGAATGAATTGCCCAATGAACTTAGACACAAAGACACAGTGATCACATTCAATAGTGCTCTCAAAACACTTATTTCGACTGCAAGATTAAACTTAAAGACCTAATAATGTTTGCTACCTTAAATATTCTCCGCATGTTTTTTCTATGTTTTCTAATTTTATGGTGTTTGTGTTAATCATATCATTATGTTTTTTTTAAAATCTTGTATGTGTTATCTAATGTTGTAAAGCGCTTAGAGCTTCTAAAAATTAGGCGCTATACAAAGTCATTATTATTATTGTTATTATTATTATTATTATTATTATTATATGACTGAACAATTAGTAACTCTACTTCTGAAATACAAACCACACACACATTTTTAGTCTCGATAAGGTAACAAATTCAACATCTTACTCCAACCAAGTAATTTTTCATAAAATATACATTATGATACTAATTAAATTATTTTATCCGGGCGTCTACTGATCAAGTTGCCAGAGAATTAAAGTTTGACTTGCTTGCTTGGCGGGTTTTCCCACAATATTTTCCTACATTCCACCTATTGAAGGTAATGAGAAAATGTGCTTTCATTGTTTATTATCGCTTTTTCAAACACTTCTGATCTGATTGCAGGATGAATCAAGGATGATGCTTTTAATGTTTAATACATTCAGATTTTTTTAAAAAAAAGTCTTCATAATTATGGCTATCCGTTTCTGCTTATACAGCATCTTCATTACTGAACAGCTTTTCCTTTGTCTCCATGGTTCCGAAGATTATTGAATTTGGTCTATAATTTGCACACACATTAACACATGTACTTTAAACATCTTGCTCTCGAAAGCACACTTCTCTTTTGTCTTAATATTTCCTGTTACCTTCCTATCCCTAAAATGTAAATACAATCACACGAAGACGAATGAAAGAAATATTCAAACTTTGTTAGTTTCCCTGGAAGAAGCCATCTCAAGTCATGCCATGAGCGTGTTTAGTAGCTCGTTATAGCGCACGTTTACGACCAAAGGGTTAATAAAAGTCGTGTATTTTCATGCTAAAGCGTCTCTTAAGTGTCCTCGACAATTTGGTCCTTAAAGCTCAAGATTATATGTATAGACAACTGATACAACTGATAATGACGGAGATTACAGAGGTTGTCAAATGAGCCACACTAATAAAATTGCAATCATGTTTGAAATACAACCTAAGGAGAGAAAGGATGCCTTGCCAGTCAGACTATATAAAGTCTAGTGATTGTGCATATTTATTAGTCGTTTATTGTTCGTCTTTGATGACTTTGCAATAAAAGCTTATAAATAAATATTGCTCATAATCTGATACAAATTGAAGCCTCAAGAATACTAACAATAAAATTGTTTACGGACAAATAACGACATTAGACTAATGCAGAGTTAAACTTTCAAACATTAATAGTGCATACATGTTTGGTGCCTTGTCGTTACTTGTGGACTTGTTTCAGCGTGCCTTAATAAATATTATTTTCGACTTTGTTTTCTATACAAGTGTGCATATATTTTGTCAACATTTTCATCTCGTCTAGAATGCTTTTCATTTGCCTATCGGATTATTTCATTTTAAATGCGTGACCTAACTGGGTCGGGATGTGAAGCAAGCCAAGAGGGATTTATGTGTACTGTATCGAATTTATAGCTGCATTAGCTCATTTCAGTCGTTGGATCATATATCCAACAATATATTACGATATCAGTTGTCAGCTAAAGCAGTTTTAGTTTTCTTAAATGTTTGTGACCTGTTAATTTGTATTTTCATGGCAGATAATATTCAAAATAATCGTAGGATACAATCACAGTATCAATACAGAATACACGAGCCATATATTATCTTAAGTTGCCTTTCTTTGAGCATCGCTCCAAACGTCGTTTAAATTTGTAGTTGTGGACTAATGCATGTCGTCGATGCCATCGAATTAGGCAAAAGACAGAATATCATCAAGTGCCATATTTGTTAGTGAATGTATCAAATACATTCCCTTTCTTAGACCCCAGACATCAACTCCCAGTGGAATCAGTTGTGCAACTTACAGTGCATGAATAGGAGCCATAAATATCTTCTGATTGTATTTTCCTACCATTTAATAAGAATGACAATATCAACAGTATTTACAAACATCATTTTTGATTTTTGGCCAATAAAAGTGAGTCAAGATATTCTGATAAGTCTTATTAATCCCAAAATGACCAGCCAAATGAGTTTCATGGGCCAGACAAAGTATTTCCTGTCTGTAAAATTTCGGAACTACAGTTCAATACAAAACATTACAATATGCATTCGTCTTGTCTCTGATTATAAAGCACTAACAAACAATGCCACCTCTGAGGAACAATTCAAGCTATATCATGCTTATGTGTTCCATTTGCAGGTATCCATTTTCTAATAAGACTTCCATTTTTAATGAAATAACAGACATGAACTTCAGTGGCTTCAGTTTCACTAATGGCCATTTGAAACAAAAAGATCTTATGATCTTTTTCGTATTCGATGACCCGTGATTGTCGTTTGTCACCCTTTTTAGAAAAGAAAATGAGTAGTTTAACTGGGATCAATACCTTTTGATTGATCCAAACAAGGAGTGAAGTGACCTCATCAAAAGCCTTATCAATACATGTGTCAGATAAAGAAATACTTTCCTTATCAATATCATTCTCAAAAGCTTTCTTCTCTGGTAACTGCACAAGCTGGGTATAAAACAGAATTCTTTTTCAGTTGGATCGACTTTCTGATCCAAACAAGTCTTGTCAATTACAAGTGAATTAACCACAACCTTTTGTCTAGCTGGGTCGTTGCCAAGTGATAAACAAATGCCCTCAACGGGTTAAACACTGTTCCGACTGTCACGGGTCCGAAGACTAAGTCTGATGACAAATTTACACAATAGAGTGAATATTAACAAAGCCGCACTTTTCTCCCTGAATAAGAACACTCATTAGAAGAAGTACCTGATAATAAAGACTCTCAGAAGCTCCTGTGTCACTTAAATTATTTATAGGGACGGGATTGGCCAAAACACATAAGCATGATATAGCTTGAATTGTTCCTCAGAGGTGGCATTGTTTGTTAGTGCTTTATAATCAGAGACAAGACGAATGCATATTGTAATGTTTTTATCATAGCTTCGACATGAATGGTTCATAATACTCCATAGAGGAATTATAATATATAGCTGTACCCAAATATTAATGATCTGGCGGAAGATTTGCAGCCATCATGCAAAACTGCTTTAGGATGCAATCTGGTTTATGTGACTGGAAATTTTATTACTTGTCAAAGCTCAATTATTTGAAAGACAGGACGAAATATTCGTCTTGGCCAAAACGAAACTCATCAAAGTCCTTGACCGTATATCTAAGGTGATACGCCACAATGCCACCTCTGAGGAACAATTCAAGCTTTTCTTCTATGAAGCCCACAAATGCGAAACCTTGAAGAATGTAGTATGGGTGCGTCACTCATGCCATACACATTAGTTGTAATTGGAAAAGTTATGTGAACTTAAATCACTCTGTGTCCACGATAACAGTTCAAAATGTGTAGTCCGATATCCATGACGATGATATCCACTATACCTAAGTTTGTTATATTATGTAACCTGTCGTATTCATCGTTATTCTACAACAACTACATGTATTGGCTGATGATCTAGTTCGATGTCGAATACATGGAATAAGAAAAACAATTGTCATGTCTCCAGTTTCGTTCTGTATGATAACTTTGCTATTACCCAATATGTTTAGTAACTTATCTGTAATCTTGTGTTTTGTAATCTTGTGTTCTTCGATCTCTACATATTCGGCATGGAACACTTTTCAGGAAAAGCATTATGTTACTTATTGAAAAAATATAACATTTTGATTCCATTTTTAATAAATACGTATTTAATTAATAATGTATTTTCCGTGAGGAAAGGTTTCCTACTTTTTAAAGAAAAATTATCAATAAGATTTATTTAGTTGTCACACTTGTAAATGATAATGAATATTGCACTGTACTAATCTGAAATGAAATTATACATTATACAATATGAACAAAATGCTATATTAATTTTGAGACAATTTCATCCCTTTTCTCCGATTTTCTGTATGTATTATCCATTAGAGGTGATATGATTTCCGATACAAGTTTTCTCTTTACGTGCTGGTTATCAAAGAAGAGAATGCATTGTTTTCATCTTTACTACGTATTGCTCATTTATACTATGTATCCATAAGTTATTCGCTAAACTGATAATAACATTTTGAACTTTTTTTAAATTAATAATCTTGTATAAAGTTGAATAAAATAAGATGTTTGACCTGATCGATTTTAAAACTTAGGATAATCTGTTCATCATGAGTTCGATGCGCACAATTCAATTGCTGTTTCAAGCGGACACTTGCAATATGGTTTAAAAATTATGGATCTTAGTTTTTGGTGAGAGGAGTTTAGATGTAAACATTTTTTTTTGCAGCAGACAAAGTGGTTATTGCAAAATGCACGTGAAATCGATTCTTGGCTGGCGCACTCCACGATTGTACAAAATAGGGCCATTTTATTTTTCAACGGTAATACTATTAAAACTGGAAGAAGACCAATGCCTGACCTTTTTTTTAATTTGTAGATAATATCAAGCTGTATTTTAGAATGTATGTGTGTGTGCGACAGAATGCATAACATTAGATTCAGATTCAACAGTGCTTTTTTTTTTTTTTAATTTCTCCACATTATCGGCTGAATACGAAACGTTACATCTTTTAGTATACTTCTGTTTTAAGCACAGCACTGTACAATGTACTATTAGTTATGGCATGCATTATGCAACAAATTGACAATATCCATGTACGTCGAAAAATAGAACTCCAAACTAGATATTAGCGCATTTTGTCTGCACAAAGAAGTGTCATCGGACTGTGTATTTCTTATCATGAAACTTGACTGCACAACATAATTCTAGGTGAGGGTTGCGCTAAAGCACAAACACTATCAACGTACGAGTTTTAGAATTATCATTTCGTTGCTGATCTGCGGTTGGTACATCTGTCTCTACTGTGCATATATAAATCGTAATACACTTCCGCGGCATTTTATTATATTCCTACCTGCAATGTACAAATATTATAAAGGAGAAGCAACAATAACGATTGTATACACTCGAATTCTTTGAATTCTTACATTCACTATCCTTTTAGACTTTAACTTTGTTTGTGCATCAGGACCAATTAGTTCTAGGAGTGTCTAAAGTGATTTGAAAAACAACGTGTAGAAACTTAAGGGCGTCTTTAACTCTTAGCATTTTGACGTTGCTAAATACATATTTATTCTACAGTTTTGAAACATTAAATCATGATCAAAATGTCTTTGTTTGGTATGAAATAGCACTCCATAAACTTAATATATGTAGAAGTGGTTTATTCGCATCATTAAAAACATAATTAGACAGAGTCATACAATGTATCACATTAAGAGTGACTCGGAGTTTGAGGCCGCTATGCATTACATTTGAATAATTCACGCAGCAATAAGCTTACTTTGATCCTAGTTGTCGTTGATGGATGGGTTTTTGAAAGAAGGACGTCATCTTTAACCTTAGCTTTAAGGTTACATGCTCGCTTACATATCTGCCAGCAAAGTATAATGAAGTTGGCTGGTGACCTTGACGACCTGATACTGAAGCATGATCATGACAATCGCTAAGATTGTTGATCGAATAGAAAAGTTTTAAACAAATACTTAGGCTAGCGGCCTAGCAAAATAATTTCGCTGTACAAGCCGTTTCATGGCAAATGACTTTAACACCACCAAATTTAGTTGATTTCCAACAGATCCGTTCTTATGAACTCGACATCGGATATTTTGAATGAGACATTCCTTTCTCTTTGACAAACTGAAGTTTCCAATGAGGATCTCTGACAAAAGTGATGACCTCAACCATACCATCGCGGTGAACATGAATGACTTGAATTCATGCTCTCTACCCTGTGTGCATCTCCGATACAAGTCAGGCTAAAACCATCAAACTGCGGATACTTTGTTTACGATGACAATCAACACCACACATGGATCAGAGATGTTTCACGGTTGCTATATGGCAGTACCAAGCGGAAATCGAGTCTGTACATCTATTGCCGATCATTCACATAACTGAACCTTCTCAACAACCACGTAATGGCTATCGGTGCAGAGTTTTAAGGCCACAGAAGACATTATAAACATGTAAAGAATATGCGTTTCTTTAAGCGCCGCTTTCATAAGACTGATTACCATCTACTTTTGTCCAACTCATATATCAGTACTCATTGATTTCATCTGCTGGGCCAGCAGCTGACCGTCATTTATTTCACTTACTGGTCCATAGAAGTGCTGTAGGCCCGACGCCCGGCACACTGCTTGAAGTGACATATCTGTGAGTTGCCGCTTAGTTTAGAAACTATCTTGCCGTGGCCATATCTATTATGCCAGTAGATACTCTCAGAAAGACGCGGCACTGCTTGTGGTTAGCGAGGACAATATTCATTATAAAACAAAGGCGGATCGGGAGGTAGTCTAAAACAATCAGGTTGGTACCTCCGACGTTAAGTGGCTGTAAAAAGAGTACGTCAACAGCCATGAAATTGGCTTTTAAAAACACCTCAAAGTCACAATCGCACGTGTTGGGGGCAACATCGGGGACAATGTATACTGACGAGGCACGTGACTCCATGACCAGTGACCTAAACAGAAGATCACGTGCTTGTCTGCTCCTAGAAAGGTCCACGATGGATTGTGAAAACAGTACGTAAGTTCTAACCAAAGCTATCCAAACATTCCGTTACGTATTTTAACATATTACTGACACAGTTTGCATCGAAAACAACTTTGGTTGGACGTTGTTTTCCTTTTTCAAACGAATAAGGACCTGGAAAAGAAAACCTCCTCTAACTCTCTCACTGTGTAAATAGCATGTAAAGCAATGAAATCACTCAAAACGAGTAACGTAAATGTTTGTTTCCTTCTTGATTGTCGACAGGCAGTGTGGAAACCTAATGCATATGATCTGATTTTCAACAATTACAGAACATACTATAGTGAATTTACAATCATGTTATGAAATCGTGCATTGTAACATTGATGGTTTGCGTTTCCAAACCGACAATGTTTGTCACTTACTCATTTTTGCATACACACACCGAGGTAGTTATGCAAGGAAGGGTTGCTAGATTCTGTGACCATTTTTTCAAGCTATTTAAAATGGGGGATTGTATATAGTTATGGTTTCTGGTAAAGTTGTAGGTATATGTGTGTGATAAACGGCAAACATCTCGTATAACATAAAACATAAAGTTGATAAGTGGGTAAGTTTGAAAATTCACTTCACATAGCTTATATTGATAGTAAACATTTTGCTTTTGACAAATTTTTTAAGTGTAGCAAATCATTGTTACAAACTCGTGTTGAGAAAAGGAGTGACATTTCTTGTAAAACATTGTAGTGCACTTGCCCTTTATCTTCGTTTGTCTTAGAGAAGGCCACCTTTGCAGCCGCTAGAACAGTAGTAGACGTCGTCGCTGCCGTAGAAATAGTTCATTTAGAAATGAATTTTTATTTTCCCATCCAATGGACAATGATATTAGATTAGATTTGGCAGGCATGATCATGAACGGAGAAGATGAAATACATCTTGCAGGAGGAGACACAATCAGTCAATGCCGTCGTTTGTTTTATAGTGCTTTCACGACGTAGCAACATCACGTCTCTTTTATGTCAAGATATTTGTTTTATCCCTTTTCTTCGTGGAGCTTTTCTTCTTTCTGCGGCAATTCTTTTGTTTGTGGGGATGTTGCCTTTTTTGGCGACCTTTCATATTTTTCTTCATTTAGCTTTTTCTTTTAAGATTCTATATATAAGGGGACAAAATAATGACACCTCATAAACAATTACATCCATCAGTTAAAAATGAATTGATTTTTGGTTTGCATATTGTTTTTTTTTTGTTTTGTTTTTTCTTCAAAATGGGTTTGTTAGTTTGGGTATGTTGATTATGTTTTAAAGTAATTGACGTGATCTCAAAGTAAACAGTCGTAACACTTGAAACCAGCTTCTAATAAATGCGCAAGAACCTTCAATGCAACGGATGGCATACGGACTACGACACAATTTGGCAGGAGAATGCGATTGAAAGGAGGTCGTGTGGGCTACCGTTTGAAGAAGAAAAAAAAAAAAGAAGTGTAGGATGATTTTAAATTTTCTTCCTTTCTTCCGAATGATGCGAAAGGAGAAATGTAAATAACAGGACATCATTATTAACACTTAACGTGTAACTAATTGGTACAAAGTAGTCTCAAATAATAGCGAATTGGTTGGTTCTAAATCGATGCGTAAATAAGCATTGGTGTTGCAATGTCATAGATCAGTCATAGGGTTCAATTGTTTGGCTAACATATGTACCTGTGATCTGTTTCTTCCATATTTGAACAATAGCACATAATGAGCATTGGGACTGATTTTGGGATGTGCTTGAAATAACTGTTGTGCTGGCATTACAATGGTGTCCGTGGCGTTTAAACCAAGGTTTATTCTTCTACGTCTTATTCTAACATCTCCTCGAAGATGACACGATGTGGTTTGACTGAAGTCAAACACGATTCCAAAATCTTCACGAAAAATGACTTCTGTAAACAAAATCGATTTAATTGAAAGAAATTTAAAGAAAGTGCAAACCTCACCTTGTAACAACGCATGGTATTTTACGCTTGACAATCAGACAAATGCGATTTGTATTCGATGAAACGCTCTAGTTTGTTTGAACCACTCGATATATAAATCAACATTTTAAAGAAATTGCGAATATGCAAGGACTCCCAACGTTTTCTAAATGTTTGTCTATCGTTTGATACTAGAGGAATTGAAGGACGAGGCAGCGATAGTAACACGTTGAGAATGCTGAAAAGATTATCAAATGCAAAATACATTTAATACATCTGAAGCTAGACTAACATTTCTAATATTGGTGTCAAAACACAAGAAAACATTTTTCTTTCGAAGATTTAAAACACATACGGCATATATTATTCCGTTCGTGATTTAATGTCTGTCCCATTAAATGTATGTGCAAGCTATGGTCGTCTTCTTATATTTATACAAATTTAGTGTCTCTAATTTCTCCGGTATTGTCTTTCTTCTCATTTCCTTTATATTTGTACGAAATTACTTTCGTGGATTTGTAATAGATCCTGTTTCGGGTTTTCTACTACGGCTTTTATCATTATCTCATGTTCACCTCTCAGTGTTTGTAAGTTAACTCCTTCTTGCTTCCATGCATCGACACCAGAAAATTTCCTGTCATGTACATCTTCCCAATGGAAAAGTTGCTGGTATAAACAACTGCATATACACGCATCTTGATAAGTATAAAGCGGAACTAATGATCGACGAATGTATTCTTAACATGGGCATGAAAACGTTTGCTCATCGCTATTTTAACACAACGTATCTTACTTACGAAAATAAATTTGGAATTATTACGCTTCGATAACCGAAATCCGACGAAAATGCCGTCATTAAAACGCAAATTACCCGTCGTCCAAACTATAATGGAATAGACGTGGATGGAATCAGTTCTGTTAACGGTTCTTGATACTCTAATAACTCAACACTGTCATTGACTTCCTTCCACTGAATTTATTGCAACAGTGAGGACAAAAGCCGTAGCGTGGTAAACTTCATATTCACGTTGTTGTTTTCTGTCTGTGATAGTATTTGCCAAGAATAACTTTTCATCTACTGTGGAAATAGCAATTATAGAAAAATTCCTCAAATGATGTTTCACTTGTATCTTGACAAACTCTCTGCAAATGCGTGCAGTTAGCAGAATTGGTAAATTCCGAATTCTAAACTAGTCATTCATAGAAATACCTTTGTTTTCTTTGTTCTTTGAGCGAATAGTGAAATCGACAGACAAACGATATCCGACAGAGAAATCTGAAGGAAATATTAATTTCTTTAACTGATGTTACACCCATCGTTAAGGGGTGTTGTCGTAGGTGTCAAACCAGGTTGTGTTTAAACGTATTGATTCAATCTGGTATAAGTCTTCACTTTCAAGAGTGCTACAAAGCATGCAAACAATGTAGCTATGAATCATACAGTCAAAGACCCTGTGAGATGGTTTATTGAAAAATGACGATTGATAAAATCGACCACTTTGAGACCTCTGGTGCGGTATGTTCGTTTGGACGCAATTATTATTATTTGCGTTAATCTGAAGCTTTACAAACTAGACGGTCACGTTGTATTTTACTATCCAAGTATTCAAAGATACAAAGAACAAACATGGATGTATTTGATTTCTTTTCTTCGAAATTCGTCCTCATCGCATGGCAAGCGCGTTGCATTGGTTCTTTATACAAAGAAATTGTCTAGTGGATTCAGAAGTATCTGTGTCTGTCTAACCTCGGGCGTCGTCTGTATGTTTGCTCGTACAACTCCTCCATGGTAAAATCTAAAAAAGAACATTTCAGATTGTGATTGAGGGAACCAAGTAGGTATAGAAAAAGAAAAGAAAAGAAAGAAACTTCTGTCCATGTGTCATTCCAAATATTTTAGTCATTTTTTTCAAACACATTGCCAAATAATTCATGAAATCTTTAAAATGCATTTGTCGCGATTTCACTTCGACTAGACTGGCTCCAACCATAATCGGTGCGATCGTTTGAATAGATTCAGAAGGAAACATTCCGTCGTATCAAGAGAAATTGTGAGCAATGATTGTAGCATCCTTACGGCTGTCTTTGTAAGGCTACATATCCTTCCTCTTCGCGCCAATATCGTCGGTGGAGTCTAAAATCGGAAAGAGACAGTGGAAAAAATTGCTTTCAGTATTAAAGTTTCACAAGCCCCATGATCAACGGAGAAATTGAAAACGTGAATGATGTTTTCTATTATGCGGTATAGTTCTCGTCTTGCGAGGTGCCCCAGTCTCTCTAGGAGGTGAAGCGTGGGTCATGCAAAGCGTAATGGTTCCGTCGGTCATGTTAAACTTGTCACTGGTTTGTTGAATGTGTTGAAGTATGTAATTATTTTGAACCGTGTGATTTATGCATGTCTACTAAATTGGAGACTTTAAACTGGATGGAGATTCTCAAACAATTGGCCTCTTTAGTTGTTGTTGTTGTTGTTGTAGGGTTTAACGCCATATTTTAGCACACATAGCGGCCAGTATTAATGGTGGAGGAAAAACCCGGGTTGGCCTCTTTAGCTTGGCACTGCAATTTTGTTGTAACTAAGATGGATTCACACAAGTCTGTAATTAAATCTGCTGTTTTCTAGGGTGGCACTTCAGACATGAATAAGACCTCTTGCAAATTTCATCTTGTAGGTGTAAGCATTGGTGCACATTTGATGCAGGTCAAATTTAGCTGCAGGTCAGGTCAGGTTTTGCATCTCTATCAAATATGATAATAATTTTCTGGAGTTTCTGAGCGACTTTATCTTTGCTGGATCAGGATTCTCTTTGTCTTGTGGCCGAGGAGGTAGTGTACGTTGATTCATTTCACGCACCACATCGTCGACATCGCTGGCATGTTCTTGCGTTAAACATTTAGTTAGCACGTGGGACAAAAACAAGGAAAGTCGTCGTCTATGTCACCACTTGGCATCTACGTCCACGATCTCGCTGGACTATGGAGATCATTTTAATTTGATTACAACATTATATTTGACTAATTTATACGCACGCACTCACATCTTCTATGCATGAAAAACACACTTTATATACTTATTGACTTGGTATTATTAGCTATAAATGTCTCAAGCTAAGTCCAATTTCATTACCGGTTGATGTTGCTTTGGTAGTCATTGTTGTTTGATACTGCTGACAACTGACTACCGTGAGTGTGGATAGATTAATACAAGTTTTAGGAATTTTGGCTGGTGAAATTCTCTTTCTGTTGCCTCAGATACATTAAATCTGCGTTCCGACTGTGAAGAAGGAAAATATGGAAGAGTGAAATTAAGTCGACCCTCTATGATTTACAGATAGTTATTCGAAGAATACTTAAAATAAGAATACGGACAATTCGTCTGGAAATAAAAGTCACGATTGATGCGAGATCTGACATCGGGCTCTGGAAGCAAATGTCACAATAGATGCGACATCTGAATGAAAAGAAAGAACAAGAGAAAATTGAACAAAGGTAGAAATATGTATTATCATTGTCAGGTTACAGGACACTGGTCTTCTGAAAGGCTTATTAAAAAGAAGCACAAGAAGCGAGAAGTTGAGAACTCTTCAAAATTAGAAACAGAAAGATACAAACCCGTCTTAGACACAAGACGTTAAGGTAACATAAAGAGAATGAAGAGGGAATAAAATGCATGCGAAGAGAATGAAAGGTAGAGACAGACATTATAAGAAAGACAAAATGGAATTTGGTGATGTGTTATGACATTTGCATTGTGATTCAAAGGAAACTATTCCAAGGAAACTTATGTGTCCATCTGTCTTATTTTCTCATATTATGGATACGTTACTTAAACACACTCAAACACACAAACCATCGACCGTTGGGGAAATGAATGTATGGTTTAACATAATTTGGCAATCACTGAGTAGTGTTTCTTTTCTAACAGATACTAAAGACCCAGAAAAGGACGTGAAGGTATTTGTTTTGACACACTTATAGACATTACAACATCAGCTTTAACTGGCTAAATTTATATGTGCGCCTAAGTCCGACTTCTGTTGTTTCTATTGCTCGTTTGGAAGTGATAATAACTCTCCCGTTACTACTGTTATTTTGATAGAATGTGACCATATTTTAAAATATAAAGACGTCATCTATTTATTTCAAAAGATGTTGTGCCTGAAGATACATACATAAAATGCGAAACTAGTTGCGCTGAATTATCGGCATTTGTTTGCATTGGATTTTTTTATTAAAAAAAATTGAAATATACATACATGTTTGGGAATCAAAGATTTCGGGAAACCTATTCATTTTTTTGTATCTTAATCTGATTTGGGATCAAGGATTTCAGGAAATATATCAATTACTTTTATCAGCATCATAGTGGAAATACGGCATATGATGTTATAAATATTGAGTATAAAACTAACTACCGCATATGACGCTACAGTACTATGTTAGGAAAATAGTTGGCTTGAACTAGTACAGTTAAATGGAAACGATTATAAGCCAGCACTTAATATTTAGTCTTCTGCAAAATTATAACTCTACAAATATTTTAATGAGCTGTGTATTTGGTGCACATTTTTGGTGCAGTGTACGTCTGTTTTATGTATTCACTAATCCTGGAGATTTTGCTGATCACATATATAGTGGTTCCACTGCAAGACTATTAACTATCTTCTTAGATAATATTATTATTAGTAACAGTAGTAGCAGTAGTACCAATAGTAGTAGTAGTACTTTTAATGCTGTTTTATTATTATTATTATTATTTTTGTTAGTATTATTATTATTATTATTATTCAAGTGCTACTAATTACAAATGAATTGGACTGAATTTAATGCAATATTTCGTGTATTTGAAAATAAAAATCAGTACTCATTGGGTGATACAATAAACAAAGAAAACGTAAAATGTCGTATTTTACCATTATATTCTGATAATAAAGACATTACGTCTGAAAAAAATCAAACATAAATTATATAAAGTAAAGACAATTATAAAATTTAATATTGTGTATATATATATTTTGAACTTATTATTTAATCTGGTGTTGCAAAATGCCACTATATTGAACATGATCTAATCTCCTAACACAGTGTAAACAAGATATGAATATTCCAAAGAGAAAACCTGGAATATATTTCTGAACACATGAATAAATATAACGTGCAATATTTTATGTGTTTGCTTATAGTAATATTAGTATTATTAATATTGATTGTTGCAGCAGTAGTAGTCGCTGCAGTAATGGTAGCATGAGTGCATGATTTAGGAATTTAGCAACTGTAGTAGAAGTAGCATTTTCTAATGCACTTTGAGTTATAATAGTGGTAGTTGTCGTAGCAGTTGTATCAGTAGCCATAGTAGTACTATTTCCTGATGTTTTGGTTAAGACAAATAGACAAAGCAATTTCGAATTTCGTTTTTTTTATTGAAACAAATTCGCATAATATTTAGAAGTGATCGCACCTAAGGAAATATTATGTATTAAGAAAACTATAGTTTATCCCCAGTCTAGATCTAACTAATCCCGTAGTATAAAATACGTAACATCTACGTTGTTTCAGGAAATGTGTATCATTATGTATTCACCAAGGAACGTGCAGTTTGTGGTGCCTAGCATTTTCTTTAGAAAATGCGGTTGAATTCGCCAAATATTATTATTGAGAGATTCATCCTATATGAATTGAATATAGCTCTTACATAACACAATCTGTCAATACTATCTGAGAATTTTCTGTAATGTCTCATGTTAGAAAACGTGGATAACAACATTTCCGGTATAAATATCTAATATAATTTTCTTAAGGAATATTGTATTCCTGAATATTATGCAAACAGTAGTAAATTGTAAGAAAGAAGGTAGTCCTGAGGCATTCACTTCTGCTTAATACTAGTGATTATCGCACTCCAAAGTGTACTAGCAAAATTTAATTATATTTTATAGCCAAAACTATGCATTCAATACACCACATTATGCACTTATGTCATTCAGCCAAACAAACATTTCCTTATATACGCCTTTGTAAAAATGGCCGTGATTTTGTTCAATATAAATCGATACCTTACTAATTTGGCGCGAGATTTTTTATTTTTTTTATTTTCTGCCTATCTGAGCGTTAGATACATGGTCAATGTATGCGATTCCGAAGATCTTGCGGAAGCATCTCATTTCAATGAATCCTGTTCTGTAGATCTGATGTGAGTGTCAATGGAAGCAATAGCAATGTTTGTATCCTTCCATATTGGCCTCAAGCTTGTTATTGCTGCTGTTGTCCGGGCAATCCTGCTAAGTAATTCTAGTTTTGAGTCCTCATCTTTCATAATAGCTCACAAGTACCTGAAACTTGTGACTGTTTCCAGCTTCTGTCTAAGTACTTTTATTTCTGCACTGGTACCATTGGTGTTGTTTGTCACCCAAGTCAGAAAGTACTTCTTTTTTATCTCCTGTTAATCCATCACTATCATCTGTAAAGCGAAGTTTGGTGGTTGTTCTTCCTCCGATCCTTTCCAAAACATTGCTGAGGAGTGTATGTGGCAGTATGCAACCCTGTTTGACTTCCAACTGTTGTTCGACCTTCTTGAAAGCTTTGATGGCATGGTACAGATTTTGCTGATGCTAAAAGTGTTTCTCTCAAAGGAGTCTGATATTGAATATTTGTTTCTTTATGCTCCTTATTTCTCGAAAACCTGCTTGCTCTTCAGCAAAAAAGTCTCTGCTTGAGTCTTTCGTCTTCAGCATGACTTCGCTTGGGCGGCTGATCAGACTGACGGTGTTGTGGTTTTGAAATAACTGCAGGTTTCCTTTCTTGGGGAGCACGATGACCAAAGGTTGAGTACATGTTTTGGGTCATTCTACTGTCTGCAATAACTTGTTGCAGATTGTTTTTAGGACAGTGACTATCTTTTCTCTTCCTATTTGAATGAGTTCTGCTGGCATGTTGTCAACGCCAGCTGAATTTTCTGTCTTTACTGACCTAACTGCAGTTTCTCCTTGCTCACGAAGAATGGTGTTGTCATCAATTTATTTTGCTGGAAGGTGCTTTAATACTGTTGGGTCTCCTTGGGTTTTATAATTGTAAAATTGTGAGCAGTATTCTGCCAATTGTTTGAGGATCTCTTGATCTTCTGTGGGCCATTTTCCTGACTTGTCTTGGATGGTGGTACTTGTTTAAGATATGTGAGATCTTTCACCAGCTGGTATCCATCGTGCTAACGTCTCTGCTTTGACTGTCTTGGATTTCAAAGCATTGTCTTTCTATCTAGACTCCTGTGCTTTTCTCGTACTTATTGGTTATTCTTGGTTGGTACGGCGTTTTGATCACTTTTAATATATCATGATGAATTCCAATATCTGCTCATGGGAAACGTTGCGTTATTGCGATATTCAGTCCCGTGCTGAATCGTCTTGTCACCAAGATGGAGTCGGTCTGGTTGTGATATTGTCCGTTTGGACCGTGCCAGGCCCATCTTCAATATCCTTTGTGAGGGCCGAACGTGATGGTTAGCACAAGATTGTTGTAGGCGGCAATGTCCAAAAGCCTGAGTCCACTTTCATTTGTCTCTACATTGCAGAAGGGTCCACAAATCCTTTGCCAGTTTGTCTGTGAATCAACTCCTACCTTTGCATTCCAGTCTCCTTGTACAAACCGAATCTTTTTTTGGGGGGCGATTTGTCAATGACATCTTGCAGTTGATTATAACATTCTACAGTTCGCTTTCATCATAGTTAGGCGTCGGTACACAATATAATTGTGATATTAAAAGGGAGCCGCCCTCGGACGGATGGTAATAAGTCTGTTTGAGACTGGGCAGCAACACATTATGCTGTTCACAAGAAATACAACGCCATGATTGTGTTTGTCCCTCATCGGCTGAAGCGAAGCTTATGTCCTTCTTCTGTTCTTATTTCGCCAAAGTTTTAATCTGGCCACGTAGCAGAGACCAATAATGATACAGTAGTGCCTTTTCTAACTCATGTCTAAGTCTTTTCTAATTTTCCATATCTCTCACTGTTCAAACGTTCCATGTACCGATAATGATGTTGTCTCTCCATTGAATTTGACAGTGGGTGCACCATGCTTGTCACTTTCGTCCTGGTGTGCAGCGGCAGGTGAGGTCACTGCTGACCCGGGATGTGACCGATCCGATATGCTAGATGTCTTCACGTGGTGTGTTAAGGGCAAGATACAGCCTGGAGGAGTTCATTCCACTCCTGACTGGATGATCACAGCCGAAGTCCACCGATATTATTTGCGACGCCCTGGTCATGAAGCTCATTTTGGAGGCCTTCCACCCTGGCTGTCGAATTCATCGATAAAGACATCCACCCAGTGATGACGTGCTATCATTGCATTATTTTAACCATAGATCTATAGAACTGCCCATTATATATAGTGACTTATTTACTCTCGGGGACCTCTCCGGTGGCATTGTGGTTAGAGCGTCCTCCTCGGCGCCGGAGGTCGTGAGTTGGAATTGCGGCCGAGTCATACCAGATACGGTACTAGCAGAGACGGTACTAGCATCTGCCCTGCAAGATGCTCAGCGTTAAGAAGTTAGTGTTAGGACTGGTTGGTCTGGTGTCAGGATAATGTGACTGGGTGGGACATAATACATGTCTGTGGCATGATGCCCCAATGCTAGATAACACGATAAACTGTCATGCTGTATACATATTAGTGATATCACAAAGATGGCCGCTATTGCTTAACCGGCTTGATGCAGCTGTTCCGTTTTTGTGCCGTTTTCATGATATTTGTGCTCGGTGGCTGTCTTCGTCTGCGTTTCTGTGTTCATTATGTATTGGCTGTTCAGTTCGTATGTGTTTCTTCATCTCCTTGTTTTGGAAACGAGAACAATTAGACTTTTTCTCAGCTGTCTTGCTCCACTACTACAACTTCCATTTGAACAAACCGCCATCACGTGATACTCACCAGTCAACCCGTTTATGCTTTGATGGACCCTCATTAATTGCTTTAAATGACCACTCCTTGGCTCTCCACACTACATTGTGCTCTAGACTAAACGAACTGGGACTGCATCCATCATTACCTAAATGTAAAAAGAAGCGAAAAGAGAAAAGTTGTTTCAAAGTTGGCCGGCGTAGAACAGGAAGAAGTATTCCAGTTATCTCCCTTATGCCCTTTCCGGCTCGACAATTTTAAAATTCGACTGTTAATTTAGATAACCTAATTAAAATCCCTATTAATTCGTCAACCTTCGTGTCAACTATCCGAGAGATACCTCTGCGAATTGCATTGTTCAATGCCCGAAAAGTAGGACCACCGCAAAAGCGCACAGAATAGTTAATTTTATCAACGACCAGAATATTGACGTCTTTTTCCTGACAGAAACATGGCTAAAAACATCAGGCAATGAGCCCAAGTGTGCGGATCTAACACCCACTGGTTACTCCATCAGGTCGTTTCCACGTAACTCATGCGTAATTGGAATTGCTATCATCACAAAGAACTCCATGATCAAACGTCTTAACCACACCACAACATTCAATTTCGACCACACATTGTTGGAACTAGTCCAAACCACACTCACACTGGAGCAAAGGTCAGTCCATATTTTCTGCCTATACTGCCCTCCTCCTAGTAGAAAAAACAAGATGACTGAATCTCACTTTTTGGAGCAGTTTCCGAATCTTCTGGAGTATGGAAATTCTATAGGTGGCAACCTGATTATTCTTGGAGATTTCAATTTTCACTTTGACTGTTCCGGGAACCCAAACACATCAAAACTCATAGATTCTATTAATGGCTTCAATCTCAAACAGTCAGTTAACCAACCCACCCAGTTAACCAACCCACCCATAAACATGGTCACATTTTAGACTGGATTCTTCATAGACCTGATGATAACATTCTACGGTCCTCCCTGGTATCCTATGAACTTTGCATCACATCACCTCTGCATTATATGCCATCTTGACGTATCAGTCCCTAACCCTCCACCTTTATCTGCTACTAAGAGAAATCTCTGTATGATAAATAGAACCAAACTAATGCACGACATCCAAGCTAACCTCACAACTTGCTTACCTCCTACCGCAGAACAACTCGATAACTGTCTGCGTTCATTGCTCGACAAACATGCCCCAGCTACCAAGTGCAGAGTATCAATTCAGAAGTGTTCTCCATGGTATAGCAGTGTTGGGGACCAGCTTCGCACTGCTAAAAGAGAAGAATGTCACAAATATAGTCCATGCAGCGAAATCAGCCCACTACACTACTAAGATCATGGAAAGTTCCAACTGCAAAGAGCTCATCGAGATTACTAAGAAGCTAATGGCAGAGGAACAAATCTACACCACTTCCAAATACCTTCTCTCTTTGCAAATTTCTTCCGTGACAAAGTACAAACCATTAGAGATAAACTTTACACCACAATTTCAATTGACTCGTCGTCACCATACAGTTGCGATACAGAATTTGAGCGGCAACCATTAACAGCATGTGAACCTGTCTCTATGGATTTCGTACGTACAATCCTGATGACGAGTGCACCTAAGTTATGTGAACTTGATCCAATTCCAACATCACTGGGGCTTTAGTGCTTAGATGTTACTGATGTTATTAATACCTCTCTCTCATCAGGGGAATTCCCATCATTTTTCAAAACTGCCATTGTAAAGCCTCTGCTGAAGAAACCAACACTAGACCATAAAGATTTAAAGAACTATCGCCCAGATTCTAATCTCCCATTCATATCAAAAATCTTAGAAAAGGTTGTTCTATCCCAGCTTGGTTCTCATCTGACTTCAAAATAGTCTTCTTAGCAATGTACAATCTGCATATCTCCCTTGCCACAGTACTGAAACTACTCTTCTAAAAGTAGTTAATGACATTCTCTCTGCTTTGGATAGCAGAAAGATTACAGTTCTCACCCTCCTTGATTTTTAGCAGTGCGAAGCTGGTCCCCAACACTGCTATACCATGGAGAACACTTCTACAATATTTGACACAATAGACCATGATATTTTACTTCACGGTCTTCAGCATGTATTTGGCATTCATGATAACATCCTTACCGTGGTTCAAGTCCTACTTGGTCAACAGGACACAAATTGTGTCTGCAAATGGAATACACCCCATGCACAGTTGATCCATGTTGTGGTGTTCCACAAGGGAACTGTTATCTTCATTTTATACACTCTTCCGCTCTCAAGTGTCATAGATCATCATCCAGTATCTCACCAATTGTACGCTGATGACACCCAAATATAAAAATCTAGCCACCCAACTGAAGTTGATGTTACCATCCAAGGTGTAGAGAGGTGCATTTCTGATATGAAATCATGAATGACATGTAACGAGCTGCAGATGAATGATGATAAAACTGAGGCCATTCTGATTACAACACAAAGACGTTCTCATTCACATCCTTTACCTCAAACAATAAATATCAGCAACACCAACATTAAATTCACACAATCAGTACGAAACCTAGGTGTTACTCTGGACAGTACTCTCACATTGCACCAACATGTCATGAACATATGCAAGGCTGCATATCTTGAGCTGAGACGCATCAGCTCCATTCGCAAATATCTTTCAGTTGATGCCACTAAAACACTTGTGTGTTCATTAGTACTTTCAAGACTGGATTATTGTAACTCAGTTCTGTCTGGTTCATCACAATATCTATTTCAAAAATTTCAAAAAGTTCAAAACACAGCTGCTCGGATCATACTTAGAGTACCACGATCACAGCACACCTCCCCGCTGCTCTGTACCCTACACTGGCTATCCATTCGATCCAGAATCAAACACAAAATTGTTCTCTGTGCTTCTTTTCACTGACGGACTCTAGTCCAACATACCTATGCGACCTCACCCATGTGTACACACCAGCAAGATACTTACGCTCCTCTTCTGACAATCGTATACTCGTTATTCCCGCTATGAAAACAAAGTCATATGGACAGCGTTCTTTTGCATACCAGGGCCCAGCAACGTGGAATGAATTGCCCAATGAACTTAGACACAAAGACACAGTGATCACATTCAATAGTGCTCTCAAAACACTTATTTCGACTGCAAGATTAAACTTAAAGACCTAATAATGTTTGCTACCTTAAATATTCTCCGCATGTTTTTTCTATGTTTTCTAATTTTATGGTGTTTGTGTTAATCATATCATTATGTTTTTTTTAAAATCTTGTATGTGTTATCTAATGTTGTAAAGCGCTTAGAGCTTCTAAAAATTAGGCGCTATACAAAGTCATTATTATTATTGTTATTATTATTATTATTATTATTATTATATGACTGAACAATTAGTAACTCTACTTCTGAAATACAAACCACACACACATTTTTAGTCTCGATAAGGTAACAAATTCAACATCTTACTCCAACCAAGTAATTTTTCATAAAATATACATTATGATACTAATTAAATTATTTTATCCGGGCGTCTACTGATCAAGTTGCCAGAGAATTAAAGTTTGACTTGCTTGCTTGGCGGGTTTTCCCACAATATTTTCCTACATTCCACCTATTGAAGGTAATGAGAAAATGTGCTTTCATTGTTTATTATCGCTTTTTCAAACACTTCTGATCTGATTGCAGGATGAATCAAGGATGATGCTTTTAATGTTTAATACATTCAGATTTTTTTTAAAAAAAGTCTTCATAATTATGGCTATCCGTTTCTGCTTATACAGCATCTTCATTACTGAACAGCTTTTCCTTTGTCTCCATGGTTCCGAAGATTATTGAATTTGGTCTATAATTTGCACACACATTAACACATGTACTTTAAACATCTTGCTCTCGAAAGCACACTTCTCTTTTGTCTTAATATTTCCTGTTACCTTCCTATCCCTAAAATGTAAATACAATCACACGAAGACGAATGAAAGAAATATTCAAACTTTGTTAGTTTCCCTGGAAGAAGCCATCTCAAGTCATGCCATGAGCGTGTTTAGTAGCTCGTTACAGCGCACGTTTACGACCAAAGGGTTAATAAAAGTCGTGTATTTTCATGCTAAAGCGTCTCTTAAGTGTCCTCGACAATTTGGTCCTTAAAGCTCAAGATTATATGTATAGACAACTGATACAACTGATAATGACGGAGATTACAGAGTTTGTCAAATGAGCCACACTAATAAAATTGCAATCATGTTTGAAATACAACCTAAGGAGAGAAAGGATGCCTTGCCAGTCAGACTATATAAAGTCTAGTGATTGTGCATATTTATTAGTCGTTTATTGTTCGTCTTTGATGACTTTGCAATAAAAGCTTATAAATAAATATTGCTCATAATCTGATACAAATTGAAGCCTCAAGAATACTAACAATAAAATTGTTTACGGACAAATAACGACATTAGACTAATGCAGAGTTAAACTTTCAAACATTACTAGTGCATACATGTTTGGTGCCTTGTCGTTACTTGTGGACTTGTTTCAGCGTGCCTTAATAAATATTATTTTCGACTTTGTTTTCTATACAAGTGTGCATATATTTTGTCAACATTTTCATCTCGTCTAGAATGCTTTTCATTCGTCTATCGGATTATTTCATTTTAAATGCGTGACCTAACTGGGTCGGGATGTGAAGCAAGCCAAGAGGGATTTATGTGTACTGTATCGAATTTATAGCTGCATTAGCTCATTTCAGTCGTTGGATCATATATCCAACAATATATTACGATATCAGTTGTCAGCTAAAGCAGTTTTAGTTTTCTTAAATGTTTGTGACCTGTTAATTTGTATTTTCATGGCAGATAATATTCAAAATAATCGTAGGATACAATCACAGTATCAATACAGAATACACGAGCCATATATTATCTTAAGTTGCCTTTCTTTGAGCATCGCTCCAAACGTCGTTTAAATTTGTAGTTGTGGACTAATGCATGTCGTCGATGCCATCGAATTAGGCAAAAGACAGAATATCATCAAGTGCCATATTTGTTAGTGAATGTATCAAATACATTCCCTTTCTTAGACCCCAGACATCAACTCCCAGTGGAATCAGTCGTGCAACTTACAGTGCATGAATAGGAGCCATAAATATCTTCTGATTGTATTTTCCTACCATTTAATAAGTATGACAATATCAACAGTATTTACAAACATCATTTTTGATTTTTGGCCAATAAAAGTGAGTCAAGATATTCTGATAAGTCTTATTAATCCCAAAATGACCAGCCAAATGAGTTTCATGGGCCAGACAAAGTATTTCCTGTCTGTAAAACTTCGGAACTACAGTTCAATACAAAACATTACAATATGCATTCGTCTTGTCTCTGATTATAAAGCACTAACAAACAATGCCACCTCTGAGGAACAATTCAAGCTATATCATGCTTATGTGTTCCATTTGCAGGTATCCATTTTCTAATAAGACTTCCATTTTTAATGAAATAACAGACATGAACTTCAGTGGCTTCAGTTTCACTAATGGCCATTTGAAACAAAAAGATCTTATGATCTTTTTCGTATTCGATGACCCGTGATTGTCGTTTGTCACCCTTTTTAGAAAAGAAAATGAGTAGTTTAACTGGGATCAATACCTTTTGATTGATCCAAACAAGGAGTGAAGTGACCTCATCAAAAGCCTTATCAATACATGTGTCAGATAAAGAAATACTTTCCTTATCAATATCATTCTCAAAAGCTTTCTTCTCTGGTAACTGCACAAGCTGGGTATAAAACAGAGAATTCTTTTTCAGTTGGATCGACTTTCTGATCCAAACAAGTCTTGTCAATTACAAGTGAATTAACCACAACCTTTTGTCTAGCTGGGTCGTTGCCAAGTGATAAACAAATGCCCTCAACGGGTAAAACACTGTTCCGACTGTCACGGGTCCGAAGACTAAGTCTGATGACAAAATTACACAATAGAGTGAATATTAACAAAGCCGCACTTTTCTCCCTGAATAAGAACACTCATTAGAAGAAGTACCTGATAATAAAGACTCTCAGAAGCTCCTGTGTCACTTAAATTATTTATAGGGACGGGATTGGCCAAAACACATAAGCATGATATAGCTTGAATTGTTCCTCAGAGGTGGCATTGTTTGTTAGTGCTTTATAATCAGAGACAAGACGAATGCATATTGTAATGTTTTTATCATAGCTTCGACATGAATGGTTCATAATACTCCATAGAGGAATTATAATATATAGCTGTACCCAAATATTAATGATCTGGCGGAAGATTTGCATCCATCATGCAAAACTGCTTTAGGATGCAATCTGGTTTATGTGACTGGAAATTTTATTACTTGTCAAAGCTCAATTATTTGAAAGACAGGACGAAATATTCGTCTTGGCCAAAACGAAACTCATCAAAGTCCTTGACCGTATATCTAAGGTGATACGCCACAATGCCACCTCTGAGGAACAATTCAAGCTTTTCTTCTATGAAGCCCACAAATGCGAAACCTTGAAGAATGTAGTATGGGTGAGTCACTCATGCCATACACATTAGTTGTAATTGGAAAAGTTATGTGAACTTAAATCACTCTGTGTCCACGATAACAGTTCAAAATGTGTAGTCCGATATCCATGACGATGATATCCACTATACCTAAGTTTGTTATATTATGTAACCTGTCGTATTCATCGTTATTCTACAACAACTACATGTATTGGCTGATGATCTAGTTCGATGTCGAATACATGGAATAAGAAAAACAATTGTCATGTTTCCAGTTTCGTTCTGTATGATAACTTTGCTATTACCCAATATGTTTAGTAACTTATCTGTAATCTTGTGTTTTGTAATCTTGTGTTCTTCGATCTCTACATATTCGGCATGGAACACTTTTCAGGAAAAGCATTATGTTACTTATTGAAAAAATATAACATTTTGATTCCATTTTTAATAAATACGTATTTAATTAATAATGTATTTTCCGTGAGGAAAGGTTTCCTACTTTTTAAAGAAAAATTATCAATAAGATTTATTTAGTTGTCACACTTGTAAATGATAATGAATATTGCACTGTACTAATCTGAAATGAAATTATACATTATACAATATGAACAAAATGCTATATTAATTTTGAGACAATTTCATCCCTTTTCTCCGATTTTCTGTATGTATTAACCATTAGAGGTGATATGATTTCCGATACAAGTTTTCTCTTTACGTGCTGGTTATCAAAGAAGAGAATGCATTGTTTTCATCTTTACTACGTATTGCTCATTTATACTATGTATCCATAAGTTATTCGCTAAACTGATAATAACATTTTGAACTTTTTTTAAATTAATAATCTTGTATAAAGTTGAATAAAATAAGATGTTTGACCTGATCGATTTTAAAACTTAGGATAATCTGTTCATCATGAGTTCGATGCGCACAATTCAATTGCTGTTTCAAGCGGACACTTGCAATATGGTTTAAAAATTATGGATCTTAGTTTTTGGTGAGAGGAGTTTAGATGTAAACATTTTTTTTTGCAGCAGACAAAGTGGTTATTGCAAAATGCACGTGAAATCGATTCTTGGCTGGCGCACTCCACGATTGTACAAAATAGGGCCATTTTATTTTTCAACGGTAATACTATTAAAACTGGAAGAAGACCAATGCCTGACCTTTTTTTTAATTTGTAGATAATATCAAGCTGTATTTTAGAATGTATGTGTGTGTGCGACAGAATGCATAACATTAGATTCAGATTCAACAGTGCTTTTTTTTTTTTTTAATTTCTCCACATTATCGGCTGAATACGAAACGTTACATCTTTTAGTATACTTCTGTTTTAAGCACAGCACTGTACAATGTACTATTAGTTATGGCATGCATTATGCAACAAATTGACAATATCCATGTACGTCGAAAAATAGAACTCCAAACTAGATATTAGCGCATTTTGTCTGCACAAAGAAGTGTCATCGGACTGTGTATTTCTTATCATGAAACTTGACTGCACAACATAATTCTAGGTGAGGGTTGCGCTAAAGCACAAACACTATCAACGTACGAGTTTTAGAATTATCATTTCGTTGCTGATCTGCGGTTGGTACATCTGTCTCTACTGTGCATATATAAATCGTAATACACTTCCGCGGCATTTTATTATATTCCTACCTGCAATGTACAAATATTATAAAGGAGAAGCAACAATAACGATTGTATACACTCGAATTCTTTGAATTCTTACATTCACTATCCTTTTAGACTTTAACTTTGTTTGTGCATCAGGACCAATTAGTTCTAGGAGTGTCTAAAGTGATTTGAAAAACAACGTGTAGAAACTTAAGGGCGTCTTTAACTCTTAGCATTTTGACGTTGCTAAATACATATTTATTCTACAGTTTTGAAACATTAAATCATGATCAAAATGTCTTTGTTTGGTATGAAATAGCACTCCATAAACTTAATATATGTAGAAGTGGTTTATTCGCATCATTAAAAACATAATTAGACAGAGTCATACAATGTATCACATTAAGAGTGACTCGGAGTTTGAGGCCGCTATGCATTACATTTGAATAATTCACGCAGCAATAAGCTTACTTTGATCCTAGTTGTCGTTGATGGATGGGTTTTTGAAAGAAGGACGTCATCTTTAACCTTAGCTTTAAGGTTACATGCTCGCTTACATATCTGCCAGCAAAGTATAATGAAGTTGGCTGGTGACCTTGACGACCTGATACTGAAGCATGATCATGACAATCGCTAAGATTGTTGATCGAATAGAAAAGTTTTAAACAAATACTTAGGCTAGCGGCCTAGCAAAATAATTTCGCTGTACAAGCCGTTTCATGGCAAATGACTTTAACACCACCAAATTTAGTTGATTTCCAACAGATCCGTTCTTATGAACTCGACATCGGATATTTTGAATGAGACATTCCTTTCTCTTTGACAAACTGAAGTTTCCAATGAGGATCTCTGACAAAAGTGATGACCTCAACCATACCATCGCGGTGAACATGAATGACTTGAATTCATGCTCTCTACCCTGTGTGCATCTCCGATACAAGTCAGGCTAAAACCATCAAACTGCGGATACTTTGTTTACGATGACAATCAACACCACACATGGATCAGAGATGTTTCACGGTTGCTATATGGCAGTACCAAGCGGAAATCGAGTCTGTACATCTATTGCCGATCATTCACATAACTGAACCTTCTCAACAACCACGTAATGGCTATCGGTGCAGAGTTTTAAGGCCACAGAAGACATTATAAACATGTAAAGAATATGCGTTTCTTTAAGCGCCGCTTTCATAAGACTGATTACCATCTACTTTTGTCCAACTCATATATCAGTACTCATTGATTTCATCTGCTGGGCCAGCAGCTGACCGTCATTTATTTCACTTACTGGTCCATAGAAGTGCTGTAGGCCCGACGCCCGGCACACTGCTTGAAGTGACATATCTGTGAGTTGCCGCTTAGTTTAGAAACTATCTTGCCGTGGCCATATCTATTATGCCAGTAGATACTCTCAGAAAGACGCGGCACTGCTTGTGGTTAGCGAGGACAATATTCATTATAAAACAAAGGCGGATCGGGAGGTAGTCTAAAACAATCAGGTTGGTACCTCCGACGTTAAGTGGCTGTAAAAAGAGTACGTCAACAGCCATGAAATTGGCTTTTAAAAACACCTCAAAGTCACAATCGCACGTGTTGGGGGCAACATCGGGGACAATGTATACTGACGAGGCACGTGACTCCATGACCAGTGACCTAAACAGAAGATCACGTGCTTGTCTGCTCCTAGAAAGGTCCACGATGGATTGTGAAAACAGTACGTAAGTTCTAACCAAAGCTATCCAAACATTCCGTTACGTATTTTAACATATTACTGACACAGTTTGCATCGAAAACAACTTTGGTTGGACGTTGTTTTCCTTTTTCAAACGAATAAGGACCTGGAAAAGAAAACCTCCTCTAACTCTCTCACTGTGTAAATAGCATGTAAAGCAATGAAATCACTCAAAACGAGTAACGTAAATGTTTGTTTCCTTCTTGATTGTCGACAGGCAGTGTGGAAACCTAATGCATATGATCTGATTTTCAACAATTACAGAACATACTATAGTGAATTTACAATCATGTTATGAAATCGTGCATTGTAACATTGATGGTTTGCGTTTCCAAACCGACAATGTTTGTCACTTACTCATTTTTGCATACACACACCGAGGTAGTTATGCAAGGAAGGGTTGCTAGATTCTGTGACCATTTTTTCAAGCTATTTAAAATGGGGGATTGTATATAGTTATGGTTTCTGGTAAAGTTGTAGGTATATGTGTGTGATAAACGGCAAACATCTCGTATAACATAAAACATAAAGTTGATAAGTGGGTAAGTTTGAAAATTCACTTCACATAGCTTATATTGATAGTAAACATTTTGCTTTTGACAAATTTTTTAAGTGTAGCAAATCATTGTTACAAACTCGTGTTGAGAAAAGGAGTGACATTTCTTGTAAAACATTGTAGTGCACTTGCCCTTTATCTTCGTTTGTCTTAGAGAAGGCCACCTTTGCAGCCGCTAGAACAGTAGTAGACGTCGTCGCTGCCGTAGAAATAGTTCATTTAGAAATGAATTTTTATTTTCCCATCCAATGGACAATGATATTAGATTAGATTTGGCAGGCATGATCATGAACGGAGAAGATGAAATACATCTTGCAGGAGGAGACACAATCAGTCAATGCCGTCGTTTGTTTTATAGTGCTTTCACGACGTAGCAACATCACGTCTCTTTTATGTCAAGATATTTGTTTTATCCCTTTTCTTCGTGGAGCTTTTCTTCTTTCTGCGGCAATTCTTTTGTTTGTGGGGATGTTGCCTTTTTTGGCGACCTTTCATATTTTTCTTCATTTAGCTTTTTCTTTTAAGATTCTATATATAAGGGGACAAAATAATGACACCTCATAAACAATTACATCCATCAGTTAAAAATGAATTGATTTTTGGTTTGCATATTGTTTTTTTTTTGTTTTGTTTTTTCTTCAAAATGGGTTTGTTAGTTTGGGTATGTTGATTATGTTTTAAAGTAATTGACGTGATCTCAAAGTAAACAGTCGTAACACTTGAAACCAGCTTCTAATAAATGCGCAAGAACCTTCAATGCAACGGATGGCATACGGACTACGACACAATTTGGCAGGAGAATGCGATTGAAAGGAGGTCGTGTGGGCTACCGTTTGAAGAAGAAAAAAAAAAAAGAAGTGTAGGATGATTTTAAATTTTCTTCCTTTCTTCCGAATGATGCGAAAGGAGAAATGTAAATAACAGGACATCATTATTAACACTTAACGTGTAACTAATTGGTACAAAGTAGTCTCAAATAATAGCGAATTGGTTGGTTCTAAATCGATGCGTAAATAAGCATTGGTGTTGCAATGTCATAGATCAGTCATAGGGTTCAATTGTTTGGCTAACATATGTACCTGTGATCTGTTTCTTCCATATTTGAACAATAGCACATAATGAGCATTGGGACTGATTTTGGGATGTGCTTGAAATAACTGTTGTGCTGGCATTACAATGGTGTCCGTGGCGTTTAAACCAAGGTTTTTTCTTCTACGTCTTATTCTAACATCTCCTCGAAGATGACACGATGTGGTTTGACTGAAGTCAAACACGATTCCAAAATCTTCACGAAAAATGACTTCTGTAAACAAAATCGATTTAATTGAAAGAAATTTAAAGAAAGTGCAAACCTCACCTTGTAACAACGCATGGTATTTTACGCTTGACAATCAGACAAATGCGATTTGTATTCGATGAAACGCTCTAGTTTGTTTGAACCACTCGATATATAAATCAACATTTTAAAGAAATTGCGAATATGCAAGGACTCCCAACGTTTTCTAAATGTTTGTCTATCGTTTGATACTAGAGGAATTGAAGGACGAGGCAGCGATAGTAACACGTTGAGAATGCTGAAAAGATTATCAAATGCAAAATACATTTAATACATCTGAAGCTAGACTAACATTTCTAATATTGGTGTCAAAACACAAGAAAACATTTTTCTTTCGAAGATTTAAAACACATACGGCATATATTATTCCGTTCGTGATTTAATGTCTGTCCCATTAAATGTATGTGCAAGCTATGGTCGTCTTCTTATATTTATACAAATTTAGTGTCTCTAATTTCTCCGGTATTGTCTTTCTTCTCATTTCCTTTATATTTGTACGAAATTACTTTCGTGGATTTGTAATAGATCCTGTTTCGGGTTTTCTACTACGGCTTTTATCATTATCTCATGTTCACCTCTCAGTGTTTGTAAGTTAACTCCTTCTTGCTTCCATGCATCGACACCAGAAAATTTCCTGTCATGTACATCTTCCCAATGGAAAAGTTGCTGGTATAAACAACTGCATATACACGCATCTTGATAAGTATAAAGCGGAACTAATGATCGACGAATGTATTCTTAACATGGGCATGAAAACGTTTGCTCATCGCTATTTTAACACAACGTATCTTACTTACGAAAATAAATTTGGAATTATTACGCTTCGATAACCGAAATCCGACGAAAATGCCGTCATTAAAACGCAAATTACCCGTCGTCCAAACTATAATGGAATAGACGTGGATGGAATCAGTTCTGTTAACGGTTCTTGATACTCTAATAACTCAACACTGTCATTGACTTCCTTCCACTGAATTTATTGCAACAGTGAGGACAAAAGCCGTAGCGTGGTAAACTTCATATTCACGTTGTTGTTTTCTGTCTGTGATAGTATTTGCCAAGAATAACTTTTCATCTACTGTGGAAATAGCAATTATAGAAAAATTCCTCAAATGATGTTTCACTTGTATCTTGACAAACTCTCTGCAAATGCGTGCAGTTAGCAGAATTGGTAAATTCCGAATTCTAAACTAGTCATTCATAGAAATACCTTTGTTTTCTTTGTTCTTTGAGCGAATAGTGAAATCGACAGACAAACGATATCCGACAGAGAAATCTGAAGGAAATATTAATTTCTTTAACTGATGTTACACCCATCGTTAAGGGGTGTTGTCGTAGGTGTCAAACCAGGTTGTGTTTAAACGTATTGATTCAATCTGGTATAAGTCTTCACTTTCAAGAGTGCTACAAAGCATGCAAACAATGTAGCTATGAATCATACAGTCAAAGACCCTGTGAGATGGTTTACTGAAAAATGACGATTGATAAAATCGACCACTTTGAGACCTCTGGTGCGGTATGTTCGTTTGGACGCAATTATTATTATTTGCGTTAATCTGAAGCTTTACAAACTAGACGGTCACGTTGTATTTTACTATCCAAGTATTCAAAGATACAAAGAACAAACATGGATGTATTTGATTTCTTTTCTTCGAAATTCGTCCTCATCGCATGGCAAGCGCGTTGCATTGGTTCTTTATACAAAGAAATTGTCTAGTGGATTCAGAAGTATCTGTGTCTGTCTAACCTCGGGCGTCGTCTGTATGTTTGCTCGTACAACTCCTCCATGGTAAAATCTAAAAAAGAACATTTCAGATTGTGATTGAGGGAACCAAGTAGGTATAGAAAAAGAAAAGAAAAGAAAGAAACTTCTGTCCATGTGTCATTCCAAATATTTTAGTCATTTTTTTCAAACACATTGCCAAATAATTCATGAAATCTTTAAAATGCATTTGTCGCGATTTCACTTCGACTAGACTGGCTCCAACCATAATCGGTGCGATCGTTTGAATAGATTCAGAAGGAAACATTCCGTCGTATCAAGAGAAATTGTGAGCAATGATTGTAGCATCCTTACGGCTGTCTTTGTAAGGCTACATATCCTTCCTCTTCGCGCCAATATCGTCGGTGGAGTCTAAAATCGGAAAGAGACAGTGGAAAAAATTGCTTTCAGTATTAAAGTTTCACAAGCCCCATGATCAACGGAGAAATTGAAAACGTGAATGATGTTTTCTATTATGCGGTATAGTTCTCGTCTTGCGAGGTGCCCCAGTCTCTCTAGGAGGTGAAGCGTGGGTCATGCAAAGCGTAATGGTTCCGTCGGTCATGTTAAACTTGTCACTGGTTTGTTGAATGTGTTGAAGTATGTAATTATTTTGAACCGTGTGATTTATGCATGTCTACTAAATTGGAGACTTTAAACTGGATGGAGATTCTCAAACAATTGGCCTCTTTAGTTGTTGTTGTTGTTGTTGTAGGGTTTAACGCCATATTTTAGCACACATAGCGGCCAGTATTAATGGTGGAGGAAAAACCCGGGTTGGCCTCTTTAGCTTGGCACTGCAATTTTGTTGTAACTAAGATGGATTCACACAAGTCTGTAATTAAATCTGCTGTTTTCTAGGGTGGCACTTCAGACATGAATAAGACCTCTTGCAAATTTCATCTTGTAGGTGTAAGCATTGGTGCACATTTGATGCAGGTCAAATTTAGCTGCAGGTCAGGTCAGGTTTTGCATCTCTATCAAATATGATAATAATTTTCTGGAGTTTCTGAGCGACTTTATCTTTGCTGGATCAGGATTCTCTTTGTCTTGTGGCCGAGGAGGTAGTGTACGTTGATTCATTTCACGCACCACATCGTCGACATCGCTGGCATGTTCTTGCGTTAAACATTTAGTTAGCACGTGGGACAAAAACAAGGAAAGTCGTCGTCTATGTCACCACTTGGCATCTACGTCCACGATCTCGCTGGACTATGGAGATCATTTTAATTTGATTACAACATTATATTTGACTAATTTATACGCACGCACTCACATCTTCTATGCATGAAAAACACACTTTATATACTTATTGACTTGGTATTATTAGCTATAAATGTCTCAAGCTAAGTCCAATTTCATTACCGGTTGATGTTGCTTTGGTAGTCATTGTTGTTTGATACTGCTGACAACTGACTACCGTGAGTGTGGATAGATTAATACAAGTTTTAGGAATTTTGGCTGGTGAAATTCTCTTTCTGTTGCCTCAGATACATTAAATCTGCGTTCCGACTGTGAAGAAGGAAAATATGGAAGAGTGAAATTAAGTCGACCCTCTATGATTTACAGATAGTTATTCGAAGAATACTTAAAATAAGAATACGGACAATTCGTCTGGAAATAAAAGTCACGATTGATGCGAGATCTGACATCGGGCTCTGGAAGCAAATGTCACAATAGATGCGACATCTGAATGAAAAGAAAGAACAAGAGAAAATTGAACAAAGGTAGAAATATGTATTATCATTGTCAGGTTACAGGACACTGGTCTTCTGAAAGGCTTATTAAAAAGAAGCACAAGAAGCGAGAAGTTGAGAACTCTTCAAAATTAGAAACAGAAAGATACAAACCCGTCTTAGACACAAGACGTTAAGGTAACAGAAAGAGAATGAAGAGGGAATAAAATGCATGCGAAGAGAATGAAAGGTAGAGACAGACATTATAAGAAAGACAAAATGGAATTTGGTGATGTGTTATGACATTTGCATTGTGATTCAAAGGAAACTATTCCAAGGAAACTTATGTGTCCATCTGTCTTATTTTCTCATATTATGGATACGTTACTTAAACACACTCAAACACACAAACCATCGACCGTTGGGGAAATGAATGTATGGTTTAACATAATTTGGCAATCACTGAGTAGTGTTTCTTTTCTAACAGATACTAAAGACCCAGAAAAGGACGTGAAGGTATTTGTTTTGACACACTTATAGACATTACAACATCAGCTTTAACTGGCTAAATTTATATGTGCGCCTAAGTCCGACTTCTGTTGTTTCTATTGCTCGTTTGGAAGTGATAATAACTCTCCCGTTACTACTGTTATTTTGATAGAATGTGACCATATTTTAAAATATAAAGACGTCATCTATTTATTTCAAAAGATGTTGTGCCTGAAGATACATACATAAAATGCGAAACTAGTTGCGCTGAATTATCGGCATTTGTTTGCATTGGATTTTTTTATTAAAAAAAATTGAAATATACATACATGTTTGAGAATCAAAGATTTCGGGAAACCTATTCATTTTTTTGTATCTTAATCTGATTTGGGATCAAGGATTTCAGGAAATATATCAATTACTTTTATCAGCATCATAGTGGAAATACGGCATATGATGTTATAAATATTGAGTATAAAACTAACTACCGCATATGACGCTACAGTACTATGTTAGGAAAATAGTTGGCTTGAACTAGTACAGTTAAATGGAAACGATTATAAGCCAGCACTTAATATTTAGTCTTCTGCAAAATTATAACTCTACAAATATTTTAATGAGCTGTGTATTTGGTGCACATTTTTGGTGCAGTGTACGTCTGTTTTATGTATTCACTAATCCTGGAGATTTTGCTGATCACATATATAGTGGTTCCACTGCAAGACTATTAACTATCTTCTTAGATAATATTATTATTAGTAACAGTAGTAGCAGTAGTACCAATAGTAGTAGTAGTACTTTTAATGCTGTTTTATTATTATTATTATTATTTTTGTTAGTATTATTATTATTATTATTATTCAAGTGCTACTAATTACAAATGAATTGGACTGAATTTAATGCAATATTTCGTGTATTTGAAAATAAAAATCAGTACTCATTGGGTGATACAATAAACAAAGAAAACGTAAAATGTCGTATTTTACCATTATATTCTGATAATAAAGACATTACGTCTGAAAAAAATCAAACATAAATTATATAAAGTAAAGACAATTATAAAATTTAATATTGTGTATATATATATTTTGAACTTATTATTTAATCTGGTGTTGCAAAATGCCACTATATTGAACATGATCTAATCTCCTAACACAGTGTAAACAAGATATGAATATTCCAAAGAGAAAACCTGGAATATATTTCTGAACACATGAATAAATATAACGTGCAATATTTTATGTGTTTGCTTATAGTAATATTAGTATTATTAATATTGATTGTTGCAGCAGTAGTAGTCGCTGCAGTAATGGTAGCATGAGTGCATGATTTAGGAATTTAGCAACTGTAGTAGAAGTAGCATTTTCTAATGCACTTTGAGTTATAATAGTGGTAGTTGTCGTAGCAGTTGTATCAGTAGCCATAGTAGTACTATTTCCTGATGTTTTGGTTAAGACAAATAGACAAAGCAATTTCGAATTTCGTTTTTTTTATTGAAACAAATTCGCATAATATTTAGAAGTGATCGCACCTAAGGAAATATTATGTATTAAGAAAACTATAGTTTATCCCCAGTCTAGATCTAACTAATCCCGTAGTATAAAATACGTAACATCTACGTTGTTTCAGGAAATGTGTATCATTATGTATTCACCAAGGAACGTGCAGTTTGTGGTGCCTAGCATTTTCTTTAGAAAATGCGGTTGAATTCGCCAAATATTATTATTGAGAGATTCATCCTATATGAATTGAATATAGCTCTTACATAACACAATCTGTCAATACTATCTGAGAATTTTCTGTAATGTCTCATGTTAGAAAACGTGGATAACAACATTTCCGGTATAAATATCTAATATAATTTTCTTAAGGAATATTGTATTCCTGAATATTATGCAAACAGTAGTAAATTGTAAGAAAGAAGGTAGTCCTGAGGCATTCACTTCTGCTTAATACTAGTGATTATCGCACTCCAAAGTGTACTAGCAAAATTTAATTATATTTTATAGCCAAAACTATGCATTCAATACACCACATTATGCACTTATGTCATTCAGCCAAACAAACATTTCCTTATATACGCCTTTGTAAAAATGGCCGTGATTTTGTTCAATATAAATCGATACCTTACTAATTTGGCGCGAGATTTTTTATTTTTTTTATTTTCTGCCTATCTGAGCGTTAGATACATGGTCAATGTATGCGATTCCGAAGATCTTGCGGAAGCATCTCATTTCAATGAATCCTGTTCTGTAGATCTGATGTGAGTGTCAATGGAAGCAATAGCAATGTTTGTATCCTTCCATATTGGCCTCAAGCTTGTTATTGCTGCTGTTGTCCGGGCAATCCTGCTAAGTAATTCTAGTTTTGAGTCCTCATCTTTCATAATAGCTCACAAGTACCTGAAACTTGTGACTGTTTCCAGCTTCTGTCTAAGTACTTTTATTTCTGCACTGGTACCATTGGTGTTGTTTGTCACCCAAGTCAGAAAGTACTTCTTTTTTATCTCCTGTTAATCCATCACTATCATCTGTAAAGCGAAGTTTGGTGGTTGTTCTTCCTCCGATCCTTTCCAAAACATTGCTGAGGAGTGTATGTGGCAGTATGCAACCCTGTTTGACTTCCAACTGTTGTTCGACCTTCTTGAAAGCTTTGATGGCATGGTACAGATTTTGCTGATGCTAAAAGTGTTTCTCTCAAAGGAGTCTGATATTGAATATTTGTTTCTTTATGCTCCTTATTTCTCGAAAACCTGCTTGCTCTTCAGCAAAAAAGTCTCTGCTTGAGTCTTTCGTCTTCAGCATGACTTCGCTTGGGCGGCTGATCAGACTGACGGTGTTGTGGTTTTGAAATAACTGCAGGTTTCCTTTCTTGGGGAGCACGATGACCAAAGGTTGAGTACATGTTTTGGGTCATTCTACTGTCTGCAATAACTTGTTGCAGATTGTTTTTAGGACAGTGACTATCTTTTCTCTTCCTATTTGAATGAGTTCTGCTGGCATGTTGTCAACGCCAGCTGAATTTTCTGTCTTTACTGACCTAACTGCAGTTTCTCCTTGCTCACGAAGAATGGTGTTGTCATCAATTTATTTTGCTGGAAGGTGCTTTAATACTGTTGGGTCTCCTTGGGTTTTATAATTGTAAAATTGTGAGCAGTATTCTGCCAATTGTTTGAGGATCTCTTGATCTTCTGTGGGCCATTTTCCTGACTTGTCTTGGATGGTGGTACTTGTTTAAGATATGTGAGATCTTTCACCAGCTGGTATCCATCGTGCTAACGTCTCTGCTTTGACTGTCTTGGATTTCAAAGCATTGTCTTTCTATCTAGACTCCTGTGCTTTTCTCGTACTTATTGGTTATTCTTGGTTGGTACGGCGTTTTGATCACTTTTAATATATCATGATCAATTCCAATATCTGCTCATGGGAAACGTTGCGTTATTGCGATATTCAGTCCCGTGCTGAATCGTCTTGTCACCAAGATGGAGTCGGTCTGGTTGTGATATTGTCCGTTTGGACCGTGCCAGGCCCATCTTCAATATCCTTTGTGAGGGCCGAACGTGATGGTTAGCACAAGATTGTTGTAGGCGGCAATGTCCAAAAGCCTGAGTCCACTTTCATTTGTCTCTACATTGCAGAAGGGTCCACAAATCCTTTGCCAGTTTGTCTGTGAATCAACTCCTACCTTTGCATTCCAGTCTCCTTGTACAAACCGAATCTTTTTTTGGGGGGCGATTTGTCAATGACATCTTGCAGTTGATTATAACATTCTACAGTTCGCTTTCATCATAGTTAGGCGTCGGTACACAATATAATTGTGATATTAAAAGGGAGCCGCCCTCGGACGGATGGTAATAAGTCTGTTTGAGACTGGGCAGCAACACATTATGCTGTTCACAAGAAATACAACGCCATGATTGTGTTTGTCCCTCATCGGCTGAAGCGAAGCTTATGTCCTTCTTCTGTTCTTATTTCGCCAAAGTTTTAATCTAGCCACGTAGCAGAGACCAATAATGATACAGTAGTGCCTTTTCTAACTCATGTCTAAGTCTTTTCTAATTTTCCATATCTCTCACTGTTCAAACGTTCCATGTACCGATAATGATGTTGTCTCTCCATTGAATTTGACAGTGGGTGCACCATGCTTGTCACTTTCGTCCTGGTGTGCAGCGGCAGGTGAGGTCACTGCTGACCCGGGATGTGACCGATCCGATATGCTAGATGTCTTCACGTGGTGTGTTAAGGGCAAGATACAGCCTGGAGGAGTTCATTCCACTCCTGACTGGATGATCACAGCCGAAGTCCACCGATATTATTTGTGACGCCCTGGTCATGAAGCTCATTTTGGAGGCCTTCCACCCTGGCTGTCGAATTCATCGATAAAGACATCCACCCAGTGATGACGTGCTATCATTGCATTATTTTAACCATAGATCTATAGAACTGCCCATTATATATAGTGACTTATTTACTCTCGGGGACCTCTCCGGTGGCATTGTGGTTAGAGCGTCCTCCTCGGCGCCGGAGGTCGTGAGTTGGAATTGCGGCCGAGTCATACCAGATACGGTACTAGCAGAGACGGTACTAGCATCTGCCCTGCAAGATGCTCAGCGTTAAGAAGTTAGTGTTAGGACTGGTTGGTCTGGTGTCAGGATAATGTGACTGGGTGGGACATAATACATGTCTGTGGCATGATGCCCCAATGCTAGATAACACGATAAACTGTCATGCTGTATACATATTAGTGATATCACAAAGATGGCCGCTATTGCTTAACCGGCTTGATGCAGCTGTTCCGTTTTTGTGCCGTTTTCATGATATTTGTGCTCGGTGGCTGTCTTCGTCTGCGTTTCTGTGTTCATTATGTATTGGCTGTTCAGTTCGTATGTGTTTCTTCATCTCCTTGTTTTGGAAACGAGAACAATTAGACTTTTTCTCAGCTGTCTTGCTCCACTACTACAACTTCCATTTGAACAAACCGCCATCACGTGATACTCACCAGTCAACCCGTTTATGCTTTGATGGACCCTCATTAATTGCTTTAAATGACCACTCCTTGGCTCTCCACACTACATTGTGCTCTAGACTAAACGAACTGGGACTGCATCCATCATTACCTAAATGTAAAAAGAAGCGAAAAGAGAAAAGTTGTTTCAAAGTTGGCCGGCGTAGAACAGGAAGAAGTATTCCAGTTATCTCCCTTATGCCCTTTCCGGCTCGACAATTTAAAAATTCGACTGTTAATTTAGATAACCTAATTAAAATCCCTATTAATTCGTCAACCTTCGTGTCAACTATCCGAGAGATACCTCTGCGAATTGCATTGTTCAATGCCCGAAAAGTAGGACCACCGCAAAAGCGCACAGAATAGTTAATTTTATCAACGACCAGAATATTGACGTCTTTTTCCTGACAGAAACATGGCTAAAAACATCAGGCAATGAGCCCAAGTGTGCGGATCTAACACCCACTGGTTACTCCATCAGGTCGTTTCCACGTAACTCATGCGTAATTGGAATTGCTATCATCACAAAGAACTCCATGATCAAACGTCTTAACCACACCACAACATTCAATTTCGACCACACATTGTTGGAACTAGTCCAAACCACACTCACACTGGAGCAAAGGTCAGTCCATATTTTCTGCCTATACTGCCCTCCTCCTAGTAGAAAAAACAAGATGACTGAATCTCACTTTTTGGAGCAGTTTCCGAATCTTCTGGAGTATGGAAATTCTATAGGTGGCAACCTGATTATTCTTGGAGATTTCAATTTTCACTTTGACTGTTCCGGGAACCCAAACACATCAAAACTCATAGATTCCATTAATGGCTTCAATCTCAAACAGTCAGTTAACCAACCCACCCAGTTAACCAACCCACCCATAAACATGGTCACATTTTAGACTGGATTCTTCATAGACCTGATGATAACATTCTACGGTCCTCCCTGGTATCCTATGAACTTTGCATCACATCACCTCTGCATTATATGCCATCTTGACGTATCAGTCCCTAACCCTCCACCTTTATCTGCTACTAAGAGAAATCTCTGTATGATAAATAGAACCAAACTAATGCACGACATCCAAGCTAACCTCACAACTTGCTTACCTCCTACCGCAGAACAACTCGATAACTGTCTGCGTTCATTGCTCGACAAACATGCCCCAGCTACCAAGTGCAGAGTATCAATTCAGAAGTGTTCTCCATGGTATAGCAGTGTTGGGGACCAGCTTCGCACTGCTAAAAGAGAAGAATGTCACAAATATAGTCCATGCAGCGAAATCAGCCCACTACACTACTAAGATCATGGAAAGTTCCAACTGCAAAGAGCTCATCGAGATTACTAAGAAGCTAATGGCAGAGGAACAAATCTACACCACTTCCAAATACCTTCTCTCTTTGCAAATTTCTTCCGTGACAAAGTACAAACCATTAGAGATAAACTTTACACCACAATTTCAATTGACTCGTCGTCACCATACAGTTGCGATACAGAATTTGAGCGGCAACCATTAACAGCATGTGAACCTGTCTCTATGGATTTCGTACGTACAATCCTGATGACGAGTGCACCTAAGTCATGTGAACTTGATCCAATTCCAACATCACTGGGGCTTTAGTGCTTAGATGTTACTGATGTTATTAATACCTCTCTCTCATCAGGGGAATACCCATCATTTTTCAAAACTGCCATTGTAAAGCCTCTGCTGAAGAAACCAACACTAGACCATAACGATTTAAAGAACTATCGCCCAGATTCTAATCTCCCATTCATATCAAAAATCTTAGAAAAGGTTGTTCTATCCCAGCTTGGTTCTCATCTGACTTCAAAATAGTCTTCTTAGCAATGTACAATCTGCATATCTCCCTTGCCACAGTACTGAAACTACTC
>JAPYKE020000157.1:600000-1010000 GCA_028554795.2 Sinohyriopsis cumingii
CTCCTGGACAGAGAACGATGCACTTCTGCAAAGTCTTTTATCTCAATCCACAGAGTATTTCAAGACCTTTCCTTTAGAGATGATCCTACATAAAGCTAAACTGTTTGTACCTCAGCTTCAGTGCGCTCCTACCACTGAAAAACAAAAAAAGACACTGACAACATTGTATAGATCAGTTGAGCAGGTTCTTCTGCAAACACGCAATCGGAATAATTGTCTGGATCTTTATCTAATTCCTAAAAAACACATCCCAGTTCAGCCTATATCTGGGTGGGTCAATGTTGAAGTAGACACAATTTATCTTCAAGATGTGGAAGATAAATATTCCACTTCTGGTGGTAAAAGCGGTTCTGATTTTGATATTTTCAGCAAAGAGGATCGCCAAGTTGTGTCACTAGAGATCACTGGATACATTCAATATGCTGACATACGTAAGTCTTCATTCATTGGAAAATTCTTCCGTCGTTGTCAGTCAGAGATCATTCCAGATAACGATAATTATCATGGCAATGCAAATGTCGTCGTCTGTTACCCGATGAATATAGGGTCAGTTGTGACTGTCCCGATATCGTGTGTGGCAAAAAAAGATGAAGTTCCAAATTATTTTCCAGGCATGCTGATTCTTGCAGTTCAAGCGTGGACGCTTGTTCAACATCTTCCAAAGCATCAGAAAACAGTGGCCTTTACAACTCACAATGATACCAAAGTCGCATTTATGTTGAGTCTTCTTAGGTATAGTGGGCGCAGTATTGAACATTTTGATTTCAGTCATCCTGACATGCAAAACCATAATCTCGACATGACAACAACAGCCGTTCTCCTGGATGTTCTAAAACCGGAACACGAGCAGACCTTTATATCACACTTAAAAAAATGCAGACACCTCATTTGCATAGGAAACCATGTGCGTGAAACTCTTAAAGATGTGATAGAGCTTCAGACTAATACCAAATGCACCTATCTGAAATGGAATAACATATTCAGCAATGAAAATCTACTTCACATTGTACCTAAAGTGATCACGTGGCTTCAAGATGGGAAAAAACAGAAGACGTGCAAACTTTCCATACAGCATTCAGCACAAGACCCAGTTATTGAAATGAAGTCTACCAAAGGCTTGTTAAAATTGGAATTAGAAAAATCCCAACTTTTTGACAAAATGTCTTCCTACATAGTTGTAGGCGGATTGACTGGACTTGGTTGGGTTCTTTTGAAACTTATTGCCGAGATGGGTGCAGGTGTGATAGCCACTTTTTCAAGGAGAGGAAATTTGATGCAAAAGCAAAGCCTGATAAAGGAGCTCGAGGAAAACACAGGTTGCAAAATTATTTGTCTTAAAGCCGACGTATCCGACATGAAATCTTTAAGACAGGCTCTTGGGGAACTAAATGTTCTATTTCCGACGCATCCAGTGAAGGGAATATTTCAAGGAGCTGGAGTCATTGACAGTACATTGTTTCTGAACCTAACGGACAAGAATTTTGAGACAGTTATGCTTCCAAAAGTCGCCGGATCTTGGAACCTTCATCTTCTTTCGATGAATCTTCCTTTGAACTACTTTGTACTTCATTCATCTATAGCCGGTGTGCTAGGAGCAGGTGGTGATAGCAACTATGGTGCTGCAAATACCTTCCTGGATACATTAGCTATCTACAGACGTAAGAAAGGTCTTCCGGGACAAAGCATCGCTTGGGGTGGATTGGTTGTTGGCATGGCAGCTGGGGATCAGTTCGCGAAAAATTTTGAATCAAAAGGATACCTACGTCTCGATGAAGAGCAGATTAGAGAATGCTTTGTGCATGCTCTAATGCAGAATCTGCCTCATGTGGTGTACACGAAGGTAAGCTGGGATCTCATTGCCCTCGACCATCGAAAGGCTGGCGTAAATAGACTTGCATACAAAATTGAGCCAATTTTGCGAAGCAAGAATTTTACAATTTCTGAGGAGACCACAGAGACGGATGAAGCTCCATTGATAGATTGGCAACTGTTTTGGAAAGCTGAACAGCTAGAAAAACTCAAGGTTGTGACAGATATTGTTTGTGTGGTGGTATCAAAAGTTTCAAACGTAGACTTGTCAGATCTTCAACCAAATACAGTGCTCTCAGATGGCGGCATAGATTCGCTGGCGGCAATTCATTTCACAAATATTCTCTCTGATATATTCAAATGCAGGGTTCCCACAGCTTTAACAATATCCCCAAATACAACAATTAGAGTTCTTGCAGAGTTCCTGCTGGGAAACATGGATATCAAGAAGATTCTTGAATCGGAATCGGAATATGTGTCACACGTCAAACAGCAAACAACAAACACAGAACAAGTGTCAGAGCAAAATGGACCCAAATATACAGTCTTAAGTGTTCCAACAGAAACTGATGGTGTCGTCACCAGACTTTGATGTGTAAGTGAAAATAGTTTTACGGAACGTTTGACAGGCACTAAGATAAAAACTCTTGGCAATCTGGTAACTGTAAACTTTCTGACAAGACATCTAAATACCTCTAATCAAAGTATTGAAGACCATCTGATACGATGTGAATTTTTCATTATATTGTTTATAGGTATTAGTTTTAGCACAACATTGCCAAATTCATTATTGTATGTTGCGCTATAATCTTTTTCAGAAACTAATTAAGTTTATCATTAGATATTAAGTTGGTTAGGTATTTATTAACACTATCCTATATATGCATAAAATATTTTGCATTTTCATAGTTTGTTTTGCAAATTATTATAGTCTTTTATAATTTATAAAACTATACTTATTTTTATTAACTTGATCTTTGCAGGATGGACCTGACATGATAGGAGCAATGATTGCAAGACTTCGAAAGAAGTTTTCAAGTTCTCTATGACATTTCGCTCTGAACTTTGGCATGGAAGAGGATAGAATGATGTGATACATATTTATCTGGAAGAGCTGTATTTCGTTAATTGAAATGATTTGCGCAATATCAACTCCACTGCATCACAGTGATTATCTGTTATAACTGCATTGTCCTAGCTGTTATAAATGATTCTAAACATGCTTAAAACAAACTTACCTAAAAGGACAGATTGCTTAATGTTCAGCTGAAATGGCTTTTGTATTAGCTTTATGTTTAGAAATAACAAGCATACATAGATGAATCGACGTTTTGGAGATGTAAACTGTAGACTCGAATTATTCACTTTCATATATTACCTTAATGCATTGAATTAATGGCAATGCCAGTTTCGTTAAATTTCAAGCAGACAAAATATTTAAATATGTTTTTCACATATTAGCGCAGAACATTTTGAATCTTATTAACGGAGGAAATTATTGATCTAGCTTAAAATCCATAATGAATATATAAAGATTCTGAAAGAGATTACCTACGTAAGTTTGCAGAAGGGAATTGTTTTCTTTTAATTAATATATTACACAGGTATTGGACTGAGGTTTAAACAAAACTGAGTATATAATAGTCGTAATGCACTATAACTTCATAAAGACCTCGTGAAAGACGTACGTACAAAACAAGTTAAATTTCTATGCAAATTGTTGCAAAAAGGTAAACACAGTTCTTGGTAAAATGAAGTTTGTTTCTATTCGAAGAAACGATTTTATATTTGCTACTGTCAATTTTAATATTTCCTTCACTATGAAATATCCGTGAATAATCAAACAAATCGTTTGATAATATGCTTTACATTGCATTCTTTCACCATGTTCATCTGATTCATGGAAAACTTTTCATTATACATAGGTATATTCTCTCACTTAATAAATAAGTTGATAGATATTGCCTATGTTCCGGAATTTTAAATGTACATTTGCAAAGCAAATATTCAGTATATATTTAAGACTTTCCTAATTAGAACTATTTCCGTATCATAAGAGTGTAATTATTACTTTATGTGAGAATACATTTTGGATAAAAATACCATGTCACATTTTAGGTAGCAATATGTAAATTTTCATGCACAATCTTGAATTTGATTAGACATTTGACAACATACTTTCCTATGTGGATATTTTACCTCGGTAGATATGCCATTAATATAAACGGTAAATTATTTAGCATAATACGGACGGGACTTTCATCTTTAGCATCCATCGCATGTGAATATTTCTTGAAATGAATCAAATAATAAGATACACCAAAACTGATTGTTCAAACTCTGTACTTTTAAGCTGGTATGGAGAGAGTCCAACAGAGAATGGCAAACGATATTCCCATATTAATTATTTGATTTTCCAGCGAGCAATTTTCATGTTTTCCATTGAACTATTTTCAGGAAGCAGATATTAAGATAGATGTGAAATGACATTTTTGTAAAATACAAATATGATGAAATATCTATCCCATTTGTGAAGTATTTGTTGTGTTTCTGATAGAACCTAAACTTTTTGTGAAACAATTCTCACTTTTCTTCAATTTCGTTGTAGAAAAAGCAGGGTATTGTATGGTTTAGTTTATTAATGTTGGTACACCTGTATAGTAAAGAGCTTTAATCAAAAATATAACAGGATATTAATTTATTCGTACAGAATATGAAAATATATTTGTGTAAACACTAATGAACTGAATTAATGAACTATTTTGCAAATATAAACAGAATGATTGTCTGAAAATATACTTATGTAGCAGCTTAAACAATATGGTATATATTTATACAAATATGGTAGTTTTTACTGTTATTATAAATGCATCATAATCCACTGAAATTGCTTTGATACTAAATTTAATAAAAAAATTACCATCTAAATATTTATATTTATATTGTCCTGTTGCTTTCAAAACATAGCTCCCATGAGTGATGTTTTAACTTTATACCTAAAACACATTCCTCTCTCTCTCTCTCTCTCTGAGCCTGGGCAATCGATTGGTCTAAAGTACTTGCCTATACATATCACTGACATCTCACCTCTCTCTGAGAGGGTTCGATCGGCATGGCGAACATGGGTATGTTAGAAAGCTTTCAGTAGCTTCCCATGGGTAGGTGATTCTTCCCGCGATTTTAACCGGTTAGTCTTTTACCAAAATATAATGGCCGCCATGTATAGCCATCATGCGTTGCAAACCGGCATTAAAGTCTCTCTCTCTCTCTCTCTCTCTCTCTCTCTCTCTCTCTCTCTTTCACTCTGACTGTCCTTCCTTTATTTTGCTCCTGTGTCTTCATCCATTCACATTTTCCCTAATATTATTTGTATTCATTTATAAATAAATTTCTTCACCATACGTGCAAGAATTTGAAGTTACTTTCCTTCTCTTGTCAATATGTTGATTTGACTTGCTTACATATCTTATATTCTCATTCGATAGGGACATCTAGCTGTTTTGCTAACCCTACTTTTCTTATCTCGGTCTGGCTTAAAGTTAGGCTGCTTATTTATTTGATGCAGCCATACATTCAACGTTGATGGACTATCTGTTTTATTAAACACATTAATATTATTAATACTCAATCGTTCTATAAAATTGGCGGGGGTGGGGGTGTAAAGCTTACATACGCAGGCGGGGGTGTAATAAAAGTACGCATGTTTACATGGAGGGGGAGGCGCTAAGCTTTACCAGATTCTTGCGATTGTAATAAATGGATGGCCCCTTCATACTGTCAGTTTTGACTTTTATGCCAACTAGATATACTCTAGATGAACAATAATGAAGTTCTCGTCCGGAATGCGCAATTGTATTTGGACGAAAAGACAGATAGACAAACCCGTACCATTTCAAAATAACAGTAGATTGTCAGCAGCACATTCATATGAGCATGCATTTAATCGCAATATTCAATTTATACAAATTGAAAAAGGAAGATAAATTTCACATTTTATTCAACATTATTAAACTAGATTCAAATTCAACAGAAAGGAATCACAATATTCAAATTAAACAGAATGAACAATGAACAAAAATGTCACAATGTATTCAACTTTTAACTAAAATATTAACATGTTTGATCATATGGTATAACATACAGGACACATTTTCTCATTAGCATGTGTGAAGATATTGAATGATCTTATATTTGTTAATTTAAACTTAATTGAGATATGGATCTAAAGATGTGTAAACAGCGAGAATATTATTGACGTATTCTTGGGTGGGTACTTTGGAATTTTGACTAGTATATACCCAACACGTGAATATTAACGTAAAAAGTGTGGCAACAGTTTCTTGAACCATGTGATCTAAAGTTTTGGCAACATCATAGTATTTAAAATTTCTTTGTCTCTGTTTAAAGTGATTACCATGATGTCATTCAGCGGCACAAACTCAACTAAGTCACAACATTCAATTCCGCAAATGTCCAGTTACCCCTGTATAATGTATTTTACTAAGCTTAACTTCCCCGTTTGCTTTTTTCAAATGAAACGATGACTGATCGATCTTCTTCCGGATAATTGTTTTCTTGTCAAACGGGTATCGAGGCTTTTTGGCCCAAACAATTCGGCCCAACTTAGACTAATGAAAAAAAAAACAGTTCGGCCCAACTTGAAGACAATAGTTTTAACAAGTATTTTTTCTTTAAGACAAAGTTACTCGTCGCTAATTTGTGACAAATATATCATCTATATTTTATAACTCTCCTCTGTCATAAAACACTTGGAACTATCTGTACGGCAGTTTGTAACCTGTAGTGTATTGTACCGGTGCCTACCATAGACCTTTATCCAAATTAGAGCTGATCAAAGTTACAGGTTATCCGATTAAAAGATATTAATTATTTATTACTTTTATATGACATTCATCGATTAAATATGATAATACAGTAATAACATCAAATGGTATTATGTTTCTATTTTCTCATGTATAAGACTTTATTTTACTTAGGGTCGACGTGTCGCCCTATTGCTCTCATTAACATATTCATATAAATGAGCAGTACTATATTTTGAACAACAATAGCACGTGGTATGAGACACTTGTTGCTCAATACTTCGAACACCTAACAATTATAACCTTTTATTCTTGATTTTTTTCTTTCTGGGGTTACATCCTCTTGACTGGGATTTCCTTGTCTCGGTCCGAACCCCAACATAGATTATATTAATCCTGACAACAGTAAACATTATTGTATAAGTCTCTCTCACTCATTTATCTGAATTCATTTTCCTCCCGTAATCATCACTTCGTCATAATATTACTTTACTTTATTGAATTCAATTCATTCACAACAATATATATTGCAGAGGTGTATATGTTATTTATGCAGGACTATACAATTTATTTGAAAATTCGATAGTAAATGGAATCGTATATGTACCGTATACAAACCTGTATAACTACCTGCATCAAACGTGCATTTCCACTTTTTGGGGATTCATTAGACAGATTATGGAATGCTCGAATAACTAGATACATACAATGATAAAGAATCTGCAATAACTGTAGAAAGTTCATAAATAACATTTTCATTAATTTTAAGTTTTCATATATAATGGAGTTCCCCATTTCTTGACTTAATTCAATACAAACTTAGAATAACTTAGACGTTGATTTAATATGGACAGTAATTCTTATAACCACATCAGTAAATACTCACACATTGATAAACAATCATGCTTCTTCGTTCATTATCCTACCATGCAATTTAAACACTTAATATTTATATGTGGAAATTATACTGGTATTGACACAATGATGGTATTATGGTATTGATGGTATTACAACACGTTGTGGGAAATATAACCTGATTAATACGACTGTTAAGAAATGCGTTTATTTTTGTTCATTGACAAATACGTATTTGGTGAGTCAAATTTTATCAACCGATTTATAAGTTATAAGTTATCCAAAGCTTTACAGTGACATCGAACATAAAACCTGTATAAAAATAGCAATGCTTTCAACGAGTTTGACAAATGAAAAAGGTTGAAATATCAGACGTAAAAACATCTGGAACATTTTAAAGTTGGTGCGAGAATGTTACAAGTGACAATTGTCAATAATAATCTTTCATAACAACAACAATAAAATAATACCATGGAAGAAGTACATTGAACGTTAGACCACTTTATGTTATCAGAAACCACAGACAGTACGTACAACTTATGAAGCTGACTACGCTTTTTAGCATTTTATTGAGTACAAGTTGTACGTTACAGAGATTCCTTAGCAGTATCATGTTATTACAACAAATAAGTCGGAATTATTTCAAGATTTATAAATTTAATTAATGTAAACTTATTTCGTCTCCATTAATTTTATATCGTAAGAATACTGTAGTATTTCTTTGTACTCCACTGACTTATGCTGTACGACTTTTAAAAAAAATATGATTTTGATAATTCAACCAATTATTTAGCAAACAGGTTTATAATGATTAGCAAATCCTATGATTCAGAATATAAATTGTACTCTTTAGAGTCTATTTAAAGCTCATAAAAAGGCTTATTAAAGCCATGGGTTAGCTCTCTCAGAGAATGTCCATTGTACAAGTCAGTACAAGCACTAAATTCGAAACAAATGTAAAGAAGACAGGTTTTAGGTGAAACTAAGAGTCCCAGAGCCAAGGAAATGAGTGGTCGAAAGTCCTCAACTTTACCGATTACCGCCATCTCACCTGTATCTGCGTGGGTCCAAGTCTCGAGTTCGGCCAATGTGATTATGGAAGAAAGCATGCCAGTAGCTCCCAGTGAGTCGATGGGTCAAGAACAATAAATGTTTTTTTTCCGTTGAGAAATAGGCTCCCATACCCCAGCTTCTTTTAAATTTTACTTGTTTTACTTTTTGAGAAATGTTTGGATTTATTATACAAGTCATATTACAAGTCATGTAGCTAGGGTCTCTCCAACAAAGATGAGGAAAGCGACAAGGCATAACAGTATGTCACCTATAGCTTCTAATACTAGAAATTGCAATTAATATATACGCCTTTCGTCATTTTGAATCTACTCCAAAAATGTACATTCTTAATCATTTTCGCTAATTAGAATTGCATGGGTTCCAAATATTTTTCAATAGGGCGAAATTATACTGCAATAAAGATCACATTTATAAAAGAAATAAGAGAATGTACCGCATGAAGTACTCCAGGAGGAAGTAAAAGATTAACTACACTAAACGTAAAGAATAAATGATTAATTATAACGAACAACTGATAACAACAAAAGCATTGTAACTTAAGATTCAGACACATTCATTTTTAGCATTTTTAGCACCGAGTAAAAGAATGATCATGAAAACTTTTGTCGAAAAACTACATACAACATTAACATAATAAGATCTATATAATAAAATTATCATCTGAAATGTATTACAAAATATTATTATTATGTTTTTGTTACGATTTTATATATAACCTTAGACACAAGTATCTACTTATGTTGTATATGATAACAAATATAGTGGAACACAATGATTTTTGTCGTAGTTATTTAATGTTGATATTACACCAAAAAAGGAAATTATTACTATAGATCTAGACGCAGTCCATCAAAATGTTACACGTAACATGTAATAGAAGATCACATAAATGCTTTTGTATTTGAAGATTATTATGTTTATTAAAATCAATGTATCTAATTTACATATACGGAGTTTTCTTTTAACTTGAGACATCATAGTCTTACAGATAAAACGTTATACTACAAGCAACAAAACATTTTAGGAAGACGTTGTCAATATGGTATTTTGTAAGTTGCACATGCTATTTCTGATGGTTTACAGCTATGTTTACAAAGTGGGGACAGAATAATAATTTTCATTTTTTTTTCATGGCAAAAGTAGCTCAAACTATGTAATGTGAGCTAAGAGGTTTGTTAATAAATTATAACAATTATCCTAAAAATAGAATGAAATAAACGAGGATGAAAATTAACACCACAAGGGATTAAACATCTCTTAACACAATACCAAAACAAATCACTGCACACCCCAAGTACTAGAAAACCTGAATAATATGTGCAAGGTGTGATATCTAGCTAGGGACAACTGTTTTAATGTAACTGGTATATTATTGTATGCGTTCGATGTAAAGGTTAAATGAGATGCAAATAATATAGTGATAAAAGAACGATCTCAGAAGAATTCAGATTCTTACGGTATTGATGATGTTTTGAAGCGCCGAATGATTCCAACATTTCATGATGTTTAATGACTTGTGTCCACGGCTTATGTAACAAATACAATAGAGAAAAGAATCCAATAAAGAAAGTTAGAACCAGAAACAGCTAATAAACAAATACGGGTATAGAAACTGTTCACTAGACTGCATATTCAAATATGTTGAGACTGCCCCTCAAGCTTTGTATGCTAGCAAATGGTTGACCACTGTATTCCGTTTGATGTAGTTCAGAATTTGAGATTTATGATTGCCTCGAAAACAAACTTTTGAATTAATAAAGGTACACGCCAAGATTTTGAATGGGAACATATTTGTCTCTAGTCATATAAGGTTGATTCTGATATATTGATAATCATGTGAGCAATATTAACAAATATTTAATTTAATTTTTATGATTGTATTACAAGGAGAGAATTATTTATATTGCTGATGATACGACCGTAACAAATCGTATACTTAATTTACCAATAATGAAAGTTTTATAATGAATCTTACAGCAGAATAGAATGATGATCACTTTAGGAAGATTATCTAACATTTTATTCAGAATAGAATATATTAGATCGAATAGTGCGGATACATCTACATTTTCTGTGATAATGAACAGATACAGACAAGTAATATAATTAATACAAGTCTAAACAATCTTATATTGATCACTATTCCGTGCTTCGTGTATTTATTCATACCCTTAAATTTTTTGTACACAATCCATCTGTAAAAATAATAATTATTTAAATGTATGATATTTTTTCGTACATATCACTTTGTGTGTGTCGGATAATCCTTTAAATTATCGCACATAAAAGTTCTACAAAGAAGATTTATGTTTGCAAGAACGATCGAAAATACTGTATTGGCATTTTGTTTTTACAACAATTAACGAGAACATAAACATGATCGTATACAATTAAGGTGGGTTTTATGGTTATTTTATTTTGTATTATTTTTAACCTCGTATTTTGATATGTTAAAATTGGAAAGATTCCCATTTCAAATGGCTTCGAAAATATGTCGAGGTACGATTTGATTACATCCAATGGCGAAAGTATTGTTTTGTTAACTGTATGATATAAATAGTGAATAAATAGTGTTTAACTTTGGGTAAGTCCTTAACTGAGGCAAGAAATGAATAATGAAACAAGTGATTAAGATATAAAAGTATCAGAATTTATGATCGCGCAGAGAGGTCACTTAACTTTTCATTTATTAAATTGTTACCTCTTCTTTTTTGTTTTTACTTGAATCAAGAACAGATGTTCATGTTGCAAAAGGCTTTGAAAACATATCCATGTATGATACAGCTACTTCAAACTACCAAGGTATTTTTTCTGAGCATATGTTTGATATAATTCCGAATGAAAAGCAACTATTTGTTGCCTCAATTAAAACTTATTCGACTGTTCCATAACTTCCAGTAAATTTTTAATCGAGGCAGCGAATATTAAAAAGGAGATGAAGCAATCAAATAATCGGCATTTATAATTCATTTAAATCTTTTATTACTTTTTAAAAACATCTTTTGAAGTTTTCTTTATTTGAATCAAGAAGAGAAGTTCGCATTTAAAATGGCTTGGAAAAAGTACCGATGTAAGATATAGATAAGTCAAACTATTATGTGCAAACAGTTCACTGGACATTTCATTCTTTTGTTACTTTTTAACCACATATTTTGACTTTTATGTGACTCAAAAAGTTCACATTTCAAACAGCTTTGAAAAAGTACCGATGCACGATATAGATACGTCAAACTACGAATAGACTTTTGCAGAAAATATGTTTCATATAATACAAAATGAAAAACAACTATTTGTTGCTCAAAATAAAACTGACCCGACCTATTTTTTGATTTTCGCATATCACAGTGAATAATGAAACGAAAGACGAAGAAATAAAGAAATAATCACCATTTATAATCGTTCAGAAAGGCATTTAAGAACCTCTCATTAGAATGGCAATTCTTCTGTTAATCTAATATCATTCATCGATCCACCTTTATTTGTCTTTTATACTGGTAAGAAAATACAATGATTGATGCATAAACTCTCTTATTGTTATTACAACAGCTACTGGTGTTTGATTTTACAACTGGGCAAATGCTTTTACAGAGAATATCCTTAAATATTATCATTGATTAGTTCTCTTTATTAAGTCTGTCACCGTAACAAAATACCACGTGCATTTGAAAATGAGTTCAGAAGCTCTTTGATTTTTTTCATATCTGAAAAAAAAATTTTTCTCAGGACGTGCCAAATTGTAAGACCACAGATAATTGGTCAACTAGTCTTATTGTTTCATTATGGTCAAACAAACATAAAATATAAAAACTTTGTAATTTTCTATCGTGAATTTGAAAGTCATTGTCTCCGTTAAATCGATACATGTAATATCTGCTAAGTGCTTGTACTGTTTTGTCTCGGATATAATTAATATTTTATTGCGAATCCATTCTAACATACATCCCTCCATTGTTATCTTTACTGGCGAGTACGAACAAGTGATGAGCATATCCTTACAACACCTATATGGACAATGGCCTTGATAGCACATTAACCGATTTTCAGTCCCCTAAAGATAACACCATTTAACGATTGCTTGCCTCGCTGATTTCTGTCGAATCTTGCCCTCTATTTTGTTTCAACTGGAATAACAAGACCAAAGCTCTAAGAATATTTAATTAGCGTGAAAATAATATGACATAGCCATCTGGTTGTTGTGACAATGTATATCGTAATTAGGACAAGAATGAATCGTTGATTTAGAGGTGTTAATTGACAATAGAATATTGTAGTGTCCTCGTACGTGAGGAAGATCACTTTCGCCAGGTAACTGAAGATACAGATTAGATGTGACATGTAACCTCTCTTTTCTCTCTTTCCAAAAGCTACAAATAAGAACTGCCTGGAATAAATACGGTCTTGCAAACTGACACAACGTTGTTTCATCTCTCTCTCTCTCTCATACAGACGCAGACGTATTAACTAAAACATTTTCCTTAGTTATTTTATTGTTAATTGCATCTTCATAAGGAGGTCACTACTGCTGAAAGATTACAAGTTGCACTTAATTTCTAGACAATGTGAACTTATATCGATGGATAAATATTTACCGATAACTAATGTAGTACCCATAACATATACATGTTCAGGCCATCTTAATCATGTTGCCAACATTAAACACCATAATAGCTGTAAAGTATGCTCTAAATGTAGATAAGCTTGCAAATTGCGACATTTTTTGTTGCCATCTCTATCTCCATCTCTGTCTCTTTAATATGTATTTATTGACCATGATTACTCTTCATGAGTCTTGTAGAGTCTTGTAGCTGTCTATGGTAAGTCTTTCTCTTGCTTCATTCACAATATTTTATTTTTCTTCTCAATGGTAAACAAATTAAAAGAGGATGGAAGTTCTTTAGATTTTGCCTTAATTGTCAAATTAAAGTCAAATCTATTTTTATGGAAGCAGATTGATCACCTTTTTTTAGCTTTTCCACATTCATAGATAAGCATTGATTAACATTAATATTCTATGATTTTCTTATAAACTATTATAATAATGTCCATTGAAATTTCATTTACATTTGCACAGTTCTTACATCATGTGTAGTAAATAATTCGACGCACCATGTCAATAGACTTTGTTACATATATATTGTTAGAGATTTTTCATACCCTTTCCAATTGATCAGCTCTAAACTATCGCCGTAATTAATAGGAGTATGTACGATATAAAGCACATGTATCAGCAATCGGGGTATTTAGACTTGTCTCACCAACGACATTGACTTGCTCCATTCACTACCCTATGTATCCACGGACACCCGTCCTCCCCTCTAACCACCATGACAAGTCATCCCCCACGACACCCATAGATGTTTCATCACTTTTTGTTGACTGGACTTTAGAGGTGTAAACATACACGTGAATCGTGTCTGCCAGTCGTGGGGGTAAAGTAGCTGTCCGGGTCCCCATAGAGTATCGAATAAGTTCAAAGAGTCCTACTTCCGTACCAGTCTAGTCTGCAGAGGTTGTGGAAAGGAAAATCATGTCGAGAGATTGAATGATGATGTACACAGAGAGCAAGTCTATGGTAGCGATCAATAAACACACTATGTTTTTTGCCAGATTTGTGCTGTCTGTAAATCTGCAACAGCACGGTTTCTTATTCGACATCAAATGATAGTTTCTGCCCTTTTTGAATTTCAGTCATCCAGTTTTGTCCTTTGCTGCTAGCCGAGCCAATGTTGGCTAATCATATTTAACAGGAAATGTAATGGGGGGGGGGGGGTATGCAACGATGAATTCCACCTCATCGTTATAGAAACAATCCCGAAGAGGTTTTGCATCTGCTGCTGAAGTTAATGTTTGAGCGTTATCATGTGCATGTGCGATGATTCCATGTTATCCTCAAGTTGGTTATGGCAGAATAGGGTGTTTCCAAATGTCAATTTCTACTTGACCCTTAAGAAAATTGCATCACAGTTTATATGAGGGTTTGATAACATCATTTTGAAGCAGATATTTATTGACAAGTAGAACCAGATTGTTGATAATGATAACATCTTCTGCCAGCTGATCTAATATCCCATCGGTACATTCTGCAAACACATCGAACTGAACTCCGGTGACCAACGATTTTGATAATGCAACTGTATAAAAAGTATCACGATTAGGTTCTTGTTCTGAGATAGGTGGTACATAAGTATGATTAAGATGTCGCTTATCATATATCCACATTTATACTGTACCACACTTAACGTTCGTTCCGGTAATGATAAAGAAATATGATCCCGATTCGCGCACCTTTAAATCTATTAAGAAAAAGAGAGTGAAGCTCAAGTCGACCGTTTATTAAGGATATGACAGCACACGTCCTAGAAGATATATCAGCCTGTTCATCTCTTTCTCCGGCTAATATTCCCGAAGTTTTGTACCATGAAGTTACTACGATGTTCCAGTGAAAAGTAATAAATCGGGTACAATGCACGAAACTCTTGTTGAGAAATTTGCTGGCCCGTGTCAATATTTTGATGTCGGTCCATGTACGATCACACATTGCGATATCCATGTTAGCATGATCGTTGTCTGTGTGGTAAAGCCGAATTTTTTTTCAGAATGTTATTGATGACTATTTAACCGTAAACAGACCTTAATCACTTTTAATTTGTCAAACACTGTTTTATTTTGTGCATGGTCATTATCTCAACAATTGAAACGCCAGGAACACATGTTTTGCTGCAGTAAGACAAAGCTGGGTACTTATTTGCCAGGTAAACTGCCCCACAATACCAATGGATGGGTGTGAGTCTGTGGTATGTGCGAGAAACGGAAGCGTTAATGTAGTTCCCGACTCCATACAAGATAACAAGAGGGACTCTGTGCTTAGTGAAGGGAATAACACGGGCATCCACAAAGTCAATGCATCTAATACAACTTTACTGGCAGGAATATCTGTATGAAGTTGTTTATTTGACTCCAAATATCACCTTGCGAACATCTCTGCAAAGCCCAAAGATATGACTGAGGAAAATGGCACACGAAAATCGTAATGAGGCTAGACAAAGCTATGCTCGACGTTGTGCAAATCCAAGATTGAACTCAGGAGCAGGAAACACTAATTTTTTAATAGCTGCATCAGCATATTCAGTAGCATTTCGAAGGAGTCGATTATATTTGATTTATGATCTGCGCGTCCCTTGACAAACATCGTGGTTGGACCAGAGTTCCTAGTATAATCATCTTTGCATCTGGCGAGTTCGAGATTCGTTGTATCCACGTCAACATTCTCCAGAAACGATTCGATTTACTTTCCAGAGAGTAACGTGCACCGTTTAACAACGTCATGATGTCATTGTTAACAAATCATATTTGGGCATTGGTATCGTAACTGGCATTGTTCTGGCGCACTAGTTTTCCCCCCACTTCCAAACATTCCTTATATGGAAGAAAAAACCTAGATGTGTCTTGCACTTGCAATTCTATTTTAACTGATTTTGATCTTGGGCTGGATATGCATAATTGTTAGAAATCTATCGTGCCTTGATCCACTAACAAAAGGGCACGCCTATGTCAAATGCTGGATCAAATACTTCTTTGAATTTTGCCGCCGCAAACTTTTAAATTAAGATTAATGATTTTCTTTAATACCGTGCAACGCCCACTCCCCATGGTCATGGATTGCAATCGTTGATTCTTACAATCTCTGTTGAGTGTTATTAATCACCGTACTTGATCTCGAAGTGCCTGAGCAGCCTACGAGCCAAGTTGTTTTCATTGATCCTCTTTTGACAATATCCACGACCCGCATGTTTACTTATTTAGATGATGGGTGCAGCATGAGATCAGAGTTATGAGTGTTTTTGGTGCACTCTCAAATAAGTTTGGCAGGAAATCTCAATGGGTAACTGTAGAACTTTTGTGCCGCGAAATTCACAAGAGGAAAGTGAAAAAAATTTATCAATGTGTTAGATTTCTCTGGGTCAAGTGTGCATTCGTCCTATTATATCACTCTAGACCGTTTACATCAAAAGAGTTCAGTGAGATTCTTGGACGTTACCCTAAATGGCAGTGGTCAGAAATTACTTACTATGTGGATTACTTTTGCTCTAGGAGAAGATTGTGAATTGTACTGACTGACCTATTCATGGATGCTTTGCTTGAGAACATTCGTGGCTTGCCTGTGGTGTTGAGAGAAAGGATTTACCGAGAACTGATCAAAATACAAGTGAAACGCAAACGCAAAGTCATTTCTCGATTTTTAAGTTATGCTCTTTTCCAAAGTATAAGAAGACTGATTATGAGTGGATATTACATCAGTCACAAAGGTAAACGACGCCATTGGCCACCACCCAGTGATTCCAAAAACAGTGTATATACTTATGGATACTTTACAAGAGAACATTTTGGGCTTGCCTGTGGAGCGTAGAGAACGCATTTACTGAGAGCTGCTCAAAATACAAGTGAAACGTAAAGAACAGTTGCATCCGTTACGTCACCGGTGTTTTAACCACTGGTACCTGAATGGTATAAGAGAACCGATTCGTCAGAAATTGTTTCAGTGGTCAGACCTTGTTAGTGAGTTAGTGAATAAACGAAATATTCATCTTTTTCGTTACTTCGAGATTCACCTAGAGCAAAGCATTGAGGAAGACGAATTAAAGGATTCCCAAGGTCTATTACGTGGAATCTGCTTAGCGGAAGAGGAAACTTCTAATCGAAGTTTGAACTGTAGGTTACAGTATTCGAGATTTCCTACTGGAGAACGAAGATATCTGGGTAGAATGTACGTGTATTGCTTCCGAAAAAAAGAGAATATAAAAACAGGAATCCATGCCACGGCTTATGTCACAAGTGATTGAAAAGATTCCGTGGAAGGAACTCAATGACCATATTCAAACCGTGGATCATTACCATCGATTATTACAAGAACTATATCCGTTCAATTTGGGTCGACAAGTGGTGTGTGTCTTAGTGACTTGTTTTCTGGGATTTCGTTTACCAGCCGATTCCTTGTGGACTCTCTACGATCAGTACTTACCACCCAAATGGTCTTAAATGGTCACGAAAGACTCCTTTTGCTCAAAGCCTTGCGTTTTCATCTGGATACTTCTCGACCTCTACGGGAAAAAAAGATTCGTCAACTTTTAGCTACCGAAGACGTGTATGACGATGTGTGTGTAGCTTGTGACTTACACCCCCATTGGACAGATGTCCGTGCCTGGAAAGAATAGGATTTTGAGTGTTGGACCCAAGAAGTGGCCCAGTATGCACGAGAGGTGTTCAAGGAAAAAAGTCACTTTTCAACCTGTGTTAGTGACGGTGCCAGAAGAAGAACATTCACCCAGGACAGGACTGTCGTGGACATGCCTGAAAGACCCTCTCGGGAGGACACTTGTGTGACCTTACCCCATATAGAACTGGTCAGAACATTACCCAAGACGTGTTGTACAGACGCTTGTTTCTATTCTACGTTGATGATTTTGATGTGCCTTTTATCGTTGTACTTAAGTCTTTGGCTTTTATGTATTTTTGTCTTTCGTATTCATGTTTAAAACATTCAATAAACGTGTCCTGAAAAAAGTATATAAACTCTTGACTTATCTGTTTTCGTGTCACAAGTGACATTCCTAACACTATGGCTACTTCTGCTGTCTCTGCTCCCTCTTCCTCTACTGTCAAAGTCATCGACAAACACTTAGATCGTGCCAGTTGGGAAGCTTTGTATCTTCGCCATCCCTTTAACATGCTCATTGCTGCACCTAGCTGTTCAGGCAAAACCGAATTTGTCAAACGTTTGATCGAACATAAACATCATGTGATCGATCGTCCACCTCAACGCATCGTGTGGTGTTGCAAAGAGTGACAATCGGCGTACAGAAAGTCTTGCGAGAAAGTCAAGGCGATTCCATCGTGTTTGTGGAAGGCATTCCTAAAGAAGACGATGGCATCGTCTCTGACTCCCGTCAAACCGATTTGGTCATTTTCGACGACATGTTAGGAGAAGACGAAGAAGAAATTAAACTGTGGTTTACGCGCAAAGGGCATCACCGTAATGCCACTGTCATTTACATCACTCAAAGTTTGTTTCAACAAAGTAAAGCCCATCGCACCATCAGTCTCAATGCGCATTATGTGGTCTTGTTTAAAAGCCTTCGAGATAAATCACAAGTGCAAGTCTTAGCCAAACAGTTAGGAAAGCCTTGGCTGACTCAGGCGTACGACGATGCCAAACTCCACACGCTTACTTACTCGTCGATTTGAAACCTACTACCCCCGATGATTTCGTACCCAATTGTTTCACCACTGGTACCAAGACGGAGGGCCTGTCCTGTACACGTCTCCGTCCCCGACTTAATTTTGCTCAAAAAAATCTATAAAAACCTCAGACACTTTTCGTCTGTCTCACACAGTTTGAACATGACATCCCTTCAGTCGCGTCTTCCCGTCAAATTGATTCGTGCCTTGTATGGCATCAGTCGAGAGAAAAATCCACAAATACGGGCTCGTGTCTTAGAAGCTAGTCTCAAAGAAGTCTTACGATGGTTCACGGTGACTGCACATCAATTACTACAAGGGATCATTCAGATTCCTCATCAAACCAAACGCTTTTTCGATCGAAACAAAGCCGCTTTGACCCAACTGGCCGATCCCCGCATCGACACTCAAACCAAAAAACAAATCATTTTGAAACCTGGAGGGAGCGGTACTCTAGGAGGAGTCATCATTCGCTCTCTCTTAAGATGAGAACCTAATGCTCCCAAAGTTCTCCCCAAGAAATAAAAAGTCAAACGAAGCTTCCAAATAAAGAAAAAGAGCCACGGTGGCAAGACCAGGTCCCCAAGGAGTCCCCTGTCTCCAAGAACTTCTCCAGTGGCGGGACCCTCCTCTTACCAGTCACCACCCCGGAAAAAGAAAAGCCCCCAGAAAAAGAAGAGAAAGAGTCCCCAGAAAAAGAAACGCCCACAGAAAACTAGTCGCAAGAGAGGCACTTCGGCCAGGACGCAACCTTTCACTCGTAAACCACGGCCTTCCACGGCGGTGACTGCGTCTCCGGTAGCCTCAGGGTCAGTCACTTCTCCGTTGATGACACCAAGAACTGAAAAGTACTTGGAGACGTTGATCACACCAAGAACTTCTCCGGTGATGACCCCAAGAACTTCCCCAGTGGCAGGACCCTCCAATTTAGCAGCAGTGGACGCGGCTCACAAAGTCCAAGAGAGATCGGGCATATTACAAAGTTTACTGGATTTGTCCAAGCAAGAACTGGCTCGATTTAGTACATTGCGTACCCCTACACGACGTGTTATGCCTGTCCTCAAGTTGATACGACGCAAAGACATTCAGTGGCGACGGTTTCCAGTATAAAAAAGACCTGCGACCAAGTAGGGGTATCAGTGAACTTCCAAAAGATGTTACCTCCAAGAAGTCAAAAAAGAAAGAGACAAAGGCAGTCTCGTCATCCGACAAAGCGCTTAGCCAAACATCGATGTTACCCTAAGAAAAGACACACTCGTTCTAAGAAAAAGAGGCGTCAACAAAGGGGAGGATTCCTGGATGATTTTGGAAAAAACATTGTCACCTTTATGACAAAGCGATAGTCCCCCCCCAAAAAAAGATAAAAGGGCGTGTGTTAAGTCATCGACGTTAGTGTCTGTTTGGTGAATGTCCCGGAACCCACAAGCAAAGATGTCACCCTCCAGAAAACATTCCTCTTCTAAACCCCAAGGAAAGGAAAGGAAAGGACTGCCTCCACGTTTAGTCAAACATGGGGACCTGTTATCTGTCCTGTCCAAAGCTTCTCCACCCCTGCGAGAAAAAACTCATTCAATCGGCCTTCAAAGAGGTCATCGATACCGTGTGCGAATGTTGTTTGAACGTCTTGAAAGGCACGATCCCCTTGTCATAACACCAGAAACAATGCTTAGGCAAACATCGTCACGTTCTGCGCCAAATGGTTCAAAAGAAAATCCCCCTTCGTCAAAAGAAGAAGATGTTGGTTCAACGTGGAAAAATTGTACCGCTCTTGTTAGGCCCATTACTGAAAGGAGTCTTGGGAACCTGTTTTGGGAGGACTGGTGGGAGCAAGATAAAAAGGCCCTCTGAAGTCCCAAAATCTCAGAATCGACCTCTGACATCCCATGGAAGGACAAAAACTAGCTTTAGTGCCTTACAAACGATGGATGGAATACCATCGTTGGCAAGAACAACGCACCCCGCATTTACCTCCCAATCCGAATTTGACTGAGATGTCCCAGTTACAACACGAATTGCAGTCCTTGATGAATCGCCAAGATTTGTCCGAAACAGAAATATCGCAAAAGTACGGTCAACTCTTGCAACGACTATAACTATAAGCTTTAGACGAAACAGCTCTTCCCACTCTGAAAGATTTTAAGACCTTGATGAAAAGTCCATCCCCCACACCATCACCACCACCACCACTATTACCATCCCCAGGGGTCACCAGAGATGCTGCCGAACGAAGGCCTGAGGAAGAAGAGATACGAGAAGTGTTTCAAACACCGTCAGCAGCTCCCCTTTCTAGTAAGATTGCATCATCCTTGTTGACCCCGTCCCCAAACCCCAACGAGAAGAAATGAAAGCTTGGGTTAAAAAGATGATGTCCACTCCTCCTTCGACAGAAGTGAAAAAGAAAGAAGGGAAACCAGAAGTGAAAAAAGAAAAGAAGACCAAAGCCATTCCATTGCCACCTCCACCACCACTACCTTCGACTTCTACTCCCGTAGCCCATCGAACACGTAAATCCGTTTCCAAACCACCCTTTCGTCCCACCGAAAGTAGCATCCTCGAAGAGTGGGTGCCTTATTAAGAAACAAAAATGGAGAAACTGTTAGCCAGCATTTACTACGATCCCTCCCATCCTGCAGGTTACGCAGGAGTTCAAAAATTGCATCGTGCTGCCAAAACGCGACCTAACAACTGTGCATTAGAGATCGGTATGATATTTAATAAGTATAACAATGACAGTTGTGCGCGAACGTTTGAAATCCATTCGCATAGTTAACTCGAGAAAACCCGAGTACATGACCTATTACTGATTTGGTGTCGGTGATGTTGCTGGTGGATTATTTGAGAGTGCACCAAAAACACTCATAACTCTGATCTCATGCTGCACCCATCATCTAAATAAGTAAACATGCGGGTCGTGGATATTGTCAAAAGAGGATCAATGAAAACAACTTGGCTCGTAGGCTGCTCAGGCACTTCGAGATCAAGTACGGTGATTAATAACACTCAACAGAGATTGTAAGAATCAACGATTGCAATCCATGACCATGGGGAGTGGGCGTTGCACGGTATTAAAGAAAATCATTAATCTTAATTTAAAAGTTTGCGGCGGCAAAATTCAAAGAAGTATTTGATCCAGCATTTGACATAGGCGTGCCCTTTTGTTAGTGGATCAAGGCACGATAGATTTCTAACAATTATGCATATCCAGCCCAAGATCAAAATCAGTTAAAATAGAATTGCAAGTGCAAGACACATCTAGGTTTTTTCTTCCATATAAGGAATGTTTGGAAGTGGGGGGGAAAACTAGTGCGCCAGAACAATGCCAGTTACGATACCAATGCCCAAATATGATTTGTTAACAATGACATCATGACGTTGTTAAACGGTGCACGTTACTCTCTGGAAAGTAAATCGAATCGTTTCTGGAGAATGTTGACGTGGATACAACGAATCTCGAACTCGCCAGATGCAAAGATGATTATACTAGGAACTCTGGTCCAACCACGATGTTTGTCAAGGGACGCGCAGATCATAAATCAAATATAATCGACTCCTTCGAAATGCTACTGAATATGCTGATGCAGCTATTAAAAAATTAGTGTTTCCTGCTCCTGAGTTCAATCTTGGATTTGCACAACGTCGAGCATAGCTTTGTCTAGCCTCATTACGATTTTCGTGTGCCATTTTCCTCAGTCATATCTTTGGGCTTTGCAGAGATGTTCGCAAGGTGATATTTGGAGTCAAATAAACAACTTCATACAGATATTCCTGCCAGTAAAGTTGTATTAGATGCATTGACTTTGTGGATGCCCGTGTTATTCCCTTCACTAAGCACAGAGTCCCTCTTGTTATCTTGTATGGAGTCGGGAACTACATTAACGCTTCCGTTTCTCGCACATACCACAGACTCACACCCATCCATTGGTATTGTGGGGCAGTTTACCTGGCAAATAAGTACCCAGCTTTGTCTTACTGCAGCAAAACATGTGTTCCTGGCGTTTCAATTGTTGAGATAATGACCATGCACAAAATAAAACAGTGTTTGACAAATTAAAAGTGATTAAGGTCTGTTTACGGTTAAATAGTCATCAATAACATTCTGAAAAAAAATTCGGCTTTACCACACAGACAACGATCATGCTAACATGGATATCGCAATGTGTGATCGTACATGGACCGACATCAAAATATTGACACGGGCCAGCAAATTTCTCAACAAGAGTTTCGTGCATTGTACCCGATTTATTACTTTTCACTGGAACATCGTAGTAACTTCATGGTACAAAACTTCGGGAATATTAGCCGGAGAAAGAGATGAACAGGCTGATATATCTTCTAGGACGTGTGCTGTCATATCCTTAATAAACGGTCGACTTGAGCTTCACTCTCTTTTTCTTAATAGATTTAAAGGTGCGCGAATCGGGATCATATTTCTTTATCATTACCGGAACGAACGTTAAGTGTGGTACAGTATAAATGTGGATATATGATAAGCGACATCTTAATCATACTTATGTACCACCTATCTCAGAACAAGAACCTAATCGTGATACTTTTTATACAGTTGCATTATCAAAATCGTTGGTCACCGGAGTTCAGTTCGATGTGTTTGCAGAATGTACCGATGGGATATTAGATCAGCTGGCAGAAGATGTTATCATTATCAACAATCTGGTTCTACTTGTCAATAAATATCTGCTTCAAAATGATGTTATCAAACCCTCATATAAACTGTGATGCAATTTTCTTAAGGGTCAAGTAGAAATTGACATTTGGAAACACCCTATTCTGCCATAACCAACTTGAGGATAACATGGAATCATCGCACATGCACATGATAACGCTCAAACATTAACTTCAGCAGCAGATGCAAAACCTCTTCGGGATTGTTTCTATAACGATGAGGTGGAATTCATCGTTGCATACCCCCCCCCCCCATTACATTTCCTGTTAAATATGATTAGCCAACATTGGCTCGGCTAGCAGCAAAGGACAAAACTGGATGACTGAAATTCAAAAAGGGCAGAAACTATCATTTGATGTCGAATAAGAAACCGTGCTGTTGCAGATTTACAGACAGCACAAATCTGGCAAAAAACATAGTGTGTTTATTGATCGCTACCATAGACTTGCTCTCTGTGTACATCATCATTCAATCTCTCGACATGATTTTCCTTTCCACAACCTCTGCAGACTAGACTGGTACGGAAGTAGGACTCTTTGAACTTATTCGATACTCTATGGGGACCCGGACAGCTACTTTACCCCCACGACTGGCAGACACGATTCACGTGTATGTTTACACCTCTAAAGTCCAGTCAACAAAAAGTGATGAAACATCTATGGGTGTCGTGGGGGATGACTTGTCATGGTGGTTAGAGGGGAGGACGGGTGTCCGTGGATACATAGGGTAGTGAATGGAGCAAGTCAATGTCGTTGGTGAGACAAGTCTAAATACCCCGATTGCTGATACATGTGCTTTATATCGTACATACTCCTATTAATTACGGCGATAGTTTAGAGCTGATCAATTGGAAAGGGTATGAAAAATCTCTAACAATATATATGTAACAAAGTCTATTGACATGGTGCGTCGAATTATTTACTACACATGATGTAAGAACTGTGCAAATGTAAATGAAATTTCAATGGACATTATTATAATAGTTTATAAGAAAATCATAGAATATTAATGTTAATCAATGCTTATCTATGAATGTGGAAAAGCTAAAAAAAGGTGATCAATCTGCTTCCATAAAAATAGATTTGACTTTAATTTGACAATTAAGGCAAAATCTAAAGAACTTCCATCCTCTTTTAATTTGTTTACCATTGAGAAGAAAAATAAAATATTGTGAATGAAGCAAGAGAAAGACTTACCATAGACAGCTACAAGACTCTACAAGACTCATGAAGAGTAATCATGGTCAATAAATACATATTAAAGAGACAGAGATGGAGATAGAGATGGCAACAAAAAATGTCGCAATTTGCAAGCTTATCTACATTTAGAGCATACTTTACAGCTATTATGGTGTTTAATGTTGGCAACATGATTAAGATGGCCTGAACATGTATATGTTATGGGTACTGCATTAGTTATCGGTAAATATTTATCCATCGATATAAGTTCACATTGTCTAGAAATTAAGTGCAACTTGTAATCTTTCAGCAGTAGTGACCTCCTTATGAAGATGCAATTAACAATAAAATAACTAAGGAAAATGTTTTAGTTAATACGTCTGCGTCTGTATGAGAGAGAGAGAGAGATGAAACAACGTTGTGTCAGTTTGCAAGACCGTATTTATTCCAGGCAGTTCTTATTTGTAGCTTTTGGAAAGAGAGAAAAGAGAGGTTACATGTCACATCTAATCTGTATCTTCAGTTACCTGGCGAAAGTGATCTTCCTCACGTACGAGGACACTACAATATTCTATTGTCAATTAACACCTCTAAATCAACGATTCATTCTTGTCCTAATTACGATATACATTGTCACAACAACCAGATGGCTATGTCATATTATTTTCACGCTAATTAAATATTCTTAGAGCTTTGGTCTTGTTATTCCAGTTGAAACAAAATAGAGGGCAAGATTCGACAGAAATCAGCGAGGCAAGCAATCGTTAAATGATGTTATCTTTAGGGGACTGAAAATCGGTTAATGTGCTATCAAGGCCATTGTCCATATAGGTGTTGTAAGGATATGCTCATCACTTGTTCGTACTCGCCAGTAAAGATAACAATGGAGGGATGTATGTTAGAATGGATTCGCAATAAAATATTAATTATATCCGAGACAAAACAGTACAAGCACTTAGCAGATATTACATGTATCGATTTAACGGAGACAATGACTTTCAAATTCACGATAGAAAATTACAAAGTTTTTATATTTTATGTTTGTTTGACCATAATGAAACAATAAGACTAGTTGACCAATTATCTGTGGTCTTAAAATTTGGCACGTCCTGAGAAAAATTTTTTTTTCAGATATGAAAAAAATCAAAGAGCTTCTGAGCTCATTTTCAAATGCACGTGGTATTTTGTTACGGTGACAGACTTAATAAAGAGAACTAATCAATGATAATATTTAAGGATATTCTCTGTAAAAGCATTTGCCCAGTTGTAAAATCAAACACCAGTAGCTGTTGTAATAACAATAAGAGAGTTTATGCATCAATCATTGTATTTTCTTACCAGTATAAAAGACAAATAAAGGTGGATCGATGAATGATATTAGATTAACAGAAGAATTGCCATTCTAATGAGAGGTTCTTAAATGCCTTTCTGAACGATTATAAATGGTGATTATTTCTTTATTTCTTCGTCTTTCGTTTCATTATTCACTGTGATATGCGAAAATCAAAAAATAGGTCGGGTCAGTTTTATTTTGAGCAACAAATAGTTGTTTTTCATTTTGTATTATATGAAACATATTTTCTGCAAAAGTCTATTCGTAGTTTGACGTATCTATATCGTGCATCGGTACTTTTTCAAAGCTGTTTGAAATGTGAACTTTTTGAGTCACATAAAAGTCAAAATATGTGGTTAAAAAGTAACAAAAGAATGAAATGTCCAGTGAACTGTTTGCACATAATAGTTTGACTTATCTATATCTTACATCGGTACTTTTTCCAAGCCATTTTAAATGCGAACTTCTCTTCTTGATTCAAATAAAGAAAACTTCAAAAGATGTTTTTAAAAAGTAATAAAAGATTTAAATGAATTATAAATGCCGATTATTTGATTGCTTCATCTCCTTTTTAATATTCGCTGCCTCGATTAAAAATTTACTGGAAGTTATGGAACAGTCGAATAAGTTTTAATTGAGGCAACAAATAGTTGCTTTTCATTCGGAATTATATCAAACATATGCTCAGAAAAAATACCTTGGTAGTTTGAAGTAGCTGTATCATACATGGATATGTTTTCAAAGCCTTTTGCAACATGAACATCTGTTCTTGATTCAAGTAAAAACAAAAAAGAAGAGGTAACAATTTAATAAATGAAAAGTTAAGTGACCTCTCTGCGCGATCATAAATTCTGATACTTTTATATCTTAATCACTTGTTTCATTATTCATTTCTTGCCTCAGTTAAGGACTTACCCAAAGTTAAACACTATTTATTCACTATTTATATCATACAGTTAACAAAACAATACTTTCGCCATTGGATGTAATCAAATCGTACCTCGACATATTTTCGAAGCCATTTGAAATGGGAATCTTTCCAATTTTAACATATCAAAATACGAGGTTAAAAATAATACAAAATAAAATAACCATAAAACCCACCTTAATTGTATACGATCATGTTTATGTTCTCGTTAATTGTTGTAAAAACAAAATGCCAATACAGTATTTTCGATCGTTCTTGCAAACATAAATCTTCTTTGTAGAACTTTTATGTGCGATAATTTAAAGGATTATCCGACACACACAAAGTGATATGTACGAAAAAATATCATACATTTAAATAATTATTATTTTTACAGATGGATTGTGTACAAAAAATTTAAGGGTATGAATAAATACACGAAGCACGGAATAGTGATCAATATAAGATTGTTTAGACTTGTATTAATTATATTACTTGTCTGTATCTGTTCATTATCACAGAAAATGTAGATGTATCCGCACTATTCGATCTAATATATTCTATTCTGAATAAAATGTTAGATAATCTTCCTAAAGTGATCATCATTCTATTCTGCTGTAAGATTCATTATAAAACTTTCATTATTGGTAAATTAAGTATAAGATTTGTTACGGTCGTATCATCAGCAATATAAATAATTCTCTCCTTGTAATACAATCATAAAAATTAAATTAAATATTTGTTAATATTGCTCACATGATTATCAATATATCAGAATCAACCTTATATGACTAGAGACAAATATGTTCCCATTCAAAATCTTGGCGTGTACCTTTATTAATTCAAAAGTTTGTTTTCGAGGCAATCATAAATCTCAAATTCTGAACTACATCAAACGGAATACAGTGGTCAACCATTTGCTAGCATACAAAGCTTGAGGGGCAGTCTCAACATATTTGAATATGCAGTCTAGTGAACAGTTTCTATACCCGTATTTGTTTATTAGCTGTTTCTGGTTCTAACTTTCTTTATTGGATTCTTTTCTCTATTGTATTTGTTACATAAGCCGTGGACACAAGTCATTAAACATCATGAAATGTTGGAATCATTCGGCGCTTCAAAACATCATCAATACCGTAAGAATCTGAATTCTTCTGAGATCGTTCTTTTATCACTATATTATTTGCATCTCATTTAACCTTTACATCGAACGCATACAATAATATACCAGTTACATTAAAACAGTTGTCCCTAGCTAGATATCACACCTTGCACATATTATTCAGGTTTTCTAGTACTTGGGGTGTGCAGTGATTTGTTTTGGTATTGTGTTAAGAGATGTTTAATCCCTTGTGGTGTTAATTTTCATCCTCGTTTATTTCATTCTATTTTTAGGATAATTGTTATAATTTATTAACAAACCTCTTAGCTCACATTACATAGTTTGAGCTACTTTTGCCATGAAAAAAAAAATGAAAATTATTATTCTGTCCCCACTTTGTAAACATAGCTGTAAACCATCAGAAATAGCATGTGCAACTTACAAAATACCATATTGACAACGTCTTCCTAAAATGTTTTGTTGCTTGTAGTATAACGTTTTATCTGTAAGACTATGATGTCTCAAGTTAAAAGAAAACTCCGTATATGTAAATTAGATACATTGATTTTAATAAACATAATAATCTTCAAATACAAAAGCATTTATGTGATCTTCTATTACATGTTACGTGTAACATTTTGATGGACTGCGTCTAGATCTATAGTAATAATTTCCTTTTTTGGTGTAATATCAACATTAAATAACTACGACAAAAATCATTGTGTTCCACTATATTTGTTATCATATACAACATAAGTAGATACTTGTGTCTAAGGTTATATATAAAATCGTAACAAAAACATAATAATAATATTTTGTAATACATTTCAGATGATAATTTTATTATATAGATCTTATTATGTTAATGTTGTATGTAGTTTTTCGACAAAAGTTTTCATGATCATTCTTTTACTCGGTGCTAAAAATGCTAAAAATGAATGTGTCTGAATCTTAAGTTACAATGCTTTTGTTGTTATCAGTTGTTCGTTATAATTAATCATTTATTCTTTACGTTTAGTGTAGTTAATCTTTTACTTCCTCCTGGAGTACTTCATGCGGTACATTCTCTTATTTCTTTTATAAATGTGATCTTTATTGCAGTATAATTTCGCCCTATTGAAAAATATTTGGAACCCATGCAATTCTAATTAGCGAAAATGATTAAGAATGTACATTTTTGGAGTAGATTCAAAATGACGAAAGGCGTATATATTAATTGCAATTTCTAGTATTAGAAGCTATAGGTGACATACTGTTATGCCTTGTCGCTTTCCTCATCTTTGTTGGAGAGACCCTAGCTACATGACTTGTAATATGACTTGTATAATAAATCCAAACATTTCTCAAAAAGTAAAACAAGTAAAATTTAAAAGAAGCTGGGGTATGGGAGCCTATTTCTCAACGGAAAAAAAACATTTATTGTTCTTGACCCATCGACTCACTGGGAGCTACTGGCATGCTTTCTTCCATAATCACATTGGCCGAACTCGAGACTTGGACCCACGCAGATACAGGTGAGATGGCGGTAATCGGTAAAGTTGAGGACTTTCGACCACTCATTTCCTTGGCTCTGGGACTCTTAGTTTCACCTAAAACCTGTCTTCTTTACATTTGTTTCGAATTTAGTGCTTGTACTGACTTGTACAATGGACATTCTCTGAGAGAGCTAACCCATGGCTTTAATAAGCCTTTTTATGAGCTTTAAATAGACTCTAAAGAGTACAATTTATATTCTGAATCATAGGATTTGCTAATCATTATAAACCTGTTTGCTAAATAATTGGTTGAATTATCAAAATCATATTTTTTTTAAAAGTCGTACAGCATAAGTCAGTGGAGTACAAAGAAATACTACAGTATTCTTACGATATAAAATTAATGGAGACGAAATAAGTTTACATTAATTAAATTTATAAATCTTGAAATAATTCCGACTTATTTGTTGTAATAACATGATACTGCTAAGGAATCTCTGTAACGTACAACTTGTACTCAATAAAATGCTAAAAAGCGTAGTCAGCTTCATAAGTTGTACGTACTGTCTGTGGTTTCTGATAACATAAAGTGGTCTAACGTTCAATGTACTTCTTCCATGGTATTATTTTATTGTTGTTGTTATGAAAGATTATTATTGACAATTGTCACTTGTAACATTCTCGCACCAACTTTAAAATGTTCCAGATGTTTTTACGTCTGATATTTCAACCTTTTTCATTTGTCAAACTCGTTGAAAGCATTGCTATTTTTATACAGGTTTTATGTTCGATGTCACTGTAAAGCTTTGGATAACTTATAACTTACAAAATCGGTTGATAAAATTTGACTCACCAAATACGTATTTGTCAATGAACAAAAATAAACGCATTTCTTAACAGTCGTATTAATCAGGTTATATTTCCCACAACGTGTTGTAATACCATCAATACCATAATACCATCATTGTGTCAATACCAGTATAATTTCCACATATAAATATTAAGTGTTTAAATTGCATGGTAGGATAATGAACGAAGAAGCATGATTGTTTATCAATGTGTGAGTATTTACTGATGTGGTTATAAGAATTACTGTCCATATTAAATCAACGTCTAAGTTATTCTAAGTTTGTATTGAATTAAGTCAAGAAATGGGGAACTCCATTATATATGAAAACTTAAAATTAATGAAAATGTTATTTATGAACTTTCTACAGTTATTGCAGATTCTTTATCATTGTATGTATCTAGTTATTCGAGCATTCCATAATCTGTCTAATGAATCCCCAAAAAGTGGAAATGCACGTTTGATGCAGGTAGTTATACAGGTTTGTATACGGTACATATACGATTCCATTTACTATCGAATTTTCAAATAAATTGTATAGTCCTGCATAAATAACATATACACCTCTGCAATATATATTGTTGTGAATGAATTGAATTCAATAAAGTAAAGTAATATTATGACGAAGTGATGATTACGGGAGGAAAATGAATTCAGATAAATGAGTGAGAGAGACTTATACAATAATGTTTACTGTTGTCAGGATTAATATAATCTATGTTGGGGTTCGGACCGAGACAAGGAAATCCCAGTCAAGAGGATGTAACCCCAGAAAGAAAAAAATCAAGAATAAAAGGTTATAATTGTTAGGTGTTCGAAGTATTGAGCAACAAGTGTCTCATACCACGTGCTATTGTTGTTCAAAATATAGTACTGCTCATTTATATGAATATGTTAATGAGAGCAATAGGGCGACACGTCGACCCTAAGTAAAATAAAGTCTTATACATGAGAAAATAGAAACATAATACCATTTGATGTTATTACTGTATTATCATATTTAATCGATGAATGTCATATAAAAGTAATAAATAATTAATATCTTTTAATCGGATAACCTGTAACTTTGATCAGCTCTAATTTGGATAAAGGTCTATGGTAGGTACCGGTACAATACACTACAGGTTACAAACTGCCGTACAGATAGTTCCAAGTGTTTTATGACGGAGGAGAGTTATAAAATATAGATGATATATTTGTCACAAATTAGCGACGAGTAACTTTGTCTTAAAGAAAAAATACTTGTTAAAACTATTGTCTTCAAGTTGGGCCGAACTGTTTTTTTTTTCATTAGTCTAAGTTGGGCCGAATTGTTTGGGCCAAAAAGCCTCGATACCCGTTTGACAAGAAAACAATTATCCGGAAGAAGATCGATCAGTCATCGTTTCATTTGAAAAAAGCAAACGGGGAAGTTAAGCTTAGTAAAATACATTATACAGGGGTAACTGGACATTTGCGGAATTGAATGTTGTGACTTAGTTGAGTTTGTGCCGCTGAATGACATCATGGTAATCACTTTAAACAGAGACAAAGAAATTTTAAATACTATGATGTTGCCAAAACTTTAGATCACATGGTTCAAGAAACTGTTGCCACACTTTTTACGTTAATATTCACGTGTTGGGTATATGCTAGTCAAAATTCCAAAGTACCCACCCAAGAATACGTCAATAATATTCTCGCTGTTTACACATCTTTAGATCCATATCTCAATTAAGTTTAAATTAACAAATATAAGATCATTCAATATCTTCACACATGCTAATGAGAAAATGTGTCCTGTATGTTATACCATATGATCAAACATGTTAATATTTTAGTTAAAAGTTGAATACATTGTGACATTTTTGTTCATTGTTCATTCTGTTTAATTTGAATATTGTGATTCCTTTCTGTTGAATTTGAATCTAGTTTAATAATGTTGAATAAAATGTGAAATTTATCTTCCTTTTTCAATTTGTATAAATTGAATATTGCGATTAAATGCATGCTCATATGAATGTGCTGCTGACAATCTACTGTTATTTTGAAATGGTACGGGTTTGTCTATCTGTCTTTTCGTCCAAATACAATTGCGCATTCCGGACGAGAACTTCATTATTGTTCATCTAGAGTATATCTAGTTGGCATAAAAGTCAAAACTGACAGTATGAAGGGGCCATCCATTTATTACAATCGCAAGAATCTGGTAAAGCTTAGCGCCTCCCCCTCCATGTAAACATGCGTACTTTTATTACACCCCCGCCTGCGTATGTAAGCTTTACACCCCCACCCCCGCCAATTTTATAGAACGATTGAGTATTAATAATATTAATGTGTTTAATAAAACAGATAGTCCATCAACGTTGAATGTATGGCTGCATCAAATAAATAAGCAGCCTAACTTTAAGCCAGACCGAGATAAGAAAAGTAGGGTTAGCAAAACAGCTAGATGTCCCTATCGAATGAGAATATAAGATATGTAAGCAAGTCAAATCAACATATTGACAAGAGAAGGAAAGTAACTTCAAATTCTTGCACGTATGGTGAAGAAATTTATTTATAAATGAATACAAATAATATTAGGGAAAATGTGAATGGATGAAGACACAGGAGCAAAATAAAGGAAGGACAGTCAGAGTGAAAGAGAGAGAGAGAGAGAGAGAGAGAGACTTTAATGCCGGTTTGCAACGCATGATGGCTATACATGGCGGCCATTATATTTTGGTAGAAGACTAACCGGTTAAAATCGCGGGAAGAATCACCTACCCATGGGAAGCTACTGAAAGCTTTCTAACATACCCATGTTCGCCATGCCGATCGAACCCTCTCAGAGAGAGGTGAGATGTCAGTGATATGTATAGGCAAGTACTTTAGACCAATCGATTGCCCAGGCTCAGAGAGAGAGAGAGAGAGAGAGAGGAATGTGTTTTAGGTATAAAGTTAAAACATCACTCATGGGAGCTATGTTTTGAAAGGAACAGGACAATATAAATATAAATATTTAGATGGTAATTTTTTTTATTAAATTTAGTATCAAAGCAATTTCAGTGGATTATGATGCATATATAATAACAGTAAAAACTACCATATTTGTATAAATATATACCATATTGTTTAAGCTGGTTTGGAATAACAGAAATGACCAAAGGCTACTTTGCGCACTTTTTCAATAACGAAGCCATTCAAAACACCGTTCTACCCCATTTGCCTGGGGCTCACGACTACGACCGAGATAACATGCGTACCGAACGACGAGAAGCTTTCTACGCTTGGTACTAGGCTCACTCCTCGGACCCCTTCGACTTTTAGGAAGAAATGTTAAAGTATTGTCTATCCCACGTGGACATTTTATGACGTTGCTGTGGAAAATTTCGAGAACGGAACACGGAGGGATCGATCATTTGAAAGAGGCTTGCACCATTGCCAAAGCCTGTTCCTTAGTGTACAGTCAACGATTCACGCCCGAAAAAACACTGGCCGTCATTAGTCCTCAAACGACGAACTTTGTCAAACGTCAATACTCGGTCAAAGCCCTACGTTAGCTACATTACTTGTGTGACAAGGAAGCCAAATGGATTCAGCACGCCCGTAACGGAGGAGGCGAAAAGACCATTGGAACGTATTTGGTTGGGACTTAGAAAACACCAAGATCGTGTACGAGTTTAATGGTTGCTTATTTTAATGATGTCCTCTGTTACTCTCAAAGTGGCACTAAAAATCAGTTTTTACAACGACAACGAAAGACTTGTACCAGGCCACTTGTCAACGGCGACTGAAGTTAAAACAGCAAGGATACCAAGTGGTGGAAATGTGGGAACACGGATACGATCACCGTTTAAAAACCGATCCCGAGTTTAAACGCATCGTGGAAAGTTACAAGCTGGTGGACCACTTTAGACCACGTGGTGAAAAGCAAGGGAAGGCAATGATCGTTTGCCAAAGTGATGTTAAATTGCTTGTGGGGTAAAATGGCGCAACGGCTGTGTTTACCTAAGACGGACTATTTGACAGAACCTTCCCGCTACTTCCAGATGATTCACGACAAAACCAAATACACGAAACACGTGGACGTCGTTCGTGAGGATTTGATCTTAGTCAATTACGAAAAAAAACTGGAGTTTGTACAAGCCGACGAATTTGGAAATGTCATCATTGCGGCTTACGTGACAGCCCATGCTCGCTTAAAGTTGTACGAAGCTTTAGAACTGTTACGTGATCATGTCTTATACTTTGACACGGACAGTTGCATCTACATCGATCGCCCGGGTCAACATCACCATGACATCGAAGAAGACCGTTTAGCAGCCTGGACGGACGAGCAACCCGACGACAAGATTTGCAAGTGGTGGTCCTAAAAAATACGGCTACGAATATCGGAACAAGCAAGGTGAAGTGCAAACGGAGTGTAAAGTGAAAGGATTGACTCTCAATTATCGCACCAGTCGAGTGGTGAACTTTGGTGTATTGAAAGAAGCCTTGCAGTCTGGAGAGGATGGAAACTTTAAAGTGACTACCTACGAACCGCACAAGACTGTACGTTTACCCACTCACCAAATCGCCAGTCGACCCTTGGAAAAGCTGTATCAAATTGTGTACCAGAAGCGAGTGCGGCTTCCCAACCACTTCACTTTACCATACGGTCATGTCGATATTGGTCAGCATATAAAAAGGGACAACGTCCTAGATCGATAGTTCATTGTCACTACGAAAACCAAGCGAGAAAGATGAATCCTTTTACACAGACATCATTGAAGTTTGGGGACTCTAAAGTGGAGTGCAATGCTGTGCCTTGCGATGAGAGCGATGCCGTACGCTGTGACCTCAGTGATGCAGTAAAGCATCATGGGAACTTTGTTATAACTACTACTACAACTACACCTACCATGGAAAGTGATGCTGTGCGTGTCAAACCTGACTGATGCGAAAGCGATGCCATTCGTTATCGTGGACTCTTTACTGGTTTTCATTGTCAATGGCAACCTTCACGTGAGGCCATGCGTCTACCACCCTACGGATCTCATCCAAAACTGAGCAAACTTCTGTCTATTTCACCCTTCCCTCATCGACATGAACCTGTGAAAGACGAATATTCGTTCCCTGTTTGCCTGAATACTGCGACTTTGAAAATCGTTTTCAATCGTTCCAAGGAAAATGGCCTAAATACCTGGGAGGACCTACCCCCGAAGAATTAACTAGAGCCGGATTTTTCTACTTGGGCGAAGGGGATAAAGTCAAAGTGCTTCAGTTGTGGTGTGTCACTACACCAATGGGAACAACAAGATTCAGCATACCGGGAACATGCTCGATGGTCTCCGAATTGTCACTACTTACCTTTAGTGGGACAATATCAGTAATCCCTGGATGGATAATTTACAAGAGAACATTCGTGGTTTGCCTATGGAGTTGAGAGAAAGTATTTACCAAGAGTTGGTCAAAATACAAGTGAAACGCAAAGAACAATTGCATCCGTTACGTCACCGGTGTTTAAACCATTGTTACCTGAATGGTATAAGAGGACTGATCATTTAAATGTGTTCAGTTGGTCGGACATTGATGGTTCGCATGACATTCATAAAATTTTGTGTGCCACTGATTCTACTTCAAGGTGATCCTAATACACCGAATTCCAACGGACGAGATAGAGGATTACCAAAATCTGTTACACCAAGAAATCTTGGTTGAAGAGGAAACTTCTGTACGAAGTGTGGTGTGTGAGTTATTGACTAAATCATTTTGGTACGGAACTAAAATAAAACCGATGCTGTTCAAAAAGTACACTTATTACCTCCGACAAAAGAGGGTATAAAACTGGCCGCCATGCCACAACCTTTATCAGAAGCGATACAACCGATTCCGTGGAAGGTAATCAATGAGAGTATTAAAATGGTGGAAGATTACCAACATTTATTACAAGAATTGTGTCCATTGAATTTGGGTCGTCGTGTGGTGTGTCTTAGTGACTTGCTTTCTGGGATTTCGTTTACCAGCCGATTCCTTGTGGACTCTTTACGATCAGTACTTACCACCAAATAAAACATGAAAGTGCTCCCTTTAAATGAGCACGAGAAACTCATTTTGTTCAAAGCCTTGCGTTTTCATCTGGATACTTCTCGACCTCTATGGGGAAAAAAAGATTCGTCAACTTTTAGGTACCAAAGATGTGTATGACGATGTGTGTGTAGCTTGTGACTTACACCCTCATTGGACAGATGTACGTAACTAGAAAAATTGGGGTTTTGAGGCTTGGAGTGGCCCATTATGCTCAAGAGTTGTGATCCTTCATTCAAACGTCCAAGGAAAAAGTCACTTTTAAACCTGTGTTAGTGACAGTACCAAAAGAACCCGTCACCGAGGACAACCACTCCCTTCAGGACAGGACTGTCATGGACATTCCCGAAAGACCATTCCAGGAGGACATTTGTGTGACATTACCCCATGTAGAGATTGTAAGAACATTACACACTGTGCCTAGGAGACCTTGGGTACCAAAAACATGTTGTACAGTGACTTGTTTATATATCAATTTGATCGTTTTGATGTATATTTTATCGTTGTACTTAACCATTTGGCTTTTATGTATTTTTGTCTTTCGTGTTGTTCCATTTTAACTTGCAATAAACGTGTCCTGAATATATATATATATATATATATATATATATATATATATATATATATATATATATATATATATATATATATATATATACAACTCTTGTTTTGTCTGTCTTTGTGTCAAAAGTGACATTCTTTACATTTGCATTTTTGTCTTTCGTATTCATCTTTAAAACATTCAATAAACATGTTCTGAAAAAGTATATAAGCTCTTGTCTTGTTTGTTTTCGTGTCACACGTGACATTTCTCACACAATGGCTACCTCTGCTGTCTCTGCTCCCTCTTCCTCTACTGTCAAAGTCATCGACGAACACTTAGATCGTGCCAGTTGGGAGGCTTTGTATCTTCGCCATCCCTTTAACATGCTCATTGCCAGACCTAGCGGTTCATTCAAACCCGAATTTGTCAAACGTTTGATCGAACATAAACATCATTTGATCGATCGTCCACCTCAACGAATCGTGTGGTGTTACAAAGAGTGGCAATCGGCGTACAGCCTCTTGCGAGAAAGTCAAAACGATTCCATCGTGTTTGTGGAAGGCATTCAAAGCGAAGACGATGGAATCGTGTCTGACCCCAGTAAAACGCATCTGGTCATTTTCGATGACATGTTAGGAGAAGACGAAGAAGAAATTAAACTCTAGTTTAGGCGCAAAGGGCATCATCGTAATGCCAGTGTCATTTACATTACTCAAAATTTGTTTCAACAAAGTAAACCCCATTGTACCATCAGTCTCAATGCTCATTACGTGGTCTTGTTTAAAAGTCCTAGAGATAAATCACAAGTGCAAGTCTTAGCCAAACAGTTAAGAACGTCTTGGCTGACTCATACGTACGACGATGCCACTCAAACCCCACACGCCTATTTACTCGTGGATTTAAACCCCCCCCCCCGATGATTTGCGATTTCGTACCCATCTGTTTCACCACTGGTGTCAAGACGGAGGGTATTTCGTGTAAACGTCCTCGTCGTCGACTTAACAACAAAATAATTCTATAAAACCTCGGACACTTTACGTCTTTCTCACACAACGTCAACATGACGTCGCTTCAGTCTCATTTTCCCGTCAAATTGATTCGTGCGAAAAAATCGTGTCTTAGAAGCCAGTCTCAAAGAAGTCTTACGATGGTTTACGGTGACAGCACGTCAATTACTGCAAGGTATCATTCACATTCCTCATCAAACCAAACGCTTTTTTGATAGAATCAAAGTAGCCTTGACGCAACTGGCCGATCTCCGCATCGACACTCAAACCAAAAAGCAAACCATTTTGAAACCTGGAGGGAGCGGTTTTCTAGGAGGTGTCATCATTCTTTCCCTCTTAAAATAGGATCCTAATGCCCCCTCCCCCCAATTTTCTCCCCAAGAAAAAAAAACACTCCAAAAAAAGCCAAACGAAGCCCAAAGAAGAAAATGAGCAACGGTGTCAAGACCAGGTCACAACCCCAGAAAAAGAAAAGCGCATAGAAAAAGAAAAGCCCTCAGAAAACAGCTTCTACCCGCGAGAGAGATACTTCGGAAAGGACGCAACCTTACATTCGCAAACCACGACCTTCAGCGACAGTGACTGCATCTCCAGTAGCCTCAGGTTCTTCCACTTCTCCGTTGTTGGTGATGTCTGGCAAACCCAATTTGTCACCCGTTCTTCCTCAGTTGATGAAACAATGGAAACCCGCGTCTCCAAAACTTCTCCACCAGCTGTGACACTCTCCTCTTTAGGTGCAGTGACAGCTGCTCACAAAGTACCTGCTCCCAAAATCAAAGTCCAAGAGAGATCGGGTATGTTACAGAGTTTACAGTATTTGTCCAAGCAAGAGCTGTCCTGATTTAGTCCGTTGCGAACCTCTCCACGACGCGTAATGCCTGTCATCAAGTTGACATCAGTCGCGACGAGTTCCAGTATAAAATAGGTCTGAGGCAAAGCATGGGTATCAGCGTTTTTGTGCTCCTGAAGACCCAAAGATGTCACCCCCCAAAAGAAAGAAAGGAAAGGACTCCCTCCTCGTTTAGTTAAACATGGGGACATGTTGTCCGTCCTGTCCAAAGCGTCTCCACCCATGCGGAAAATACTCATGTGAAAAAACTCATTCAAACCGCCTCCAAAGATGTCATCGATACCGTGTGCCAATGTTGTTTGAACGTCTTGAAAGGTACGATACCTTTGTCCAAACACCAGAAACAATGCTTAGCCAAACAGCGTCACGTTCTTCGCCAAATCATTTAAAAGAAAATGCCCATTCGTCAAAAGAAGAAGATGTTAGTACAACGCGGATGAATTTTGCCTCTGTTGTTAGAACCCTTGCTGAAAGGAGTATTGGGAACCATGCTGGGAGGACTCGAGGGAGCAAGATAAAACGGGATCAAAAAGATAAAAGGGACCTCTAAAGTCCAAAAATCTCAGACGTGGCCCTTGAAATCGAAAGGAAGGACGAACATTGGCTTAGTCCCTTACAAACGATGGGTGGAATACCATAGTTAGCAAGAACAACGGACCCTGCATTTGCCTCCCAATCCAAATTTGACCGAGATGTCCCAGTTACAACACGAATCGCAATAGTACGGTCAACTCTTGCAAATACTAAAACTTTTTCACCAGAAAGCTTTAGACGAAACAGGTCTACCCACTCTGAAAGATTTTAAGGTCTTGATGAAAATACCATCACCAACACCACCACCACTACCCCCATTGGTCAAGGCAGATGCAACCCCACGAAAGCCTGAGGAAGAATAGGTACGAGAAGTCTTTCAAATACCGGCAGCAGCTCCCATTTCTAGTAAGATTGCAACGTCCTTGTTGACCCCTTCCACCACATACAACGAGAAGAAATGAAAGCTTCGGTTAAACAGGTAATGTCCACTCCTCCTTCGACAGAAGTGAAAAAGAAAGAAGTGAAACCAGAAGTAAAAAATAAAAGAAGACGAAAGCCATTCCATTACCACCACCTCTACCACTACCTTCGACTTCTACTCTCGTGGCACATCGGACACGTAAAGCCGTTTCCAAACCTATCACTTTCACCGTGAATTTGTACATCCTTACTATTTACCCGTCAGTAAGTAGTATTTCGACGCTGTCAACATTATTATAAAAGGAGATCTGGGACACAATATTCCATTCTCCAAAAGAAAAGTCACCGTGAAACTCCATTTTCGAAAACGATTCTCTAACGAATTGTAAGTCATGTATCAAGTGTACCGAGGAGTCGTTCGACAGCGAGGACATGATTTAGGAGATATGTTGAAATCAGCCTTTCGTTCGGTGGCTCCGGTGTTAAAACCGATGGTGACACGAGGATTTCACGCCTTAAATGATTCCGCATTGACGCAGGGTAAAAAATTGCTCCAAAATGTCATCATTGACAAACAACCCCCCCACAAAAATTTCTTGAGAACAGGAAAAAATGTCTTGTTTCAAACGGGCAAAACCTTTTTGGCCGACAAGAAACTCCTATAAATGGCATGAACGCTACTGAGTCAGGTTTTCCCGTTTCCCTGACACCACAGCAAGGACAAGGCAGAAAGAGACGACGAAGACATCACACTCATAAAGCTAAAAAGACTAAGAAAAGAAGAATTGCTCGAGACGTTTTTGATGATTAAATAATAGAAACAAAAATGATGCACCGAGAGTCTTGCGTCTGTTCCATGTCGGAACTGGATCTGTTTAGCATGCCGCCTACTATGATGACGATGCAAGGATCCCAATGGGTCGAATTTCATCCCATCTCTTCTGTCAAGGACTCAGGATCAGCTCCCATCGAGTTTGAAATCAAAGGACAGCCCGAAGATTACATCGATCTGAATAGGAGTTACTTGTACTTGAAAGTGAAAGTGATCGACACGTCGACAGACGGTCCCGATGTAAAGGACGAGGATTTGTATTTTAATAACAAACTGGTCAGTATCGGCATGGACACTAACCCTTACGAGGCGTACCTGGAAAATCTCTTGACGTGCAGAAAAGAAACCAAGAACACCCATCTGGATGCTTGTGTGGTATGGAAACCTGACACAGCGGGCAAGTGTGACGATACCTATTTGGTTACAGATAAAGACCCCAACCACAATGTGGGATTCAATACCCGACGAAACCAAATCAAAGGCCCCAACAAAAATTTAGAACTGATGGATCGTTTGCATTTAGATATGTGGTTGCAAGAGAAGTATTTGCTGAACGGTGTGGATGTCCGCCTGAGACTGAATCGTCGCAGTGTCCCTTTCCATCTGATAAGTGATGCTGTCTATTACAAAACCATCATCCAAGAAGCCAGGCTCTACGTGCAACGAGTGGAAGTGTTACCTAAAGGGGGAAACGACATCAGTCACATTTTGAGCAGAACGACCGCCAAGTATCCGATACGACCCGTGAAAGCGAAAACCTTACCATTCCAGCTGGACATCAATCCATGATCGAATATCATCTGTTCCAAGCACAGTTATCCAAACGTTTGATCATTGGTATCGTGAAAAATACAGCCTTCAATGGAGCCTTCGAGGAAAATCCTTTTAAGTTTCAGCACTACAATGTGTCCAAGGGCAGTTTGGAACCAACACTAATCACAGCATTACGGACGAGGATTATGCAGAAGGTTACACTTTCTGGGCTTTCGATTTCACCCCAGACCAAGGCAGCGACGAGAGACATCTCCATCCTCTAAAATCAGGACAGATTCGTGTTGAACTTCAGTTTGCAAAGCCAACACTCGTAAACAACACGGTGAACGTCATCCTGTATGCTGAATTCGATAATACCATAGAAATCAACAGTTTGTGAGAATTCATTTTAGCCTATTAGAAGCTATGGAAGACTGTTATTCCTCTTTGAATGGTGGATAATCTTTGGAAATGGAATGGAAGGAGCCCGTGGAAGCAGAACCCCAAGACAAAGACGAAAAGGATGTGATGATGAAGTCCAGATGGCCAGAACAAAAACAACATTTAGTCTCCGGTTTTGCCAAACACCTGGCAGAAAATATTACGGAATTGATCAAGAAAGATTGCTAAGGATGTAAAAACAATCATCCCAGTCAAATTCAACACGATTAATTTATGATGCTTAGTCAAGAAGAAAAATTGGACGAGTATCTGGACGAAGCTTAGAGTCTCATCTCGGAAGAAGCCGTGTTGCATCACTGGTATAAAGACTTGTGTGATCTTTCCTTTCCTCCATGGATGACTCTAGAGATCCATCACATCGAAGCTCTCTTGGCTCAGAGTACAGAGACAAAACGATAAAACGGTTACTTGTCAGACATTTTCAAACAGAAAGTCAGTATTGAATTGATCACTTATTATTACCTGTGAAGAAAAAAGAACAAGAAAAAAGCTTCACAAAACATGGGTACCTGGGAACTTTATTACCTTTTGAACCACAGTTCCTACACTGCTTTTTGGAATCATGTCGTGTGTGCAAAAGATCAACTGCCTCGTCGCAAACCTCAAGACCATCAAGCTTATGTCATGTCATCAGCACGGACGATAGTCATCTCCCAGCAACCCACTATTCTAAAGAAGGTTGTTTGGTGTATTTTGATTTGTATGGATTGCCCCCTTTGGAAGACATCATCGACTTTATGAGAAGAAATGCTCAGACAACGCGATTCAATAATATGAAATTACAAGGCACATATTCCATGGTGTGGTGACAATATTGTGTGTATTTTCTTCATCAACGCAGTCTTGGATATTCTTTAGAACATTTAGTGACTTATTTCGATCGTCACTCATCTAGAAACGATGTGAAAGTAGATCGATGGTTTTGTGAACATTATGGTTATCTTTTGTCTTTAGATGGGAAACGTAGTGTAAATCAATGGCCCAATGACTTCCAACATTGGAAGTCTAACTTAGTTCACAACGTTGTCAACCTTGTCCAAAATAGTTTGTTATTAGAAAAAATGTTTGTTAGTTTATTAGATTGTTTATTAAAAATATGTTCATTGTTAATTGTTGGATGTTAGTTATTTGAATACAAATGTTGTGTTTTGAAAAAGTCGTCTGTCGTTTGTTTTCCATTTTTATCATGAACCATGCTCTATGACTTCTCTCTATCCCTCTCCCTCAAATCAAACTATCCTAGCCTTCTGACTCTAAACAGTGAAGGGATGTTTTTGATCGCGTCCGCGCTTTTGAACCATATAAAGTGGAGTAGTCTCCTGTCTGACCATCCATTGTTGACTCATGAAGATGTGCTCAAGACTAGCGAAGTTGAACTAAGCTTACGTGAATTTGCATCGTGTCAGGCAAAGCCTCATACCGAAGCGTGCAGAGATAGTGAATATCAGAATATTGAAAGTGACTAAAGACCTGATAGAAGAGCTCTTCAGAGAGGAAATCAAGAAGGAGAAAGAAGAATGGACGGAGAAGTACAGACTTCAGAAACAGCAGCAACAACAACAGCAGCACGAACCAGACAGAGGATTTGTCGACTGTCGTGTAGACACCAAAGAGTTCTCCTTCTCTTTCCAAAGAAACAGACCCTATCATGTGGGAAAGCCTGCTGCCAGACGGGGACGCAATCTTAGACAATAAAAGATTGCCACACATCCTCGTCCACAAAAACAGCCATTTTCAGGGCTACCGAATACTCTAGAAAAGAGATACCAAGTAAATTGCTAATGGTATGTTAGTAAGTTTAAAAAATAAAGTGTGCCTATAAGCACTTCGTTTCTTTAATTTTGTTAGAAGTATGTCTATAATCACTTGGTTTTTTCGTTGCTTGTCAAATAGTCAGTGAATTTTTGATATTAGTTAGGGTTTGTAAGTAAAAAGTGAGTGAGTGTTTCCTTTAAGTCCGCGCGATCCAGGTTTGTTGGGGTAATGATATGGTAAGTTTAAGTAAGTGATGTTTTCCTTTACGTCCGTACTTGACACGTATAAAAGGAAATAATCGTCAGTCTGGCTACCCATCGTTGACCAGTCAACTGCAAAGAAAATTAGTAGCAGGATTTCAAAACTCTTAGAGCTCCAAATGCACTTGGAGAATGCCAGACGTATCATAGACGAGGTAACAATGGAGGATGAAGAAGAAATGAAGTTGGAAGAGAAAGAAAAGAAGAAAGAAGAGAAGGGGAAGGAAAAAGACATAATCCTCCCGATGAGGCCAGTTTGCCAGTGTTCATTGTGCTTCATACAGAGGATTGGGATTTGGAGTTCCAAGCACGGTAGCCACTAAATCTCTGGGTATAACATAGGAGACGAACGAGGAAACAAATGAAGTTTCAAAAGACAGCCCTTTTCAGGGCTAACCAAATTTGCAGAAAATAGACTATTCAAGTTGCTAATCTTGTAAATGTGGAGTATTGTGAATATAAACACTCACTCCTTTACTGCTGTAGTAGTGTGTGCATGTGTGTGTGTGTGTGTGTGTGTTTGTATGAGCTCGCGTACGCTCGTGTGAATAGTATATTTGGGGTTTGTAAGCGTTTGCGTAGGTTTGTGTGAATAGTTATATTTGGGTTTAATTTTTTCTTCTTCGCTTGTGTGGATAGTATATTTGTGGCTTGCTTTTGCTCCTTCCCTTGTGTGGATATCATTTTTGTGTTTAGTTTTTTTTCTTCTTCACGTGTGTGGTTAGTATATTTGCTGCTTGTTTTTTTTCTTCTTCGCGTGTGTGGATAGCATATTTGTGGTTATGTTTTGTCCTTCCCGTGTGTGGATAGTATATTATGGTTTTGTAGATAGTATAATAAGGATTTGTTTTTCTCCTTCTCGTGTGTAGATAGTATATTTAGGTGTTGTTGCTGTTGTTTTTGTTGTGGGGTTTAACGCCATTTTCAGCACATGATAGGCTATGCATGGCGGCCAGTATTAATGGTGGAGGAAGAACCCGGGAAAGCCCCGGGAAGAACCACCGACCCACGAGAAGCTACTGGCAAGCTTTCTCACATAGCCACATTGGTCGAATCCTAGACTCGAACCCACGCAGACAGAGGCAGTGATCCGTAACGGAGAGCGCTTTTGACCACTCGGTCATACGGGGCCCCCTATATTTAGGTTTACTTTTTGCTCATTCCCGTGTGTGGATAGTAACTAACAAACCTTTTGAATTATAGAGATGTGCGCCCAATTGGGCATGTATCTCTGCTTTATTCCTAAACGGTAGGATTATTAATTGCTTCTGGGGGACGGAAAGAGATTTACATCCTCCAGGCTTTTATGTGTTCAAGGAACACTTATTAATTTTAGCCGTCAGATTGTAGGACTATTAACAACTTGAATGTAAAACTATTACATGAGGGGGAATAGATCCACGCACACTCATTGTTTCAGCTGCTATCTATTACAAGTGTATATGACTGGGATTAGACCCAGCACACACTCATATGACTTGGTCTGCATTTTTCGTGCACTGCACTCATGTGTTTTGATGTCCAGACGAGGCAAGGGACGAGCGGGTGATCGGGTGTAGGCGAATTTCGTGGCACAGGTAGGTACTCCTAGACTCCAGGGTAATAGTCCAAAATGTCGTCCTACACATGTTTGAAAATAACTGTTTATTTGAGTTGGGTGTGAATAGTAGATAATATGTGAAGTGAGTGTAGGGAATGTTTTCCTTCACGTCCGTGCTTGACCATTATAAAGTCAAAGCGTTCGTCGTTCGCGCCATTAATCTTCTGAAAAACATCAAAGGCTTACAGACCAAGATACATTGGTAACACTCTACAGGGCCTTAATTAGATTCAGAATGGATTATGGATACCAGATCTATGCATCTGCTAGACCATCAATACTCAAACACCTAGACATACTCCCAGGAAAATCTTTACGTATATGCACAAGCACACTCCGAAATACATCTAAGGAAGAACTACAAATCCTAACAGGAGAAACATCTTTAATACTAAGGAAAGAAGAATTGATATTAAGATATGCAGCCCGAATTTCAATACAAAATCCAAACCACCCAACAAGGAACATCTTAAACAAATGCAACATCCCATTTAGCCGGAGACTCGTCCCCTTCCCGCCATCTGGGAAAATTATCCACACATTATGTAAAGAACTACAACTCGACTGCCTTCGTGTAGAATCAATACGATCTCTTGACCCTACCTCATTGTCAAGGAAAAAACCAACTGTCACACCCTCACAACAACCTTCGGATCCAAAGAAGAACATCCTTTGGAAATAAGACAGGTCCAAATCAAATAACCCAGGCAGAACTGCTGCAGCACTCACTATACCGGAACTGAATAACGAAATAGGAAGCCGACTCTCGGACAAATGCTCAATATACACAGCAGAATTCTAGGCTATATTCGGAGCAGTAAAGATAGCATACCAACAGAAAATTCAGAATATACTAATAGTAAGCGATTCACTAAGTGTACTTAAAACACTGGAAACAGGCAACTCAAACCTCCTTAAAGAAAACTATCTGCTAATTAGCAGCATGGAAAAACAGGGCAAAATTGAAGAACTCATGTGGATTCCATCACATATAAACATCTTAGGCAACGAGAAGGCCGATCAAGCAGCAGAGAACGCATTAAGTGAACTTGAACCAACCCACATCGATTACAGCGTTCCAGAATTGTACAGCATGATAACCACAAAAATTGTCTCTAAATGGCAAACACAATGGGATACGTGCCTCAAAGGACGTACGCTGTACTCGATTAAAAAACAGTGAGTCGCAAAACCAAAGTACCGAAAACCAATATCAAGCATCATCAACGGATCATTAACCGAATCAATACAGGAAAAACCTTACTTGTAAGCAGTATGGGGAAATATGTCCTGGCTAATCGTGGATTTGGAGCAAAGTGTCCCAATTGCCTTGATGATGAAGGTCTCCGGCCTGTTTTCAATATATGTCCGTAACATGACGAACAAAGGAACAATTTGGTCAATACACTAAGGACATATATCTACTCCGAACTTCTTTACCAAACTAACCAAGACTCCAATCAAACAATTGCTGCTATGTTGATTTTCCTTAAGGAAATTGACAAAATCAATAACTTATAAGCCAACCAAATCCATACTCAGACCGACCGGACACCTAGGGCGACTACATAAGCAATATATTCTAAGGTATAATTTTAGAAATAGGACACATTAATAAACATCCATACATCATTAGACACCCCTCTTAGTGCGGCTGGGTGGGAAAGTGCGTGCGTACGGCATACGGTTTGCAGCCCGAATAGGGACAAGTACCGCCAGTGAGCGGGCTGATGCTATACTTGCACCTATCACTTCAGCGCCATGAGCTGCCCAAATGTATAGTCTATCAGGCAATGTAACAAGTAACCGGTAATCAGGGAACCATCATACATACTAACATCTATCTTCTATCATTACTTAAAGCATGATGAATCGACATAAAATATTAATTATGACTGGCCAACAAAATTAAAAATTATAAGGTGGCTTAAATCGCAGCCATTATGGCCCGCTGCACAATGCGGCAACACATGGACCATAAACTAACTAGAAAATTAGAGTAACAACACAAAACTAGCTCTATAAGGTGGCTAAAACCCCAAAGCCATCAGGACCAGCCAAAGAAGGTGGCACCAAATTATATAACACTGGTCAACAGTGAAATCATTACTGACTTGAAAAGGCCCTAATCTGTAGTATTTTGGTGTGCCGAACACGAATATAACCGTGAAAAATTTGTATTGGCTCTCGTTTTGAAGATATTCATATACCTCATTTTCTATGTTTCACTGTGTAAATTTCTCCAGTAGGACTGCAGCAACATCCGGAATAATGATGTAACATTGCATAATACCATCATGCTCACATCATCCACAGTTGATTGCATCATTTTCTGATGCAATGCAATACTAATGCCATGCGGCTGCTGAAGTAAGTTGACGTCAGCAGTGTACTATACATGTGTAGGCCTATTATACTAATGCCAGGCGGCTGCTGAAGCTGACGTAAGCAGTGTACTATATAAAGCCCAATCAGATAGGTTCAGCATTTAAAATATTTTAGACGTTGTGCGAGACAGTTCAAGCTACTGTTACATAAAACTTATTATTTTATCCATTTACGTACAATAAAGAACAGTAATGCCTCGAAAGTGTGTTAATACCGCGGACAATTTTTGCTATATTTGTGGGGAAGTGACATTTGCCAACCAGAAGAAAAGTATCAATTCTCAAGTGAAGAAGGCATATCATCTTTACTTCGGATGCAAGGTTGGTGACCAAGACAAGCCTTGGGCTCCGCATATATGCTGTGCTACATGTACAACACAGCTTTCACAGTGGTTGAATTGCAAAAGGTCATCAATGCCGTTTGCAGTCCCAATGGTGTGGAGAGAGCCAAGCAACCACCTAAATGACTGTTACTTCTGCTTGGTTCCTCCTCTTTCCGGCGGAATAACGAAGCGAAAGAAGTCGAGAATAGTCTACCCAAACATTCCGTCTGCATTGAGACCAGTTCCACATGGTGAGGGACTTCCTATTCCAGAACCTCCAGCAGAATATTCTCTTGATTCATCTGACGAAGACAAAGGTGAGTCGACCTGTTCTTCTCCTGGTCCATCAGCATGCAGTGATCCAGATTTTCACTGTGGTGCATCATCAACCCCACACAGAATAACACAGGAAGAACTAAATGACCTGATTCGTGATTTGGACTTATCAAAGAACAAGGCAGAATTGCTAGGATCAAGACTCCAACAATGGAATCTTCTAGAAGAAGATGTCACAATTACTGCATATCGAAAGCGCCACCAGCAATTGGAGCCTTTCTTCAGAAAGGAAAGTAATCTGATATTCTGTTCCGATATTGAGGGCCTCATGAATGCTTTAAAAATCACTCATGACCCACAAGAATGGAGACTATTTGTGGACTCTTCGAAACTGAGTCTCAAGGCTGTGCTTTTGCACAATGGAAACATTCTTCCATCTATTCCAGTAGCGTATGCTGTCCACATGAAAGAGACATACGATAACTTAAGGCAGCTACTGAATTCCATTGAGTATAACAAGTACAGCTGGCACCTCTGTGGTGATTTGAAGGTAGTTGCCCTTTTAATGGGACTGCAGCAAGGATATACAAAATACATGTGTTTCTTATGCGAGTGGGATAGCCGAGCAAGGGAAATGCACTACATGAGGAAGGAATGGACTCACAGGCAGAATGTAGCCATTGGAGAGAAGAATATCCAACACCCAGCTCTGGTTGAGGCTCAGAAAATCTTGCTACCACCCCTTCACATCAAACTAGGTTTGATGAAGAACTTCGTGAAAGCCATTGACCGGACTTTGCCAGCATTCCGATACCTGCATGAAAAATTCCCTCGACTCAGCGAAGCAAAGATTAAAGAGGGAGTTTTTGTGGGTCCTCAGATTCGAGAGCTTTTCAAAGATGACCGGTTCAACAACTTGCTGGAAGGTGACGCGAAACAAGCATGGAATGCTTTTCGCCTAGTTTCTACAAACTTCCTCGGAAATGTTAGGGCAGAAAATTATAAGGAACTAGTAGAAGACATGTTGATGAAGTATAAGAAACTTGGCTGCAATATGTCTCTAAAGATTCACTTCCTTCATTCCCATTTGGATTTCTTTCCTAGCAACTGTGGTATTGTTAGTGATGAACACGGCGAACGTTTTCATCAAGATATCGCAACAATGGAACAAAGATACCAGGGAAAATGGTCCACTACAATGCTGGCTGACTACTGCTGGACACTCCTCAGAGATGCTCCCGAACAGCTATACAAGAGACAGGCGAAGAAATCTAAGATGTAGTCAATGACTTGATTTTTTATAGGTAGGCTATTACAGTTGACCTTTTACTATTGGAATGCATTTCGTTATGTAAACATTAATTTCTTGCAGATTACAAAAAAACTAGAGCCAATTTTGCAATTTGACTGTCATATTCGTGTTCAGCACATAAAAATTGATAAGAATTGACTAATTTTATTTCAGTAACATGACTTTTGTAAAAATTTGTTGTCCAGTGTAATTAGGAATTATGTCCTTAAGATATTGATCTAAGGTGGCTAAAAACCCAGTCATCAGACATTTCGCAGAAGGGGGAAACGTTTAGAGTTTAGAATAGAAACACCAAATATCATTCGATTGAATAATTTTCTCCCTAAATTAGATTAGGAGATTCATTTTACTATCTATCTCTATATCTTTTCTGCAAACATCACAAATGATTTTCCAAAATTATAAATACGGCAAACATTTACTATTCGGAAATTGGGGACAAAAAATGATACCGGATGTAGGGTGAATCCGTTCCACTGAGCCCGATCCTCCTTTGCCGCCTCCAGACGTGTACCATCTAGGTGAGTGCGTGTGGACCATTCCCACTCACCACTAGTCCCGTGAGACATAAATGTCTCGAAATTGGACGAATCAAACAGCACTTGTTAAGTGCATTAATGCGTTGGGGGAAGTGGCACCAATCAATCAATCCCAAATGGGAAATAAAACGGTTGTACATGCCCGAAAGGGCGATAAACGATCTTAATTCAACCAGTCAGGCAGACAGTCATTTGCGCCATTCTTACACAGAATAAACTAAGATGACCATATAACTGTTTAACCAGTTAAAGGACAGTTGGTACTGGATGATGGATGCCGTCTATGTGGTGGAAAGGCTAGAGAAGGAATGGAGGTATACAGTTACCAAGGACTTTGTGACAAGTCAAGTGACCAGTCTGAAAATAGCCAGGGATCTGGTTCAGGGCATGATCGAAGAGGAAGTCAAAAAGTCACAAGGCTTCATTCAACTTACGTATTTGAGAGTGGGTAGCTTGAAGGTAGCCTTTGATAATGTAATGAAAATAAGGTGTTTTTTGGAAGACATAATGCATTGGACACAGTGGTCTTTCGTGAAATGGGGGATGGAACAACTAAAGAAAGCAGAAGAACTAATGAGAAAAGTGTTTAAAGAAAAAGTGAAATGATAACAGACAGGTGGTCTAAGGAAAGAAAGGAAAAAGAAAACAAGGAAAAAATAGGAGTTTGAGAGACTAAATCAAAACTGGATGAAGATGCAAGAAACATTTAGATTGATGGGACATCCTGACTGGATGCCAGAGAAAGAGAAAAAGAAGAAGAAAAGAATGTTTGACAAAGTGAGGACATGGTGGAAGAACTGGAGAAAATAGAAGAACCCAAAGGCCCTTTTCATGGCCACTCATGTGCCTCGAAAAAATTTGCTTTCTTGTCTCAAAAATGTTTTTATTGTGTTGTATAGTTGTTTGTATAATTCTAGTGTCCGTTGTCTGTGTTATCTCTGTTTCATTTCTCTTGTACCTATACAACAACCCAAATTTCCCTTGTCGCCATACAGGCCCAATAGTCCCATGTTAAATTCCCATTGTCGCTAAACGTGCCCAGGGTGTGATTAAAAGCGTTGTCTGTAATGTATTTTCCCATTGTCGTTATAAATTTTGTCACTAAACCTGCCCAGGGAGGGTCTATAATGTAGTTTTCATTGTCGTTAATGTGCCCCCCCCCCTTCACTACTTCCATGATACTTATAGAGTGCCTTATCTAACATGCACCTGTTAACTTTGATAAAAACGACGTTAAGAAATCTTCCTTACAACTAGTCATTTAATGTCAGGCGTAGGTAGTGTTTCAGTTTACAATAACAACTTAGTTATGTAGGTCTTTATATCTTAAAAGGCAATAATAAATTGTATAATAAACAATTAAACTATGACTCTGAGGACATCAAGGAAAACGAACAAACGAAAAGAATGTATGGAGGTTCCAGACATTTCTTTGTTGAAAAAATATTTGAAGCAGAACTTCTGCTATTTAATTTAATCTCCTTAGGCAACAATCATACCTCAGACAATATATTTAGTTTTCTCTGTATGACGTACAGCAAACAGAAATCCAATTTACTTTTTCCCGTGATCAAGACGATATTTACTATATGAAAACACACACACACACACACACACACACACACACACACACACACACACACACACACACACATATATATATGTGTGTGTGTGTATAACGAACGCAAGTAAACTAGATGTGTGTCCATATTTGGACATAAAAAATCAGAATCGTTCGCCGAGGAATCAGGATAATCTGTGTCTTTTCTTGCATGTAAGAATAGTCTGTGTTAGTAAACTTCTTTAAAGAATAGGCACTTTTTAATATTTTAGATTTTAACGGTAAAGTTCATATTTTCGCAACATTTTTCTGAGTTTTTCTATTTTATATTATAATGTAATGGAACGTTTAATTGTTTTAAAGAATTTTATTCATTTGTATATATGGAAATTATTATTAGAAAAGACTAGTGCGTTACCAACTTCATGCTTAGATTTAATTTGGAAATACAATATTATTTAAGTAATAAAGAATAATGTTTAGTAACCTATTCCAAATTAGTATTCTATTTTAAATTTAGTAAAATACATTTCTTCAAAATGATTGTTGCATTTATCGCAAATATTGAATTTTAGACTCATTGGATATCACGAAGTTAATCAGGATTTAACTATCTGTATTATATTCTACAATGCATAAATTATACAAAAGTATGAAGTTGGTAAGATCGAAGGAAAAGTGTAATCTTATAAGAATTTGGTGTATTTTAAATATAAAGGCTTTATTGATGTATTCCTAGAATGTAGTATTATATATATATATATATATATATATATATATATATATATATATATATATATATATATATATATATATATATATATATATATATATATATATATATATATATATATATATATATATATATAATTTAAATAAATAATCGTTCGTCGAGGAATCAGTAGACTCTGTCTGTCTTTTCTTGCAGAAACCCGTACCTCCGCTTGACATATACCCCAGATGTAGCCATGAACATTTTCGTCTTCTTCTTCTTCTTCTTCTCTCTCTCTCTCTCTGGTCTGGAAATCAGCATTGCTAAGAGTTTAAGAGAAAACATTCTCATAAAATATATATCTGTCTATGTACCTACCAACCTACCTACCTACCAACCTACATATCTCTCTCTCTCTCTCTCTCTCTCTCTCTCTCTCTCTCTCTCTCTCTCTCTCTCTCTCTATATATATATATATATATATATATATATATATATATATATATATATATATATATATATATATATATATCTGTCAGTCTGTCTATCTAAATGAAACATTTTCCCTCAATACGGTTACATCAAGCAGACCTAATATTTCGCAATTAAATGATGAGAAAGACTTCCTCAGAAACAAATATTGACAATTTATGCTATGGTTATGCAATATGGACATAATGCTAAACGGAGACTTGTCATAACACACATTTGGTATCTTTACACAACATTCCTGTCATACACGTTGTGTTATGACCTTTGTGTGGTCCAGGGTCGGGTCAACAGTTTTGTCAAGCTTTGAACAGTTGAACCCCAAGTTCGTGTCACTGATATTATCTAACAAAGCACCTGTTAACGTTGACCAAAACTGGGTTAAGCACACATATTGGCGTCACTATCCTTGCAACTAGTCAAGTAGTGTCGGGCTTACATAATGCTTAAAGTTACAATAACAGAGTGGTCCTCTAGGTCTTATTATATTAAAATGCAGCAAGATATTTAATAGTAATCGATGGCGCTGCTAATACTGGAAACATGTGGGACTTTTGCAGACATTTCTTTCTCGAAGTCGTTGCTTGTCATGAAAATGAGGGAGTCTCAAGTTGTTACACAAACAATATTTATTCACACACGTCCTGAGTACACATCAATAAACTTCCATGATGGATCGCGGCTCCCACTGCCTCCGGGAGCAGTCCCTATCTAATGTTGCAGTTACAAAGGGGAGCAATTATTAGTTAGAACTACCAAGTAAAATACGATACCACACATCTCCCCTCTTTTAAGATTAAGATTTTGCTTATGAGTAGATAGGAAAAAATGAATCAATTCCGCCAATAAGTAAGCGATGAATTTACTGTCTTTGTATCTGAACAGTCCACTGAAAGAATTTAACAGAATTGATTTATATAACTGGTTACTGTAAAAGTGCACAGGATATTATAATACTATAGAAAACCTAAAAGTCCAATTCTATTGCAATGTCTGAAGACGTATTTGTCTTGACTTGAAGTAGATTCTCAGGGCTTTTCATCCGCTGTACATGGATTCGATTGCGCCTGTATATCCCTTGGGGACTTTTTACCAAGTAGTCTTTGTCGGCTTCAATAACTATGCTTGGTGTTGACCACTTGTTATCATTTCCATGCCATTTGATTCTGACACTGTCTCCTTTTGTAATATCTGGCAAATTATGCGTATTGTGGCGCAGGTTGTAAAATAATTACTATCTTTGTTTTGTCTTAAGGTCTCTCTGCCTGATCAAGTTTGGCCGCTTGGGGCTTAACTTCTTTTCAATAATGGGCAAAGTGGTCGGCATCTGGCGTCCCATCATCAATTGGGCTGGGCTGTCGCATCCGTCGGTGTGGCTCTATAAGCCATCAAGGCAAGGAATACATCATCCTGCTTAAGTATGGACTTTGCTATTTTGACACCACTTTCTGCTTCACCATTTGCTTGTGGGTAGTGAGGACTGGTAAATACTTGTCTGAAGTTGTATTTGTCAACAAACTCCTTGAATTCTGAAGAAGTGAACTGGGTCCCATTCTCTGATACTACGATTTCTGGGATTCCCCATCGTGCAAATGTGCTCTTTAGCTTTCCAATTACCTGCTGGGAGTTTTTTTTGTTAGATGCATAATTAGTAGTCAATAGCTATCAGGTATCTTTTTTGTTTGGCTTCACAAATATCGATTGCAATTTTCTGCCATGGTCTGTCTGGTAGAGAGGTCGTCTTCAGTGGTTCCCTCCTCTGTGCTGGCTTCCTAATCTGACAAAATTCACATGTCTCTATTTTGTCTTGGATCTGTCTCGCGATTCCAGGTCACCATACACAAATGTGGGCTCGCTCACAGCATTTGGTTAATCCCTGATGATCCTCGTGAATGGTATCAAGAATTCCGGGCCTTAAGACTGTAGGTATGATAACTCTGTCAATGAAGAGAAATAGGTCGTTCTGAATTGAGAGTTCACTGCGTACAGCAAAGTATGGATGTACATCTAGGGGACAGCTATGTTTCTTATCCAGCCATTCATGTCAGGTGAAAATCATTGCAGTCTGCAGATGGTGGTCACTCATGTAACCTTCTTTTATTTATTATAATTTCATATCGGAAATTGGCCTGTATGTTTCCAATGACTCTATAAAAACTTCTATTTCCTTCGTATGTGGCTTCCTGGCCCAGGAGAGGGCATCATTTGGGTGTCTGGAACTACAAATAGCTTCCCAGCAACATACTCTGCCTTTGCGTTGAAGCATCTCAACCGCATCAAGAGTCGTTGGCACCTTAAAGGAGCTTTATTTAAATCATGTATGTTGATCAGTGGCACTAAAGGTTTGTGGTCCGTATGCAATCTGAACGAGCCCAGTCCAACAAGAGATCATGAAAACTTCTCACAGGCCAACACTCATGCAAGGCACTCCTTCTCTATCTGTGCATATTTAACCCTCTGCAGGGGTGAGTGTTCTGGAACAAAAGGCAACTGGATTGAGTTTCTCTCCATGTTGTTGAAATATTGCCCCACCAATTCCATAACTGCTGACATCAGCGCTGACAACTGTTAACTTGCCAGGGTCATAAAATGCTAAGACTGGTGTGGATGTCAGCATCTCCTTGACATTCGTGAAGGCATAATCCTGGTCTCGGCCCCAATACCAGGCTGTCTGATTTCAGCAGGTCCATAATTGGTCGCATTATTGTAGACAAGTCTGGAAGAAATTTACCAAGGTATTTGATCATGCCCATGGTGCAACGAAGCTCACTGATATTTAATGGAGCAGGCAGCTCTTTCACTGCAGCAACCTTTGCTGGACTGGGGAGTATGTCATCCGAGCTAATCACATGACCAAAGAATTCCAGTTTGTTGTTCCTAAATTCACATTTTTCTTTGTTGAGCTTGAGACCACTCCTATTCAGCTTTTCCAATACCAAATTTAGGCGTCTGTCATGCTCCTCTAAGATTCTGCCATAAATGAGTATATCATCCATAATGGCCTTTGCCCCTTCATAGCCAGTAAACAGCTCTGTTATTTTTCTCTGAAAAATCTCTGGAGCCCCTTCATAGTCAATCAGCAGCTCTGTCATTTTTCTGTGAAAAATCTCTGGAGCCGATGTAATACCAAATGGGACTCGTTTAAAGCAGAAGCGACCCAGAGGTGTAATAAAGGTTGCCAGTTTTGCACTATCTGGATGTAAAGGTATTTGATAAAATCCGCTTTGGTATAACTTGCAGACTCACTTGCAGGCTATATCGGAGCAGAAGTCTACGTGAAACCCAATCAGCGATTTTCTACGTTGGGCTCTGGAGCGAGTTACTGCCTGGCTTTTCAAACGACACTTTCAGTGCAACAAAATCTTGATAAATTATATTTGAGACGCGATCGCTTTGATGGCCGGAGTTATAGAAAACTAGGTATCTTCAGATTGGTTTTTCCTACTATTTGACAATTGTGACAAGATATACAGCATTTGGGCACATCACTTTTAATTTTCGGCCAATAACAATGATGCAGGATCTTATGATAAGTCCTGTTGACTCCTACATGACCAGCAAAGGGAGTTTCAGGCGATCTCCATTTTCTCATAAGGATAACATGTTTCGCAAAATAGCAAGTTGGTACCTCTTTTGCTTCAGTTTTCTCTACATGTCCTCTGAAACAAATAGGATATTTCATTACCTCTATCTTGTTCGACGATAAGTGGTCCTCCTTTGTCACCCTGATTAGGGTTGAAAGAATGATTAGCCAAAATAGGTGACAATAACAATACGTTTTGAATGATCAATTCCAAAGTGACGTCAATAAAAGACTGACAAATAAATGTGTCAGCCAAATGAATAATTTTCTGACCAACATCATTCTTAAGAGCTCGTTTGTGCGATAGCTCTAATAATTGCACAAGCAGGGTGTAATTCAGGGTTTCATTTTCAATAAGATCAGTCTTTTGATCTAAGGCTTGTCAGTTACAAGTGGATTAACCACAAGTTTATCTCCAGTCAAGTCATTGCCTTGCAATATGCTAACACCCTCAAGGGGCAGATTTTACATTGCTCCGATAGTCAATAGTCATGAAACTAACTTTTATGACAAATTAAGATTATGGAGCGGAATGTGAATAAAAGGATTTTGAGAAGAATACTTAATAACAGAATAATAAAAGACTAGGAGAAGCTCCAGTGTCCCTTGATATTTTAATAGGGATAGGGTTGGAAGAATCACCAATAAGTGATATTGAATCTTTCGACACGAACAGTTCATAATTCTCTATAACAAAATCAGATGGAGGTCTGTTGGGCCCAACTAACGTATTGTTTCCAATAAATGACCATGACATTCGCCTCTTAGTAAAAAGAGCATTTGAATAGATCTATCTTTAATTGGTTGCTTATTTTTTAATTTGTCCAATCAAAATTATGTGCCCTTTTGGTTGCACTATATGCACGTAGGAAGAGATAAGGATGTCTGATTAGTCTTATCGGAAGTTTGATTCATATAAGTTGTGCCAGATTGAATTTGTTAGTACTCACACGAACCTGAGGTGGTTTCTTGCTAAACATCTGCTTGGTGGAAGACTTGTTGACCAGTCGAACTGCGTGGGTCATGGAATAGTATTCAGCTGCACTGGCAACATCAGCTAATAGGAGAGATCGCTACAGGGTATTATATTTGTGCGATTTGTTTGAAGACTGCCATAGAGTCCATCTACGAACGACCATTTTACCTTTTGAAAGCAAGAAGCACCAGAATGTCGGTGGTCAATGGATTGCAAACTATGTGAAAGGGAAACAATGTTTCCATCGCTGTATACCACAAACCAATATCAGGGGGTTCTAAATGCACTGAATGAATTAAGCGAACCGTCACACGCCTTCAGGAAACTGGAAACATTGGTTTGGTAAAGTTGAAAACTTTTGCGTATGCCATAGTTTTCATGTAGAAAATGCAAAAGTAAACTTCTTGGAATCTTTCAAAGATTCATGATATTATGCCATCGATACCACTTGTATCCGCCGTTAGCAGTGGTTAGGTAAAAGATGAAGATTTTATCAGGTCATCATTTTGGAGGAAAGCACATTAGAGGATGAGTACATCATTTTTTTAACGGTGTACAAACATCGGGAAAACAATATGGTGCGACAATATTTTTAGAAATTTGGCCCTGACTAGTTTTTATGCTGTATCTAAAACATCGGGCATCAGGCATTATGTTTTACATCGATAAAAACAGAAGATGACATCATCTTGGAGACAAATGCTAGTTGCTCTTTACCAATCAGAATTTAATCCCGAACGCGGAAGCTATGGTCAAGGGACACAGTGCATCACTTTGTAGAGAAAGTTGCGATACCTCCAGGTTGCTTTAGGATTGATACCTCAAACAAAAATGAGAATACCACAAGTTCGTACAACAGCAACAACAACTGAAGAAAAAGGCCAGCAATTGAAAGTTAACACTGGTGAACAAGAAGCATCATTTTTTTTAAACATTTTGTTAGAGCAAATAGTTCCTGGTGCAATGGTGATATTGGATGTTAGGTAGGAAAATGTCTCTTTAATATAATATTGCAAGACTTAGAAGTAAGATTAAATTTCGTAATGTCCTTCCAGTGAGTACATCACCCATTAAATAAGTTTTTATCTCAGTTGAAAAACGTTCAAATTCCTTTATAATTTTCAAAGAATAAGTCAATGGAAAGTTCGAGTCATGTGGAAAGTGCAAATTCGTCTAGAGAGATGCTGCAAACAAAGCATATTTTTTCATATACAACCTAATATGTGTTTTGTCTTTTGAAGAACGATAGCTGGTAAAATTTCAGAGAACTCAGATTCACACATGAGGAATATTTCGCATTGTTGGAAGAATGTTGGGCAAAATCTGATGAATGTATTGCGAACCCAAACGTAACCAACATCATGATATCAACACAATCTAACACGCAAATTCACCTAGTTATACTAGATTGGACACTGCAAACAAGTGCGTTTATTTTGAATGCAATAACTCCGTCACGACCTGGAGCCATGCCGCTCTTTACAGTAGTAATGTGTAGGTTGAAGGTAATGAAGTCTCTACGTGATCGAGTACTCTTTTCATACTTATGTACGACAGATAACATCGTACCGGAAACGTTCATTGCGTATCATGCCAATATATATCTTCTGGACAAAGACGGATATCCTCTGGTTGAAGTGGAAAACTTCACTGTGTTTTGGCAAATTACAGGCCGTTCTCATTTCATGGGAATTAAAATATACTGTAACAACAAATCTATAGCATCATACCACAGCTGGCAAAACTATTGGTTGGTAAACATTATTTTCATGCAAGGTGACAGTCACCAAAAACATCATCTTTCTTTCCAAACTATACAACCATTTTATAGATCCAGGCAAAGTCGAACTAGACCAACGTTTCTAATATTCTTCTGAAAATAGTCGTGAAAAAGGGAATCAAACATAAAGCTTCAAGGCACATTTATATTCCATGTCCCTCCAGGCAAGGAGATGAAACACAAGATGGTATGCATTTAGTCGTGGAATTAAATAGAAGTAGTTATGGTTGTAAAACAAATCATTGACAATTCATGAGTCAGAACTGTGGAGCCCGTTGATAAGGAATTTTCTTAGAGAGATGGTTATCATGAATGTATATCTATTTTATATAGTCTCCTTGATTGAAAATGAAGCAGCTTATGCAAAGTCTTTTGTCCACAGAGTCTTTTATGACCTTTCCTTAAGACATAATACTAAAATTTAATGAAGCTGCTTTGCCGTAGCGTCAGTATTCTCCTACTGCTGACAAACAAAATAGAACAAGGACAGCAGTATATAGAATAGTTGAGTAGGTGGTTCTTCCACAAACAGGCAATCGGAATTACCACCTAGATCTTTATCTAATTCCAAACGAAAATTTCCCTACTGACTCTACATCTGTATGGATTAATGTTAAATAGAGTCGGTTTATCTTCAAGATGTGTATGAAAAATATTCTACCTTTTGTGGGACAAATTACTGGATGCATAGAACATGCTAAAGTCTTCATTCACTGGCAAATTTTTCCGTCGTCCGTACATGATAATGCCAGAAAACGAATAATATCACAGAAAGGCAAAATATGTCGTCTGCTACCCGATGAAAATAGGGTCGGTTAAGACTGTCCCGATATGTTAAGTTGCCATTTGAAATTATTTCTAGATAACCTCATCCTTGCAAATCAAGAATGGATGCTTGTTCAACATCTTCGGAAGCATCAGTAAATTATGACCTTTACGGCTCACAATGATGCAAAAGTCGCATATATGTTGAATTTTCTGCTTCATACATGATGAAGAGATTATCTTTCGTAAATGTTGCCGAAAGGATTTGTTTAACAATATATTTATTTTTTATAAATAAATTTACATAGATACTGTACGGCGTATTAAACATAATTGAGCATATTTCAAATTCTGATTTTTCTAATTATATGGACATCTGAAACTAAAAACTTTGAATCAATTGTTTTTCACTTTTTCAAGCTATTTTTCATTTTTCTTTGTTCCTTGGAGAAACTTTAATATTTTAAGAAAATTGTAATATTAAAAGAATAGAAGATGATACAATTACAACGTGTATCTTCGATTTTCTTAACGAAGTTTCATGGAATGAAAGTTTGTAGAAGTCCATCAAATCTTAACAATCATTAGACGGTTTGATTATAAAAATAAGAAGAAATAGTAAACGTAATCTTAAAAGAAAATTATTTTACTATAGAAAACTGTAACTTTAAGATTTCATGACCTTTGGATATAAATTTCTGTGATTTTGAAGTTTTATTGGGCGCATTCGGTAAATTAAAGTATGTCAATTTTATCTGACGAGGAGTAGTCTAACATGTTATCTGGCTATTTACATTAACAACTTTTGTGTAGATTTTTGGGAAAAATCCATGACAAAAATGTAAATAAAAGGAAAGAATCATTAACTGTGTAGTAAATGATGCTTCTTTTTTAATTTGTTTTTTCCTAATCATAATTTGTTCAAACATTAAGTATATTTAGTGTAACTGCTTTTTATTTTAATATGAACTGGAATATATATTTGCAGAACCGTTTGGCATGGTTCCTTCATCCACGTCTCATTCTCCCTCACATGTTATACAATAGACTTAGAAGAAAAAGTAAATGATTTCTTGATAATGTGGATAATCTGAACGCCGAGGACGAAGACTTGACAAGGTTTACGTTATTATATTTACGCTTTCATTTAATTGGATTCATTTTTCACATCAATTGAAGAAAGCAAGTACATATGAAATGTGACATTAGCAGCCGCGCGCGCGCGCGCGCGTGTGTGTGTGTGTGTGTGTGTGCAGAGGGCACCATTGTTTTCGATTAGGTGCTGAAGTGCTGGGTATAGTCATTGTGAAGAAAGCTTAGAATCAGGAGGAGATCCCGATCAATAGTATGAAGATCCTGGGACAGACGTTCGAGATCTAGACTTGACCCAGACTTCAGGTCTCCTTAGCTATCGAATAGCAGTATTTGTTTACGAATGTCAGGTGATTTGGGGTGCCCTGGACATCACATGTCCAAGACCTTCAGAGGAATGAGGAGCCTTATGTTCTTTTCTAAGTATTCAAAAGTGAGACTATAAGACTGTGTTGCAATATTGAAATAAGATTTTGGTATCAACATATATTTGTCATCATTTGATTATGTTAATTTGAAAACAAAGTATATTTTCACAGAAGAATATGTCACAGTTCCCTTATCATTCTCAGAATTAACACAGATAAAAATATACGCGCCGATAATGTAAGCTGAATCATAAATATTGAACCCAGTCAACTAAAAATATTCAGTAATAAATATTTATTCACCATTTTACGCCAAGGAAATTAGCTTGAATGAAGAATTGTACATTGCTGTATTTATGAAGCCAGTTTAACCATTACTTTACATGTTTTGTAATGGTACGTTAATATCATGAATTTGCATTGTGAAAGCAGTACGGATTCCATCTCAAGCCTGTGGATAAAAAAAATATAAAAACTGACACACTATGGTATTAAAATTTATATTATTATGGTTTAAAAACCATACTTCATCAGAGAATGTAAAAAGGTAAACACAGAAAATTTACGTCATATGTATATATTTTATCTTTCTGTCTATATCTTATTTATAATTTTATGTAATTATTTTAGATTTTTCCGGCTCTTTGTAACACAAATAAAACACAATAGTTTTTATTAATTCGTTAATGTATATTATTTAGAAAATTGTATATATATATATATATATATATATATATATATATATATATATATATATATATATATATATATATATATATATATATATATATTAATTACAGCAAAGCGGTATGTATGCTTGGTTTATAATGTATTAATGAGGGTTTACAATGAAGTTCTTTAAAACATGTAATAATTGTTAAAAATTGCCTTTAAGATTTGAATTTACTTTGTTTCGGAGTTTTCATTCTCCCTGGTAATAACATTGATTTCACACATTTGAGAAACTTATAGTCATACCCATAAGCATTCACAATTTAAAATCCTACATATAATAGACTAGAGTACGAATTGCTTCAGCTTGCCAGACACTATGATCTTTCGAAAGCGAAAGCATCTATCAATAAATACAGAGATAAAGAATACCTAAATTGATTCAGTATTTGGCGGGAAAGTAAAGATTGGATGACCATACTTTATGCTTGTTGGGAAAGTCGGTGTCTGGTTTGATAAGATTTTAAAGACATTACAGTTTTAAAAACATTTGGAATTAGGAACTAAAGCCTCAACTTCAGAATGAATGGGGGAGGTACAAACACAGAAAGAGGTAAAAGAAACGCAAGTAAAACTGCAGATAGAGAGAGAGGAACGGAAGAGAAAGAGATACAAAAAGAGAGGAAATATACAGAGAGAGAGAGAGAGAGAGAGAGAGAGAAGGGTTATGAATTAGTACTTGAAATGATTGGACAAAGGTTTGTAGAAATGAAACTGGACAAACAATGACGAATTACAAGGAAAAAGAACAACTATCTGATAGGTGGTCGTTAGCCAAGAAGATTGATTAAGATTACGATATCCTCAGACAATTGAAGAGTTTATTTCCATCCATTGTGATCTCAAGACTTAACTTGATGAGCAAAGGAAGGCTTCCATGGAAAATGCTCATCGCGCAGATGATGAAGATTCCTCGAAAAAAATTCATTTTCCAATAAGTATTACTCTTCGCAGGTTTTTCTTTTGGTAAACAGTCATCTAGGTCTCATACAAGTAGATCCAAATTTCAAACTGGTGCAACTTTTAGAACTCAAACGTCTGAAAAGACAGATCAGAAATCCTTATCTCTTCATACGTACATTTATTGGAAAAATAATGAACATGTTATTTCTGATTGATATAGGTAGAAAATCAGCAACATAATGAGTTGTTATTACTAAGGCTCTTCTTTCTAATAGGTCAAGGTCTCATTAGTATATTGAAAAATAACACTTTTTGGATAATATCGGTTTGATTCTGTTATGGAAAGGTATGAACCATTAATAACTTATTGATGATTCTCTCATGTCAATTCTTGCTACAATTGTTAGGGACACATACGCTTTTCAAATCAATTTTTATTCAGGTGCTTTGCCTTTATCTAGAAATTTTTTTAGTGAAAGTGTTCTTACTTGGGATTAAAGTGTGGCTTTGTTACTGTTCCTCTTCCTTGTGTAAACTAAACATCCAAATAAAGTCTCAGGACCTATGACATACTTAATCATTTATTACTAGACAATGACCTCGCTGGAGATAAGGTCGTAGTTAATCCACTTATAACTGACAAACCTTGTTTTGATCAAAATGTTCAGCTTATTGATTTGTGTCTTGCTTGTGCAGATACCGTCTCTATGGCAATTATCTGACAAATTCTACTACCACTACTGCTGTTGCTGCTAGTACTACTACTGGTATTAATACTGCAATTATAATATGATGATGATACTAGTAATATTCATTATATTATTATTATTATTATTATTATTATTATTGCTTTGAAACCTGCTAGTAAAATTAAATTACTATCTAGAAATTCAATGCACAGGTAAAACTCTATTTTGATTAAGTTTAACCTTGACGCAGGACAAATGATAAATAAATAAATAAATAAATAAATAAATAAATAAATAAATTGTTGAACTTTAAGTTGCATTTGGATGTATAACGTATGCCTGCTTCACTACCTCATCCATACACATGCAACACGGCACTATGGATGCCACGTGTGCATGAACATTTGGAATAACCTTATAACCCGATTATAATTATTGAAAGGGTTCACATTTTTTCAAATTCATTCGATCATTATCACTGTTTTGTCTGTTTTTTTTTTTTAATTTTATTTTTGATTACACATGAATTATATTTATGACATGTATAATCATTTTAAAATAAGTATGCTTTAAAAACTCATTAACATGTCAGTAAAATAGTTTGAACTGAACACCTGGCATGCAAATGTTTGATTAGTTTCTTTTAATAGATATGTGTTTTCTGTATTTTTACAAACTTCTGACGACTAGGCTTCTTCAAAATTGTGTACATGTACATTCACATATGGATGAATTAAATGTATTACAAAATATACATTTAAATTTAGTGTGTTAATATGGAAGTTAACTATATGCATGAGTTAAGAGTACTGATTTTGGATTATTGTCGTAGTTGTTTAGAATCAAAATACATATTTATGGAATTCACCTATATGAGGTCATAATTCCCGCCACTTTGTGTATAGTTGTGTATCCACCTACAGATGGCAAAAATTCAAAGCAGTTAAGTTTTGGAATTCAACCATAAATCGATTACAAAACACACTTATATATCTAAAGCATAGTAAAACAGATCTTCTTCTCCGGAACTTTGCTAAGATAGAGATATAACCACAGTTCCTTATAAATAATTTTAAAAAAAAATATTTTATGTTAGTTTATTTTGTACTTTTACCTGTATATTATTCAGTGAGCCATGTAGACCCAGGTATACCAAAAAATGTGACAGTATCTTTAAGGTATTATTGATCGTCTGGCTCGTATATTAACAGCTTTCAGTTACAGACAGTCCAAGCTGAATGTAATTATAAAACATATAATTGTGCAATTAAAATGCATGTATTCATAAGCATCTTGGTTACAACACGAGGAGACGCTTTCGTCACGGAGCACACATCTTTGTATGTTTCTGTCTTGTATTCTTTTTGCTCTCTTTCCGTGTGGTTTTGTAATGTTGTTGTTCTGGGGGGTTTAATGGTATGTATTGAACTTGAAATGACAGAAGCGTCTCTGACTTGTTATTGTTTTGACAAGAAAAATATATTAAGGATCGTTAAATTATAATTCTTTAAACAGACTATAGATCTATGTAGATCTATGTGCGGGCAATTCTACGCATTTAATATATGAAGAAAAAAATAATGATATTCAAGCACATACATGACATCAAATTTGTACACATATATACATAGATTCACAGAAATGAATGGTTAGAACCCTACCAAATCCCGAAATGCGGTTTTGTTAGCGGAAATTTAAGTGTTATCCATAATATGGGTTTAGTTGTTATTTTTGGCATTAATATGATCATCATCGTTAGTAACATGGATATATGATAGCCTAATTTTATATACGCTTTTTGTCCGCTTCCATTTTTTAGCAATAACTTGACCGTATACTCGCATCGTGAGTTCCTCGAGACTGTTTCCGTTTAGCACACATATGTCTGGCTCCTCGCAAAGAAATTCCCACAAGACCATTCTCAATTGTAACATGAATGATGTACAATTGTCTACTGGATCGTCACACAGTTACATCAATAGCCGCTTGTTTACCTTGTGCACATTAACATAATATATCGTTTTATTGCTTGAGCCTTACGTTGAACGTTGCTTCCGTGTGATCTGCTGCACACTTTGCAACTTTCTGAAAAACGTGATATGCCGCTCTATAGCACTGTTGTTACGAACGGGGATGTGTAAGAGGATAATGCATACCCCTTGATACATGAATGGGTGCCACATAATTAGTCAACGTCTATTTTTCGTGACCAATGGGTAGGTACTAGAAATTCATCAATAGTGTTTCAATCTACTTTCGCCCTAAGTGCGAACAGGTATTGACACGGCGGTAGGTACAGTTGACGAAAAGTACACGCGCATGAGTCAGCCGTAACATTATATCCCGTGTCCTTGGAGATATAATTTCCTTTATCTACGAATCCATTTCAACAGTAAGATACTTCTTTAATTGATTTTCTACCAACCCGTAACTTTGCTTGCTTTTATTCCAAAAGAACCTGCCATTGATATAAGACTACCCAATGATATTAGATTGGGTCCCATTGCTGCTCAAGGTACTCAATTGCCTGATAATAATTTGTTTCCGCCAGCATAGTTTTGTGTTTATTTATTTCATACTTAACCTAGATCCAAAAGTACATTTTGGATTATTTTGTATATATTGTCCTGTGATAGCATGCCTAACTTGGGAATTTGTCTCTGTAAATATAAGTATTATCTAAGCCTTATACTATCTGATTATTTGATAGTAATATGACGCCAGTTTGAGAGCGCTTATCGCTTTTTACAAATGTTTGCGAGTGCATTTTAGACAAGGAATACAATATAAGTATCACGTACCTGCTGGACTGTTCAAAGGTTAAGGTGTTAGGAGACAGTTTACTCGACTATCAATTACGTAAAGATAACAGAAAAGAAAGGTATATAATGATATTATCTAAGCCTTATACTATCTGATAATTTGATAGTAATATGACGCCAGTTTGAGAATGCTTATCGCTTTTTACAAATGTTTGTGGGTGCATTTTAGACGAGGAATGCAATATAATTATCACATACCTGTTGGACTGTTTGATATGTTTTACAAAGTGGTCCATTGTAAATGTTGCTTTATTAGCATTAAATTGACAACTGCGTAGTTATGACTGATTGTCTGCACACTGGAGACATTAACCTCCAACTTAGAGTCCATACTTAATGTGTGCATTAGAAAAGAATTATAAGGCATTTATCACATAAGATACACTGAGGTACTATCATACCGGAGTTTCAGAACCACGTATTTTAGACCGAACCGTATTCAAATTATATGTAATTATATGCAAATAAATCGGGAAATAATAAATGACTGCGTTTGTAGTGAGATTGTGTGTGTGTGCGGGGGGGGGGGGAGAAATTACCTGTGTAGAGTAGTAACTTTATTTGCTGCACGCATTATCGGTCACAAATTAAAATTAAAGATGATGAGCAACTCTTAGCAAACATGATGGGCAACTGTTATTAAAGAGCAATTGTTATCCAGAAATTTAATTTATGTGCTATTTGTAATACGAATAGGCTTAACGGATTAGATGTGTATGGTATAGCCTAATATTACGTTTGGTACGTAATAAGTTAAACGTTGTATTTCATTGACTTAAAAACTGTTATTTAAATGTTTAGGGACAATCTGTTTTACGGAAATTGTATATATTTAAGCTAAAATAGGCAATTTTATATTGCATTTCAGATCACGACATTGAGAAAGTATTGACAAATTGTGTTGTAATTATATTGTTGCACAAAAACTAAGCAAGATACAACGAACGTTACATTTTTCAAGAAAAGTGGGCCTTACATATAATGGCAAATACGATGCCATGTAATGAGGGCGCCTTTTAGTCTTCCTCGAGTCATACTATACCTATACATGTAACGCGATGGCTATCAAACTTTCCATATTGAAAGTATACTTGTGGTCAGTACTAATAATAGCGACCTGCTAGATGGTATGACTGTCACTATCTTGAATGTTAAACTACATATAGCGCAACGTGTTTAGTTGCAGTGAATATGACATCAATACATTTATAAATACGTGTTTTTTTCTGCAGTGGAGTCAGGTGCGTCTCGAATATCCCACATATAGGGGACGAACTGACACTTACTTCTTAAACACATAGGAGTAGGGATTTTGTGATAGTTTTGCTTTACTTTGCATTTACTTATGTGGTTTTGTGCATGAAGTTTGAACGCTAGGGAAATTAGGTTTTAATGTTGTACAGTGTAGTAATTTGCAGCGACATGGGGTACTTTAGAAGGTAGGATACAAGAAGGCAGCTTCATATGGTTATATTTAGGCCAATGTCTTACATTTTGTACATTTTGCATTCAACCTATTACTAGGATACCTAGTCACATTGGATACCAAGAAAGTGGCTAGACACATAACATATACTTCAAATAATAAAGTAAAGAAAACAGAATAACAGATTGTGTTTGTAGATACTTATTTTCAGCATGTACATAAATACACGTGAGCAGAGAATATGAAAATATTCCAGACTCTTCATTTTGGGGATCAATATAATGTTCGGGACTGTGTCAATGTCGGCATCATCAAATGCTGCTGATGACCAATACATGCCTTTATAATTAGGGACAACTGTCAAAGTCCATCACGAGTGATTAGAAGAATCTTTTATAGCAAACAATATGTGCAGAAAACGGTCATGTTGAGTTTCTCCAAGCTCTGTGCAAAATCCAACTCTCCTTGTCACTAAATAGAGTATTAAAGTGTGTCAGAGGCATTTCATTTTCGCAAAATATATATTCCATAATGATGTACACTGCATCAAAATCTGCGCTTAAGAATATAGACTCAGATTATTACCGTAGAGATGTGCAGAACCTGGATAAAATCAACATAACACGGCCCTGTACTATATATATATATATTTCGAGTTTTATCATGACGTAAAAAGCCACAACTTAAGCAAACTGCGTAAGGTACCCCAGAATATAATGTTGATAAGAGACAGTAATGAAGTATTTAACCATTCGACCCTCTTTTTTACTTTGATTCCTTCTTAGTTACTCTTTTCAATGACACATACTATATTTTTATGAAATACAAGATGTGATGATGTGAAAGCTAAATGGTTAGTTATTTATGTGATTGACATTCTATATATGCATCAGTCTGTCCACTGTATTTTCGTTGAATGTATTTAATTTGAATTTTCTTTGCAATCTTCAAGATATATAGTTTAGTATGCGGATGAAATTTGGCACGTTTGTTATTAAAATACTAAGGGACACAAAAGCGATTCAGTCTTTTGTTATCAGGTACCTTCTCTTTGTCTAATAAATATTCGTCTAGTTAAAGTGAATGAATTAGGCATCCAACAGTTTACTCTTCTGCCTATCACGCTGAAAGTCGGGGGCTTTGGGAAGATTACATCAAACTTTGAAGGATATTGATTTCGCCGTATTGCTCTGATACAGGAAAGGATTGGAATTAGTGTGTTCATTTGCTATTGTTTGTTGTCAGGGAATCAGTTCAAGAATCACCGAGTTTTTTGTCTTTTTCAATTAGGGTTTGGGCATGCTGTCCGTAGAAGAATCCCATTATTAAAATAGACACTTCTTTCAACCGATGATTCAAAGATAAAGTATGGATTAAAGGTGTTGGACAAAAAGATAATGCGAAAGGAAATAGAGAACGAATTTTACCTCCATATAACAAAAAATTATTCTTCCTTGCTTTAAAAAGACTGGAAAGTAAACATAATTGTAATGCCCTCACCTTCGAATATAATTCCATGCATATTAAGTACTGTTTACAAATCTGTAAAATTCGGACAATGTATTGATTTTTATTTGTCATAAATAAATATAAAATGAAATTTACTTAGATTCATTAAATATAATTTCGATTAAATCATAGCATTTTCTTAGTCTTTCTTTTCCATAAACACTGGTAAGGCTTTAATTATGTCAAGTATTGATCTTAATAATGTATCACTAATAGGTTAAAATTAGATTATACCTTTAGTACTAATTTAATAATACTTTCTACAGAATTAAAACATTTGGCGGTTTTCCAAGTTAAAAGTAAAGATGTAAGTAGTGAATAGGGATACCCTAGGGACTAGGGGACTTCCATGTTAAATTAGAGCGTTGTACCGTGGGGACTATGTAAAATTTAACATTAGAGAAAAAAGTTTGTACCCTAGGGACAATGGAAATTAACATTGGGGAATAGTTCGTGGGACTGTCTAGGGACAAGGGGAATTTAACATGGGGGAATAGATCGTGGGATTGTTTAGGGACAAGGGGAATTTAACATGGGATTTTTAAAAAAAAAAATAAAAAATAAAAAAACGGGTAGGCAATGAAAGTCAAGGTCTTTTCGAGAGATTGGAGTGGCCCTGAAAAGGGCCTTTAGTTTTCCTCTTCTTCTATTTCCTCCACTTCTTCATCAATCCCCTTATCTTTCCTAATAATCCTTTCTTCTTCTTTATTTCTGACTCTGGTAACCAGTCAGGATGGCCAAACTCTCTGAACTTGGTCTGTATCTTCATCCAATTCTGATTTAGCCTCTCAAACTCTGTCTGTTTCTTTTTGTTTTCCTGATCTTTTCTTTCTTTACTCCATGTCTCTTTAATCTTCTCTACTTCTTCCTCCATTACTTTTCTCATCAGATCTTCCCCTTTCTTCATCTTTTCCAACCCCAATTTTACATTCTTCCACTCTGTCCAGTACAATATCTTTTCTAGGAAGCACCGGACTTGGATGACATGATTCAGTGCTTCCTTCAAACTTCCCACTCTGACATAAGGTGGGTCAATGGACCTCTTGACTTATTGACTACCTCTTCTATCATCCCTGCTATGATATCTCTGGCTGCCTTTAGACCTTGAACTTGACTGGTTACCAAGTCTTTCATATTTCCATGCCTCCATTCCTTTTCTGTTCTTTCCACAACATATTATACATCCATTATCCAAAAGTAAATGTCTCTCAGTAGATTAAATAAAACTGATACTTGAGTCATTTTGTCTCGGTTATTCCGTAGAATGGTGAGAATGACGAACACTGTGGGTTCTTATACGAAAAACGCGGACGTGAAGGAAAACATCCCCTAAAACCACAAATTACCTAGATCATCACTTACAACGCGCGGACGTGAAGGAAAACATCTCCTACTTTTCTCTTCTCATATTATCTACTATTCACATACGCGAAACAGCAATAAACAGACCCAAAATCTACTATCCACACACGCAAAGCATTAAAATGAAACCCAAATCTACTATCCACACAAACTTACTTGATCACTTACAAAACCCAATAATCTGCTATCCACACAAACGTACGTGAGCGCTTACAAACACAAACACATACACTCACACTAGGCAAAAAAGAGTCAGTGTTTATATTCACACTACTCTACATACACACATTGGCAAATCGATTACTATTTCTTTTCTAGAGTATTGGGTAGCCCTGAAAAGGGCTGTTTGTTTTGAACTCCAGGGCACCTGGTTAATGGTTGCACCTCCCCGGTCTGGCACCGCAAACGCATCTTCTACTCCAATCTCCTTTCACCCTTTTTTGGGGGAGTGCAGAGGCGGAATGAGTGGCTTCAAAATCCCAATCTTCTGTCTCTGGGATTCTGAAATTTCCTTCTTGTGTCTGTGGTACAGCCATTCTTCTCTCCTTTTCCTCCTCTTCTTTTTTTCTTCTCTCCTCCTCTTATTTTTTTCTTCTCTCCTCCTCTTTCATCCTTCCCTCTTCGACGATGGCCTCCGCAGCCAGTTCATTTAGTATGAGCCTGGCATATTCCAGGTGCACATGAAGTTCCAACAGTTTCGCTAGCCTTCTGCTCATTCTGTAGTGTTGATCAATCAACAAGGGTAGCTAGACTGCTGAGCGATTTTCAATTTATAGTTAAAGCGCGGACGTGAAGGAAAACACCCCCCTAAGACCCAAAACTTATATTACCTAGATCATGACCAAACAACGCGCGGACCTAAAAGAAACACTCACTCACTTTTTATACTACCCATCACTATTCTAAAAAATTTTAATTAAACCAATAATATACTATCCACATACTTAAATCAGTCAAATCAAACCCAAATCTGCTATCCCCACACTTTAAACAACAAAAAAATTATCATAATCTACTATCCACACAAACGTACCTGAGAGTTTACAATCACACACACACTTTCTAAGCAAGAAAAACAATTCATGTGCTTATACACGCACTTCTATTTTTTAACTTATTATAGGCAATCGATTGTTATTTCTTTTCTAGAGGTTGGGGTAGCCCTGAAAAGGGCTGTTTTTTTGTGTGCGAAGTTGAAGCTAGGGCGATCTTTTATATTCTAAGAATGCGACGTCCTCTGACGATAGGCTTTCTGACGATAGGTCTGCTTCTTCGGAAAGAGAAGAAGAACTCTTTGGTGTCGATACGACAGTCGCTAAAGCCTCTGTCAGGTTCAGGTTGCTGCTGCTGTTGTTCCTGCTGTTGCTGCTCTCTCTGCTGTTTCTGAAGTCAGTACTTCTATGTCCATTCTTCTTTCTCCCTGTTCATTTCTTCTCTGAAGAGCTCTTCTATCAGGTCTTCAGTGACTTTTAACATTCTCACATTCTATATCTCTTCCGGCTTCGGTATCAGACTGTGTCTGACCCTATGCAAATTCACGTAGGCTTCATTTAGCATAGCTAGTCTGGAGCACATCTTCGTAGGAGGATGAGTCGACAATGGATGGTTAGACTGAAGACTACCCCGGTTTTTAAAGTCAAAGCGCGGACGTGAAGGAAAACATCCCTACACGGTTTTCGAGTCGGACCGCTCAATGAGTGTCATGAGAGGGATAGAGAGAAGTCAAAAAGCATAAATCAAAATTCTTATAGCCAAATAAAAGACAAAGGCATTTTTTCTTCAAAACAACATTTTTTTTAATTCAAAATCACTTAACACTAACAAACAACTATAACATTTTTAACAATAATCAAACAATATAACATCAAACATTTTTTCAAATACCAAACATTTTTTTTAAACTAACACATTATTTTGGACAGGGTTGACAACGTTGTGAATGAAATTGTGATTTCCACTGTTGGAAGTCATTTGGCCATTGATGAATACTACGTTTCCTAGCTTGAGACAAAAGATAAGCATAATGGTCACAAAACCATCGATCTACTTTCACATCGTTTCTTGAAGAAGAACGAGGATCAAAATGAGTCACTAAATGTTCTAAGGAATAGCCCATGCTGCGATGATGCAGAAAATACACACGATATTGTCCACACACCAAGGATTCTGTGCCTTGTAATTTCACATTATTGAATCGGGTGGTCTGAGCATTTCTTCTCATAAAGTCAATGATATCGTCTTCCAAAGGGGGCAATCCATACGAATCGAAATATTCCACACATCCTTCTTGAGGAAAGTAGACGGCTACCCAGTGAGTTCATGGGAGATGACTGTCGCCCGTGTTGATCACATAAGCTTGATGGTCTTGAGGTTTGCGATGAGGGAGTTCATCTTTAGCAGATACGACCGGATTCCAAGAAGCAGAGTAGGAACTGTGGTTCAAAAGATAATAAAGTTCCCAGGTATCCATTTATTCGTGAGGTTTTTTTCTTCACAGGTAATGATACGTGATCAATTCGATCCTGACTTTTTGCTTGAAAATGTCTGACAAGTAAAAGGCGTTTGGCTTCGACTTCTTACTCTGGTCAAAGAGAGATTCGATGCGACGGCACTCCAGAGACGTTAATGGAGGAGAAGAATGTTTATCCAAGTCGTTATACCACTCGTTCAACACGAATTCTATTTCGATGTGACCGCAAGCTTTGTCCAGATATTCGTCCAATTTTTCTTCTTGACTCAACATCAGACATTTGTCTTGTTGAATTTGACTGGGATGATCGTTGTGACATCTATAGCACTCTTCCTTGATCAATACTTTCATTATATCTGCCAGGAATGTAGCAAAACAGGAGACTAAATGGGTTTCTTGTTCTGGCCATCTCGACTTCATCATGATAACTTTTTCGTCTTGGGATTCTTCTTCTTTTTCTTCCATGGTCTCCTCACATTCCATCTCTAAAGTTTCTCCACTAGGTGAAGAGGGATAACAGTCTTCCATGGCTTCTAATAATCTAGAATGACTTCTCTTAAACTGTTGATTTATATCGCATTGTCAAATTCTGCATATAGAATGACGTTCACTGTGTTTTCTGGGGGCAGTGGACTCGCAAACTGAAGTTCCACACGAATCTGGCCGGATTTTATAGGGTGGAAATGTCCCTCGTCACTACCTTGGTCTGGAGTGAAATCAAAAGCCCACAAAGCGTAGCCTCCTGCATAATCCTCGTATGATATACCGTGACTGGTGTTGGTTCCTAACTGACCGGTGGCTTCGTACAGGGACAAGTCCGATCTCAAGTAATTGTTCGCGGGCTCAAATTTAGGTTCGAAGGGTCGGGTACACAAGGTCTTGCCATCGCGACTGACTTCGATTTTGGACCTTTGTAATGTTGAAACTCAAAAGGATTTTCATGGTAGGCTCCGTTAAAGGCTGAATTCTTGACGATACCAACAATCAAACGCTTGGGTAACTGTCCTTGGAACAGATGATCCTCGATCATGGATCGCTGTCCAGCAGGAATAGCGAACGTTTTCACTCCCACGCGTCGGATCGGATACTTGGCGGTCGTTCTGCTCAAAGTGTGACTGATGTCGTTACCCACGTTAGGTAACACTTCCACGCGTCGTACGTAGAGTCTGGCTTCTTCGATTTTGGTTTTGTAAGTGGCACCATTAGCAGCCATCAAATGGAAAGCGGCACTGCTACGATTCAGTTTCAAGCGGACATCCACACCGTTCAGCAAATGCTTTTTTTGTAACCACATGTCCAAATGCAAACGATCCATCAGTTCTAAACTACGACTTAGTGCAATTTTCGTTCGTCGTTCTACAAATCCCGATGAATTTGTAGCATCCCCAGCAATGTAATGCTGTTGAATGTAGTCGCTTTGTCAGGTTTCCATACCACGCAAGCATCCAGATGAGTGTTCTTGGCTTCTTTTCCGTACGTCAAGAGATTTTCCAGGTATGCTCGGTAAGGGTAAGTATCCATGCTGCTGCTGACCAGTTTGTTATTCAAGTACAAATCCACTTCGCTGAACAAGGAATGCATGAAACTATTGACGGGAGCTACTACATCATCGCCGTCTATGGGACCGTTGTCCGCTTCGGCTACTTTGACTTTCAAGTACAGGTAACTGCTATTCAGATGGATGTAATCTTCGGGTTGTCCTTTGATTTCAAACTCGATGGGAGCGGAATCCGTCAAAGAGGAGACGGGATGAAATTCCACCCATTGGGATTCTTGTATGGTCATCATGGTAGGGGGCATGGCAAACAGATCCAGTTCCGACTTGGAACAGGCGCAAGACTCTCGGTGCATCATTTTTTCTGTTTCTCAATAATCGAAAACGTCTAAGTCTCGAACGGTTCTTCTTTTCTTTGTCTTTCTAGCTTTAGACGTGTGAAGTCTGGTGAAAGGGTGTTTTTTTTCGTCGTCTCTTTCTGCCTTGTCCTTGCTGTGGCGTCAGGGAAATAGGAATGCCTGACTCGGTAGCGTGCAAGGCATTTATAGGTGTTTCTCGTCGGCCCAAATGGTCTTTACCCGTTTGTAGCAAGACATTTTTGCCTGCCCTCAAGAAAGCTTCTTTGGGGTTTTGTTTGTCGATGATGACATTTTGGAGAAATTCTTTGCCTTGCGTCAGTGCCGCATCTTTCAAGGCGTGCAATCCGCGTGTCACCATCGGTTTCAACACCGGAGCCACCGAACGAATGGGCTTCATGATCTAATTGGATGGCCTGATGTAATTTGGCCGTGTAACAGCACAACGTGTTCTCGGGAAACACCTCCATGGAACTGTCACTGGGTAACGTTAAGTAAAATTGGTTGTTATTGTTCATAATTCCAGAGTTCTGTGGCTGTCCGAGGGGTTACTGGAAGTCAGAGGCGTGTCTCCGCCCAAAATGGGGTTATTGTTGTTGGAGTGGTGACTGGTACTGGCACTGGACACAAGGTTCCCATTGTTCCCGTTCGAGGTGAATTTCAGGGAGGAATTAGGAAACAGGTAACCGATGAAACTGCTTAATAAAATGGTCCACAATTGTTTGTCTCCTTGTTGCAAACTCAAATTGGCAATAGGTGCCCCGATGACACAATACACCACGAAGATTTGTCAGAAAAAGACGATTTGCGTTTTAGGCACACGTTCTCCACACCACACCCACAAGGGTTGTTTCTTTAAATCTTGCAGAGAAGAGCTAGGTGAAGGAGTGGTCGCCGTGGCTGCGTCTCTGTGAAAGGCTATGATGGTCACTTCATTTTATAGTCGATGACTTGCGAAGCGTCGATCCAAGAATCAAAACTGGGTGGATATCCTTTCCAACGTACTTTGACTTCTTTGACACGTCGTTTGCCCACTTTACGGGTTCTGCGTTCGAGAATGCTTTCGATGTCGTACACGTCGTCTTCTATTTTGGTGACACGTTGTAACTCGGGCAAATAAAACGTTCCTTTGAGCACTTCTCCGTTCATGACTTCCAATTTTTCGGCAGGATGACGACCATGTACTCATTCAGTGACACGAAACAATTCGGTAGTTCAGTTACGTAAGTAACCTTTGTCGAAAGTGAGTTTGGTTTTGCCAATGCGCACACAATCTCCTACGGCCAACACTCCACTTGTCTTGGGGACAGCACTCGTCGGGGACATACCAAACAGGCGCTCAAACACCAGCACTTCGTTTTTGGGAGTCACTTCTTGCGGGGCACGTCCAATGCTTCAATGGTAAGATTGGTTGTACGCTTGCACCAGGTGCGGTAAGATGTCGATGTACTTCAGAGTGTGGTGATGCGTAAAATATTTCCACATGAGTTCTTTTAAAGTGCGTTGAAAACGTTCCACGATGCTGGCTTTGGTTTCGGGAGTCTCGGTGGTAAAAAATGAATGTCACGTTTCTTTAATTCTTTTTGGAAAGCTTGGTTCAGAAATTCGGTACCTTTGTCTGTTTGCCATCGAAGAGGGTGACGACCGCTTTGTTTCAACACTCGTTGCAGGGCTCGCACTAACTCACGATTTGGAAGTCAAGGGTACGATCCAAGCAAATGTGGAAAAGACGTCGATGACACAAAACCAATATTTGTAGCCGCGATTGTAGCTGGCCAAATGAGAGACATCAGCTAAATCGGCTTGCCATTGATGATCGATGCCTTCCACTCGGGTGCGACTTCTGGAAAACTTGCGTCGAATGGGTTTGTGTAAAGTGTAAGTAGCTTGTTCTTGTAACCATCGTTGCACTTGAGGTAAACGGAGACTTTTCAGTCGCGTTTTGGCAGCACGATACAATTTTTGAACTCCTGCGTAACCTGCAGGATGGGAGGGATCGTAGTAAATGCTGGCTAACAGTTTCTCCATTTTTGTTTCTTAATAAGGCACCCACTCTTCGAGGATGCTACTTTCGGTGGGACGAAAGGGTGGTTTGGAAACGGATTTACGTGTTCGATGGGCTACGGGAGTAGAAGTCGAAGGTAGTGGTGGTGGAGGTGGCAATGGAATGGCTTTGGTCTTCTTTTCTTTTTTCACTTCTGGTTTCCCTTCTTTCTTTTTCACTTCTGTCGAAGGAGGAGTGGACATCATCTTTTTAACCCAAGCTTTCATTTCTTCTCGTTGGGGTTTGGGGACGGGGTCAACAAGGATGATGCAATCTTACTAGAAAGGGGAGCTGCTGACGGTGTTTGAAACACTTCTCGTATCTCTTCTTCCTCAGGCCTTCGTTCGGCAGCATCTCTGGTGACCCCTGGGGATGGTAATAGTGGTGGTGGTGGTGATGGTGTGGGGGATGGACTTTTCATCAAGGTCTTAAAATCTTTCAGAGTGGGAAGAGCTGTTTCGTCTAAAGCTTATAGTTATAGTCGTTGCAAGAGTTGACCGTACTTTTGCGATATTTCTGTTTCGGACAAATCTTGGCGATTCATCAAGGACTGCAATTCGTGTTGTAACTGGGACATCTCAGTCAAATTCGGATTGGGAGGTAAATGCGGGGTGCGTTGTTCTTGCCAACGATGGTATTCCATCCATCGTTTGTAAGGCACTAAAGCTAGTTTTTGTCCTTCCATGGGATGTCAGAGGTCGATTCTGAGATTTTGGGACTTCAGAGGGCCTTTTTATCTTGCTCCCACCAGTCCTCCCAAAACAGGTTCCCAAGACTCCTTTCAGTAATGGGCCTAACAAGAGCGGTACAATTTTTCCACGTTGAACCAACATCTTCTTCTTTTGACGAAGGGGGATTTTCTTTTGAACCATTTGGCGCAGAACGTGACGATGTTTGCCTAAGCATTGTTTCTGGTGTTATGACAAGGGGATCGTGCCTTTCAAGACGTTCAAACAACATTCGCACACGGTATCGATGACCTCTTTGAAGGCCGATTGAATGAGTTTTTTCTCGCAGGGGTGGAGAAGCTTTGGACAGGACAGATAACAGGTCCCCATGTTTGACTAAACGTGGAGGCAGTCCTTTCCTTTCCTTTCCTTGGGGTTTAGAAGAGGAATGTTTTCTGGAGGGTGACATCTTTGCTTGTGGGTTCCGGGACATTCACCAAACAGACACTAACGTCGATGACTTAACACACGCCCTTTTATCTTTTTTGGGGGGGGGACTATCGCTTTGTCATAAAGGTGACAATGTTTTTTCCAAAATCATCCAGGAATCCTCCCCTTTGTTGACGCCTCTTTTTCTTAGAACGAGTGTGTCTTTTCTTAGGGTAACATCGATGTTTGGCTAAGCGCTTTGTCGGATGACGAGACTGCCTTTGTCTCTTTCTTTTTTGACTTCTTGGAGGTAACATCTTTTGGAAGTTCACTGATACCCCTACTTGGTCGCAGGTCTTTTTTATACTGGAACCCGTCGCCACTGAATGTCTTTGCGTCGTATCAACTTGAGGACAGGCATAACACGTCGTGTAGGGGTACGCAATGTACTAAATCGGGCCAGTTCTTGCTTGGACAAATCCAGTAAACTTTGTAATATGCCCGATCTCTCTTGGACTTTGTGAGCCGCGTCCACTGCTGCTAAATTGGAGGGTCCTGCCACTGGGAAAGTTCTTGGGGTCATCACCGGAGAAGTTCTTGGTGTGATCAACGTCTCCAAGTACTTTTCAGTTCTTGGTGTCATCAACGGAGAAGTGACTGACCCTGAGGCTACCGGAGACGCAGTCACCGCCGTGGAAGGCCGTGGTTTACGAGTGAAAGGTTGCGTCCTGGCCGAAGTGCCTCTCTTGCGACTAGTTTTCTGTGGGCGTTTCTTTTTCTGGGGACTCTTTCTCTTCTTTTTCTGGGGGCTTTTCTTTTTCCGGGGTGGTGACTGGTAAGAGGAGGGTCCCGCCACTGGAGAAGTTCTTGGAGACAGGGGACTCCTTGGGGACCTGGTCTTGCCACCGTGGCTCTTTTTCTTTATTTGGAAGCTTCGTTTGACTTTTTATTTCTTGGGGAGAACTTTGGGAGCATTAGGTTCTCATCTTAAGAGAGAGCGAATGATGACTCCTCCTAGAGTACCGCTCCCTCCAGGTTTCAAAATGATTTGTTTTTTGGTTTGAGTGTCGATGCGGGGATCGGCCAGTTGGGTCAAAGCGGCTTTGTTTCGATCGAAAAAGCGTTTGGTTTGATGAGGAATCTGAATGATCCCTTGTAGTAATTGATGTGCAGTCACCGTGAACCATCGTAAGACTTCTTTGAGACTAGCTTCTAAGACACGAGCCCGTATTTGTGGATTTTTCTCTCGACTGATGCCATACAAGGCACGAATCAATTTGACGGGAAGACGCGACTGAAGGGATGTCATGTTCAAACTGTGTGAGACAGACGAAAAGTGTCTGAGGTTTTTATAGATTTTTTTGAGCAAAATTAAGTCGGGGACGGAGACGTGTACAGGACAGGCCCTCCGTCTTGGTACCAGTGGTGAAACAATTGGGTACGAAATCATCGGGGGTAGTAGGTTTCAAATCGACGAGTAAGTAAGCGTGTGGAGTTTGGCATCGTCGTACGCCTGAGTCAGCCAAGGCTTTCCTAACTGTTTGGCTAAGACTTGCACTTGTGATTTATCTCGAAGGCTTTTAAACAAGACCACATAATGCGCATTGAGACTGATGGTGCGATGGGCTTTACTTTGTTGAAACAAACTTTGAGTGATGTAAATGACAGTGGCATTACGGTGATGCCCTTTGCGCGTAAACCACAGTTTAATTTCTTCTTCGTCTTCTCCTAACATGTCGTCGAAAATGACCAAATCGGTTTGACGGGAGTCAGAGACGATGCCATCGTCTTCTTTAGGAATGCCTTCCACAAACACGATGGAATCGCCTTGACTTTCTCGCAAGACTTTCTGTACGCCGATTGTCACTCTTTGCAACACCACACGATGCGTTGAGGTGGACGATCGATCACATGATGTTTATGTTCGATCAAACGTTTGACAAATTCGGTTTTGCCTGAACAGCTAGGTGCAGCAATGAGCATGTTAAAGGGATGGCGAAGATACAAAGCTTCCCAACTGGCACGATCTAAGTGTTTGTCGATGACTTTGACAGTAGAGGAAGAGGGAGCAGAGACAGCAGAAGTAGCCATAGTGTTAGGAATGTCACTTGTGACACGAAAACAGATAAGTCAAGAGTTTATATACTTTTTTCAGGACACGTTTATTGAATGTTTTAAACATGAATACGAAAGACAAAAATACATAAAAGCCAAAGACTTAAGTACAACGATAAAAGGCACATCAAAATCATCAACGTAGAATAGAAACAAGCGTCTGTACAACACGTCTTGGGTAATGTTCTGACCAGTTCTATATGGGGTAAGGTCACACAAGTGTCCTCCCGAGAGGGTCTTTCAGGCATGTCCACGACAGTCCTGTCCTGGGTGAATGTTCTTCTTCTGGCACCGTCACTAACACAGGTTGAAAAGTGACTTTTTTCCTTGAACACCTCTCGTGCATACTGGGCCACTTCTTGGGTCCAACACTCAAAATCCTATTCTTTCCAGGCACGGACATCTGTCCAATGGGGGTGTAAGTCACAAGCTACACACACATCGTCATACACGTCTTCGGTAGCTAAAAGTTGACGAATCTTTTTTTCCCGTAGAGGTCGAGAAGTATCCAGATGAAAACGCAAGGCTTTGAGCAAAAGGAGTCTTTCGTGACCATTTAAGACCATTTGGGTGGTAAGTACTGATCGTAGAGAGTCCACAAGGAATCGGCTGGTAAACGAAATCCCAGAAAACAAGTCACTAAGACACACACCACTTGTCGACCCAAATTGAACGGATATAGTTCTTGTAATAATCGATGGTAATGATCCACGGTTTGAATATGGTCATTGAGTTCCTTCCACGGAATCTTTTCAATCACTTGTGACATAAGCCGTGGCATGGATTCCTGTTTTTATATTCTCTTTTTTTCGGAAGCAATACACGTACATTCTACCCAGATATCTTCGTTCTCCAGTAGGAAATCTCGAATACTGTAACCTACAGTTCAAACTTCGATTAGAAGTTTCCTCTTCCGCTAAGCAGATTCCACGTAATAGACCTTGGGAATCCTTTAATTCGTCTTCCTCAATGCTTTGCTCTAGGTGAATCTCGAAGTAACGAAAAAGATGAATATTTCGTTTATTCACTAACTCACTAACAAGGTCTGACCACTGAAACAATTTCTGACGAATCGATTCTCTTATACCATTCAGGTACCAGTGGTTAAAACACCGGTGACGTAACGGATGCAACTGTTCTTTACGTTTCACTTGTATTTTGAGCAGCTCTCAGTAAATGCGTTCTCTACGCTCCACAGGCAAGCCCAAAATGTTCTCTTGTAAAGTATCCATAAGTATATACACTGTTTTTGGAATCACTGGGTGGTGGCCAATGGCGTCGTTTACCTTTGTGACTGATGTAATATCCACTCATAATCAGTCTTCTTATACTTTGGAAAAGAGCATAACTTAAAAATCGAGAAATGACTTTGCGTTTGCGTTTCACTTGTATTTTGATCAGTTCTCGGTAAATCCTTTCTCTCAACACCACAGGCAAGCCACGAATGTTCTCTAGCAAAGCATCCATGAATAGGTCAGTCAGTACAATTCACAATCTTCTCCTAGAGCAAAAGTAATCCACATAGTAAGTAATTTCTGACCACTGCCATTTAGGGTAACGTCCAAGAATCTCACTGAACTCTTTTGATGTAAACGGTCTAGAGTGATATAATAGGACGAATGCACACTTGACCCAGAGAAATCTAACACATTGATAAATTTTTTTCACTTTCCTCTTGTGAATTTCGCGGCACAAAAGTTCTACAGTTACCCATTGAGATTTCCTGCCAAACTTCCTTGTAAATTTTCTCTTGCAGTTCTTTAGGTAATGATTCAATATTGTTTTTGAAATGAAGTTTAAATACTGGTCTCGGTGATGTCCAACATTTGACTCCTAACCAATCTGGTTTCTTCTTCAACGACATGGTAAGTTCCTTCAATGACTCGGTCCTACTAAGGGTAAGTAATGACAATTCGGTGACCATCGAGCATGTTCTAGGTAGGCCGAATCTTGTGGTTCCCAGTGGTGAAGTGACACACTGCAACTGAAGCACTTGACTTTATCCCCTTCGCCCAAGTAGAAAAATCCGGCTCTGGCTAATTCTTCGGGGTCGGTCCTCCCAGATACTTAGGCCATTTTCCTTTGAACGATTGAAGACGATTTTCAAAGTCGCAGTATGCCAACAAACGCACAGGAAACGAATATTCGTCTTTCACAGGTTCGTTTCGATGAGGGTTGGGTGACATGGACAGAAGTTTGCTCAAGGCTGGATGACATCCGTAGGGGGATAGACGTGAAGGTGGACATTCACCTTTAAAACGAAACCCAGTAAAGTGTCCAAGAGGACGAGCGGCATCGCTTTCGCATCCCTCAGGTTTGACACGCACATCATCACTTTCCATGATAGGGGTAGTGACACTAAGATTCCCATGATGCTTTAAGGCATCGCTAAGGTCACAGCGTACAGCATCGTTCCCATCGCAAGGCTCATAATCGCATACCACATCAGAAGCCCCACACTTGAATTGTGCCTGTCTGAACTTCTTTTGTGTTTCTCTGAAAGTATTCATTTTGTTCGCTTGGTCTTGGTAGTCACAATGAACTATCGATCTTGACCATAGCCCCTTTTAATACTAGGCGCAATGCAGTCTTATGCTTGTACATCGTTCCTTTTTTATGTCTAGTTTTGGAAGGTAACGTCTCGAAGGTGCCCTCATAATTGTACCGTAGCGTAATGGGTGGAAAGGCCATAAAAAGGTAAGGGCAGTGCGGAGACCATCGAGTATGTTCCAGAATTGCTGAATCTTTGTAGATACATAGATCCATTCGTAACTTCAGTCCGCAAGCGAAACACTGTACTTCTTATTCAATCCTGACTCAGGTCCCAAGTAGACAAATCCTGTTCAAGTTAAAACATGCAAAGAAGGTAATCCTTCCGTATCCGGAGGCCATTTTTGAAACGTTTCCAATCGACGGGCACAATCACAATAGTCAGGCAAGAAGACTGGAAAAGGGTAGGGTTTGAACTTGGAGTTCTTATCGGTGAGTGGCTATCCACCTACAACTAATGTTTTATACCGACATGTCCATGCGGTAAAGTGAAGTGATTGGAAAGTCGTACTCGCTTCTGGTACACAATTTGATAGACTTTTTCCAAGGGTCGACTGACGATGTGATGAGTGGGTAAACGTACAATCTTGTTCGGTTGGTGAGTGGTCACATTAAAGTGTTCATCTTTTCCAGACTGCAAGGCTTCTTTCAATACCCCAAAGTTGACCACTCGACTGGTACGATAATTTAGAGTCAGTCCTTTCACTTTGCACTCCGTGTGCACTTCTCCTTGTTTGTCCCGGTATTGGTAGCCGTAATTTTTAGGACCGCCACTCGCGAAACTTAGAATCTTGTTGTCGGCGTGTTCGTCTGTCCAGGCTCCTAAACGGTCTCCTTCGATGTCAGGGTGCTGTTGACTGGGGTGATCGATGTAAATGCAACTGTCCGTGTCAAAGTACAGGACGCGTTCCCCTAACAGTTCTAAAGCTTCGTACAATTTTAAGCGAGCATGAGCTGTCACGTAAGTCACAATGATGACATTTCCAAAGGGGTCGTCTTGTACAAAGTCCAGATCTTCTTCGTAATTGACCAAGATCAAATTTTCGCGAACTACGTCCACGTGTTTCATGAATTTGGTTTTGTCGTGAATCATCTGGAAATAGCGGGAAAGTTCGGTCAAATACTCCGTCTTGGGTAAACCCGGTCGTTGTGCCATTTTACCCCACAAACAATTTAACATCACTTTGGCAAACGATCGCCTGCCTTCGTTTTTCTCGATGTGATCTAAAGTAATGCCTTCTTGTGCCCAGTATTTCTCTTTGACTTTTATTTGGTTTTCGGGAGTGTGACACCAGGACAGATAGCCACTGGCTTTTTGCTTCAGTTTCAAAAAGGCATCTACGTAGTCTGCGAAAATGCCTTTCTGCGTGGGGTCACCCTTGTGGTATTGTTGTGTCTTGGGAAAGTGGCAAATTTCATACACTTCTAACAGTTGGTATCCCATGTCCAGAGCTTTGAACAATTCTACGCTGACCCAGGTTTCCGTCAAGGCCCGTTCTTCCTGGGTGTGCTGGCATGGTTGATCTTGGTTGCACGTTTCGGCACAAGTACGGCACAAAGGAAACATCAGTTTGCCTTGACAATGGTGAGGTATGACAGGATGGTAGAAGTCCGTGGGAGGCAACACTTTGCACTTGATCAAGCCTTCATATTGTCGAATGTTTTTCAGGTCGATGTGTTCCATTAACAGTTGTGGGTGCCCTGCAGGAAAGTGACAATATTTGCACACGCAGGGATACAGCGAGCACACGTCCAAGTATTTGATTTCTTCTCCTTTCTCTTCATCGGCTTGGTACAGCAAACAGGTGGCATTGGTCCTTCCTCCGTATAAACTATCCCTCGGGTTCAGGGGGTCCATGAACTGGTAACTTTCCACGATGCGTTTAAACTCGGGATCGGTTTTCAAACGGTGATCGTACTCGTGTTCCCACATTTCCACCACTTGGTATCCTTCCTGTTCTAACTTTAGGCGTCGCTGTCAAGTGGCCTGGTACAAGTCTTCCATGGTTCGTTGTAAAAACTGATTTTCAGTGCCACGGTCAGGGTAACAGACGGGACATCCGTGAAATAAGCAACCGTTAAACTCGTACACGATCTTGGGGTTTTCTAAGTTTCAGCCATCGACCGAATGCGTTCCGATGGTCTTTTCGCCCCCTCCGTTGCGGGCATACTGAATCCATTTGTCTTCTTTGTCGCACAAGTATTGTAACCAGCGTAGGGCTTTGACCGAGTGTTGACGTTGGTCGTTTGAGGACTGATGACAGCCACGGTGTTTTCAGGCATGATTCGTTGTCGGTACACTAAAGAACACGCTTTGGCAATGGTGCAAGCTTCTTTCAAAGGATCGACCCCTCCGTGTTCCATGAACAATTCTCGAAATTTTCCACAGCATCGCCGTAAAATGTTCACGTCGGAACGACAATACTTTAGCATTTCTTCCTGAAAGTCGAAACGGTCGGAGGCGTGAGCCTGGTACCAAGCGTAGAAAGCGTCTCGTTGTTCGGTACGCATGTTGTCAGGGTCGTAATAGTGAGCCTCAGGCAAATAGGTTAGAACGGCGTGTTGATTGGCTTCCGTATTGAAGATGTTTGGAAAGTACCCTTTAGCCATTTCTGTCATTCCAAACGTTTTAGGCATTCGACTCAAAGGCATGGCCAAATATCTCATCGAATCTTTAAACTGCACTTGTCCCACTTGAATGAAAATGATTTTGGCTCCGTTCAAAGTGACTTTAGAACGCTCGGTGCCATGTTCCATATAGTATCTCAAAAGAAACTGTCCATCGTATCCGGAGAAATTGTGAGCCATCGCCGTGGCATGGTGATGACAATCTCCGTAACGTTCGATGTCCTCTTGGCTCCACGTCTTGTCGATGGGGTCTAAGACCCATCGGGCGAAATCGGTTACCGTGTTCGGTCCTCGAAAGATTTTTTCACGCCCTCCAGGAATCTTGCTGCAGTGAGGGCAATGATTCACGATAGGTTCTTGAATGCACTTTTCGCACGCTCGATGAGCCACGCAGAAATTAGGAATGTGAAAACCGGTCTCTTGCATGCATTCGAAATTAAAAAAGATGAAATTGCCTTTCTTCTTGTGACCGTCCTCTTTCTGTTGTTGGGGTTGGTATTTTTGCATGTAGCATTGGTGTTCCAAGTCCACGATTCGGTGACAAATGCCACATTTTTCTTTTCCTCGACATACGTGTGCCTTGGTACTGTTGGTACATAGACCTTGTCCACACGTAGGGCACAATCTCAGCAGTTGACAAGCACATTTCTTCTGTGAACCTTCCGTCTTCAAATGTTGTTGGTAACAGGCAGGGCTGAAAAACGTGCGCAGACAAGCTGGACAATGCACTGGTTCTTGCCCTTCGCTCAGACAGGGTGGAGAGGCCAAACATCCTGAGCAGTTCGATCCACAATGTTTGTGTTGCTCTCGATTATTATAACCATAGTCACATTTCTCACAGTAATAACCGTATCCCAAGAATGAGGTGGTATCGAAATGTTCATCGTGATGATAGAGGTGAATGTATTTTCCATCCTTAAAATTTTGGCCTCGAAACAACAGAGGCCCGCGCACTTCTTGAGGGTACACTTTCAAGGTGTAGCGTGGAGCTAAGATATCTTGCAAGTTTTGCATTTCAGGAATGCCACAGGGTTTGTCTTTGGGTAAGTTGGCTTGTTGCAACAGGAGTTCTGTTTCGTTTCGTTGTATGGCTCGGTCCGATTTTCGAATGTTCTCCCAGGCTCTTTTCCATTCTACCGTGTCGTTTTTGTTGGCATAGGTTCGTCCCACCACGATGGCTCTGGCGAAACACATCTGGTCTTGAGGGTTGTGAATTCGGACGAGACTTGTTTTGGTGCTGCGAAGCTCGTCCACCAATAACACCTTATTGCGTCCAGTCCCTTGAGGAGGAGAGACGTGGGTCATGTCCAGTGTGCTTTTCCATCAGTGATGTCAAACTGGTCATTGGATTGTTGTACGTGTTGAATTTTTTCCATGACTTTGGAAGCGGTTAATTCTGCAGGGCTGATAAACTCGATCCAAACAGGGGATTTCAAGCCGTCGTGTTGTATGGAAAGTCTCAAGCGATCGTCTTCTTTGGGTTGACATTGTCGCTTGAGTGTGGTGAGCAAAGAATCCCACATGTCGGTGATGACCCCTTCTGCTTTCTCTAATGGTACGTAGGATTTGAAATCTTTAAACTACACCGTGTATTTGTAACCCGTGGTTCTAAATTTTCTAGAGGGACGCTTTTCGGTCTCTTGAATGGAATAGTACTTTTTCAGGGTTGACTAAGGGTAGTGAACTTTGTTTAGAGGGTTCGGATTCTGGCTCACTCATGTCCTCTTCAAAATCACTGGCATGAATTTGTGCCAAGACTTCAGCCCTGGTACGAGGCGATAGATCACGTTTCTGCCTCTTACTTTCTTCTTCTTTCTTCTCAAATGAATTGGATCGTTTCATCTTGAAAGCAAAACATCAAATGACTAAAGTTTAAACACTATGGGCTACTTTATAGTCATGGCAAACCAGCGTATATAAAGGGTATGTGCCTTGTACTTTCACTATTCATTTCACTTTCAAACTGAGCACAACAATGAAAGAGACTACCCAAATCGAACATTTCATCAGAGCTTTGCGAGGGGTCATTAGAAAATTTTCTTCAGACCAGTCGTCGGACTACTCTCCTTCCTTTCGAGATAAAAGTCAAGATACTTGCTATATCTGTCAGAAGAAAGGGCATTGGTCTTCAGAGTGTCCAGACCGTCAAAAAAGAAAAAAGGGGTTAGAAAAGACAAAAGTCAAGATACCTGTTATTATTGTCAAGAAAAAGGACATTGGTCTCCAGATTGCCCAAAAAAGAAACAAGAGGAGTCAGAAGAAGAGAGGGATTCTTCAGAGGAAGAAGAGGAAGAAGAAGAGGAAGAAGAGGAGGAAGAAAGCAGACAGGTGAAGAAAAAGAAACAGGAGAAGAAAAGAAGAAGGGAAGAAAGTGAGGAGGAAGAGGAGGAAAAGACTGTGACTGTGAAGAAATTGAAAAGACAGAGAGAGTGAAAAATGAGACAGAAGAAGCTTATAAACGTTTTAAAGTGCTCTGTTGTGAATTGTGAATTGGATTGTAAATATTTATAAAAGAATAAATTAGGTATACAAAGGTAAGCATCTTTGGGTTTTGATTTTAAAATAAGAACCTACACTCACGCACTCATACATAGATACATAATATAGGGGTAAAATGTTTTTTTTTTAGTTATTGGCAATTGAAAGTCTATCTCTTTTCGAGAGACGTGGGTGGCCCTGAAAAGGGCCTTTTTTGGTGTAGGGATGAGTTTAAGCAATCAACTTTAACTGCCTTAAGCCTTTGCCACGGCCAAGGCCTACTTCTGGACTGCGTACTGTTGATGATGATGATGATGATTTGGTTGAAATCACTAAGGGTGGTACGGTAGGCTTTGTCACAGGGTTGGAGTATTTAGCTCGGAAAGGTCGTATTCTCTTCGGTCGTAATAAAGTAGTTTGATACATTTGTTTCAGACTTCTTAACTCCGCTAAAATGTCTAACAGTACCGTGACCGTTTGATTTTGACACCCTTTTTTCTTTGCTGCTGCTTCTTGTTCTTGTTGTTTTTTTCTTACCTCTTCTTCTTGCTGCTGTTACTGTAGGAGAAAAGCTTGTTCCGCTTCCTTTTGCTGTTGTATAAATTTCTCCAATTCTTCTTTCTGTCTCTGTCTAAAATTCTCCACGTGCGGTAATGAAGGTGACGAAGGTTCCGGAACAAATTCTTGCGAGGTAAGAAAATCCACAAAATCCCAGTTCACATCTTCTGAAAGTAAGTCCGGGTTCCTTTGGGTAGTCTCCACCGTCGGTGCACCCCAATTTATCGTTTTCTGAGTTTCCGTCATGTTGAAAAACTGTCGCATAGATTGACTGCGCACAGGCGCTAGCTAATCTATATAGACTACGTGACGTCACAGACTGCTGTCTTCGGATTGGACGTGGGCTGACTGAATTTTGTAACGCGTGTTTGGATTGGTCAACGAACTCAATCCGTTTGAATCCTTCCTCTCCCTATAAATAAGTGCGTTTCACTGCATTCCTTCACCTTATACTCGGCGCCTCAACATGTGGACCGACGTACAATCTTCCACGCTTGCATCATCCATGATGTTCCGGACGGACATACCAATGTATGTCCGATCCAACTGGACAGTTATCCACAGGACAGACACCAGCTTGTGGATGCGAAGAATCTATGTGGAGCGTCAAGGATGCCTCAAAAGAGTACTCATTTACGGTCCTGCAGTCTGGCGCAGCCTAAGGACAAGAAGTAGACCAATGCGGTGCCCTTTATTTTAATATACCTTAATATTAACATAAACCCAAAGGCCCTTTTCAGGGCCACTCCTATATCTCGAGAAAGATCTTGACTTTCATTGCCTACCCCTTTTTTATTTTTTTATTTTTTAAAAAAAATTCCCATGTTAAATTCCTCTTGTCCCTAGACAGTCCCACGATTTAATCCCATGTTAAATTTCCCCTTGTCCCTAGACAGTCCTACGATCTATTCCCCATGTTAAATTCCCCTTGTCCCTAGACAGTCCCACGAACTATTCCCCAATGTTAATTTCCATTGTCCCTAGGGTACAAACTTTTTTCTCTAATGTTAAATTTTACATAGTCCCCAGGGTAAAACTCTCTAATTTAACATGGAAGTCCCCTAGTCCCTAGGGTATCCCTATTCACTACTGATGTAAATATTTAAATGTCATACGTTGCATCAACTGACCACCTTACGCAGCAAAATAATTGACCACCAAAACCTTTCTTTCTCTCCGTCTTTCTGTCTTTCTATTGTCGTGTTATATAAATTCGTTGCGATATTATGTAATAATAATAAACACGTTTATTCATTTTCTTCACAAACAGAATGAATGCCTTTTCAATATTTCAACAAAATTCATCATATAGAAGTGAAACATAGAGAGATAAGATCACAAATTCACTGAAGTGTGTGATGTGCAGACATCATATACTTGTAAGACTTTTTGTTTTCAATGAGAGTAATATAGTTGTGGACGTTGCAAAAGGCGCTGTACTACTTCCAAAAGAACGTGATTTCAAATGCGCCACAGACAAATTGATATCGTTTTATCACTTGAATGCGTCAAACAGGTTCATTAAGGAGGGACCAAAAATGTTGTACGAAACTTCCGAAACAAAATCAGAGCACATTAATGATTTGGTGAATCTGGTAGTGACCATAGAAATAGAACCAAATAAGCTTGGAGAGATTTGTGAGGCAAAAAACTAAAATGAAACTGCAGAATATGGTGCATGAAAGAGCACATCTTCAAAAGAAACATGATAACTCTCCCACTTGGCCTGAAGTGTTTGATGAGGTCAGTGACGAGGATGTTTAAGAGCAGGCCAATTAGACAGATGCTTCGGGACCATAAATATAAGAAGGGCATCCCAATTCATTTTATTTTACATAGCACATTACTGCGCTGAAAAAGATAGGTGGTGCAATTATGTCATGACTAATTTAGACGCTCCCTTCAGGGAAAAAGTGGATGAATTTCCAGAAATGGAAGTTCAAAATTATTGGGTACATGTGACCGTCGTCCGACAAAATTTATATTGATATTGTACTCCATGATGATTCTTTTGCACTTGTGGTGGTGGACTCCTTCCTAAAAATGTTTTACTCAACACCGCATAAGGTTTTCGCTGTGATTATACTGAAATAGGCGTTGTCAATTAATTGGCAAGGATTGGCTTACAGCTTCGTACTTCGCCATAGAGAGTATTAGTGGGAGTGATTGTAACAGAAATTATAGCAGTGTTCTTGTCAGTTAGATAAACGCTCGCACGTATGTAAATAGGAAGCTTCATGGCATTGAGACCTATCAAATGCAAAGCAATCTGCCTTGGAAAATACGACTACTGTTCAATACACAGGCAGATATTACGTGAAGGCCTGGTGGCACAACCCTGGCTGAAATCTAGCATTGGAGTTAAATCAAGTAACCAACATTGCCAGTTATGTGGATCTGCTCGGCAGTACTAGAAATTGTGCAGACAAAAATCAAAACCACCAACGCCTGTGTCTGCCCAAGTACAAGCAGAATCATGCCTACAGTACCACACCTAAAAGACAGCTTGCAAATGGTATACACATACAAAGTCGTACGAGAGAAGCAGACATACTAGAATTATTCAGACTAATCATTGCGCTGAATGAACAACTGTCACTGCCACTGCTACTACCACCACCACCATCACTGGTAAAACAATTAAGAGAATTCGCATGCAAACAATATTCGAATACACATAGGCAAAAGAAAAGCCAACATCTTTGCGATAGTAGACTCGTATCAACAAAACCGTCTTTGTGTTGTGGAAGAACAAAATCGTTGTCTGGCCTCTGCTATCGCTACTGAAGAGGCTGAGTATGTTCGCGCAAAACACATCAGTCACAAGTGTCCCATTTCAAATTTCAGAAACGTAGTGGTGAGTTGGAAAATCACGTGACCATTTTACCGCCGTTGTTTTTGGTGCACTCTCAAATAATCCACCAGCAACATCACCGACACCAAATCAGTAATAGGTCATGTACTCGGGTTTTCTCGAGTTAACTATGCGAATGGATTTCAAACGTTCGCGCACAACTGTCATTGTTATACTTATTAAATATCATACCGATCTCTAATGCACAGTTGTTAGGTCAATGTTTAAATCCACAGATCTAAAAGTGCCCGTCTTGATCAGGTAAGGAAAAGCGATTATCAGTCAGGCGATTATTATGGCATGGCAGATACACAGGTGCTGCGAACTAATAGAGGTCACGTAACCTGGTTTCCACGTTTGATGAAAACCCCAACAGAATATAACCGTGTACATCATCGCCTGTCATGTCGGACCTGCGTTCGTAACTGCTACTGACAGTATCACAGGTTACATTAACCGAGGTTGTTGAGGCATTTCTCAGAATGCCAGTCGAGGTATAATACCACATGTGCAATGATCGTTTATCTTCTTGAATGTGGCCGGGTCAACCTAAAATATTACCGTGTGGACAACCGCACAATAACCACAACAAACGTGTGAGATTCGATGGCAAGGACATAACTTAGTGTGGGCTCAAAGACTCGTATGAAAATTTTAGAGTCCTTGCCAATTACTACAGAGTTTCTTAGTCGAATTTCTTCACTGATCGATTATATGCCCCAAATAAGGTTCGATAATATACTCGCTGGCACCAGCATCTGCTGAAAACACAAGGAACTGATCGCGGTTAGACCATTGAACGGTTGGTATCGGATATTAGTCCAACTGTAATACACTCGCAACGAGGCTAGTGCGATCTCGAATATCCTTGAGTCCCTAACATGTGCAGAAAAGGTCACTATGAATTCTGGCTTTGTGAATGAGATATTAATCATCGTGGTCACGCTCTGGGCTGTATTTGCAACCACCTGTTGCATTGATGCACCGTCTCAGTTGTTTCAGAACTCATCACCGATGTTGTATGTTTCGTGGATTTCTTCAGCACATTCAGCGAACGGTGCGTGTCTCTGTCCATGAGACAGTTGGTGAGCAACCGCTGACAAATCGATGTGTCTTCGTTGATAATTTTGGGGGCATTATTGCAAATTTATCCGCAAGGTCTTTTGGATCAAACAGTCTACTACCAAGGCCCTCTCCTTGTTTTAGACGTTTCTCCAAAAACTCTTGCCCGCGCCACAGTTTTACTTCTTGTTTAGACCACTCAGATTTTTCTACCGGTGCAAATGTGGATGATGCTGCAGGCGCTACATGATTAACATCTTGTTAAACTCTTCTAGTTTGCCCCACCTTTTATAATGTTTGCTTAGCCACTGTTTATATTCTTTCTCTGTACGAAATTCGGGTCTAGGTTGCATATGTAACCGCTCAATCCACTGCTTTTGTTAGAGCCATGTTTGATATACTGTTATCTTTCCTAATTTTCTATTTCTCCAGGCGTGTGAAATTGAGGTGTGCGTTGTGTTTATAACGACTTATCAAATGGCTAAAACGTGTTGTCTTCCTCTTGCCTGGTTTTAATGTCGTCCTCTGTCTTTAGGAAATTGTTGTAATTATGGTGGTAGTAGGCCCAACCAATGAATAAGATTAATCCATAAATCATGACCTAATTTCACTGGTCAACAGTGAAATCATTACTGACTTGAAAAGGCCCTAATCTGTAGTATTTTGGTGTGCCGAACACGAATATAACCGTGAAAAATTTGTATTGGCACTCGTTTTGAAGATATTCATATACCTCATTTTCTATGTTTCACTGTGTAAATTTCTCCAGTAGGACTGCAGCAACATCCGGAATAATGATGTAACATTGCATAATACCATCATGCTCACATCATCCACAGTTGATTGCATCATTTTCTGATGCAATGCAATACTAACGCCATGCGGCTGCTGAAGTAAGTTGACGTCAGCAGTGTACTATACATGTGTAGGCCTATTATACTAATGCCAGGCGGCTGCTGAAGCTGACGTAAGCAGTGTACTATATAAAGCCCAATCAGATAGGTTCAGCATTTAAAATATTTTAGACGTTGTGCGAGACAGTTCAAGCTACTGTTACATAAAACTTATTATTTTATCCATTTACGTACAATAAAGAACAGTAATGCCTCGAAAGTGTGTTAATACCGCGGACAATTTTTGCTATATTTGTGGGGAAGTGACATTTGCCAACCAGAAGAAAAGTATCAATTCTCAAGTGAAGAAGGCATATCATCTTTACTTCGGATGCAAGGTTGGTGACCAAGACAAGCCTTGGGCTCCGCATATATGCTGTGCTACATGTACAACACAGCTTTCACAGTGGTTGAATTGCAAAAGGTCATCAATGCCGTTTGCAGTCCCAATGGTGTGGAGAGAGCCAAGCAACCACCTAAATGACTGTTACTTCTGCTTGGTTCCTCCTCTTTCCGGCGGAATAACGAAGCGAAAGAAGTCGAGAATAGTCTACCCAAACATTCCGTCTGCATTGAGACCAGTTCCACATGGTGAGGGACTTCCTATTCCAGAACCTCCAGCAGAATATTCTCTTGATTCATCTGACGAAGACAAAGGTGAGTCGACCTGTTCTTCTCCTGGTCCATCAGCATGCAGTGATCCAGATTTTCACTGTGGTGCATCATCAACCCCACACAGAATAACACAGGAAGAACTAAATGACCTGATTCGTGATTTGGACTTATCAAAGAACAAGGCAGAATTGCTAGGATCAAGACTCCAACAATGGAATCTTCTAGAAGAAGATGTCACAATTACTGCATATCGAAAGCGCCACCAGCAATTGGAGCCTTTCTTCAGAAAGGAAAGTAATCTGATATTCTGTTCCGATATTGAGGGCCTCATGAATGCTTTAAAAATCACTCATGACCCACAAGAATGGAGACTATTTGTGGACTCTTCGAAACTGAGTCTCAAGGCTGTGCTTTTGCACAATGGAAACATTCTTCCATCTATTCCAGTAGCGTATGCTGTCCACATGAAAGAGACATACGATAACTTAAGGCAGCTACTGAATTCCATTGAGTATAACAAGTACAGCTGGCACCTCTGTGGTGATTTGAAGGTAGTTGCCCTTTTAATGGGACTGCAGCAAGGATATACAAAATACATGTGTTTCTTATGCGAGTGGGATAGCCGAGCAAGGGAAATGCACTACATGAGGAAGGAATGGACTCACAGGCAGAATGTAGCCATTGGAGAGAAGAATATCCAACACCCAGCTCTGGTTGAGGCTCAGAAAATCTTGCTACCACCCCTTCACATCAAACTAGGTTTGATGAAGAACTTCGTGAAAGCCATTGACCGGACTTTGCCAGCATTCCGATACCTGCATGAAAAATTCCCTCGACTCAGCGAAGCAAAGATTAAAGAGGGAGTTTTTGTGGGTCCTCAGATTCGAGAGCTTTTCAAAGATGACCGGTTCAACAACTTGCTGGAAGGTGACGCGAAACAAGCATGGAATGCTTTTCGCCTAGTTTCTACAAACTTCCTCGGAAATGTTAGGGCAGAAAACTATAAGGAACTAGTAGAAGACATGTTGATGAAGTATAAGAAACTTGGCTGCAATATGTCTCTAAAGATTCACTTCCTTCATTCCCATTTGGATTTCTTTCCTAGCAACTGTGGTATTGTTAGTGATGAACACGGCGAACGTTTTCATCAAGATATCGCAACAATGGAACAAAGATACCAGGGAAAATGGTCCACTACAATGCTGGCTGACTACTGCTGGACACTCCTCAGAGATGCTCCCGAACAGCTATACAAGAGACAGGCGAAGAAATCTAAGATGTAGTCAATGACTTGATTTTTTATAGGTAGGCTATTACAGTTGACCTTTTACTATTGGAATGCATTTCGTTATGTAAACATTAATTTCTTGCAGATTACAAAAAAACTAGAGCCAATTTTGCAATTTGACTGTCATATTCGTGTTCAGCACATAAAAATTGATAAGAATTGACTAATTTTATTTCAGTAACATGACTTTTGTAAAAATTTGTTGTCCAGTGTTTTCTATCTCGTTCCTGATATGCTTTAAATGCCTCTACAAAATTAACCCTATCTTCACCGATGACTTTTTCATTTAAGAAAACTCCTTGAATAACATTTTAGTCTGTTCCCTATTTATGTATTTGTCATGTGTCTTTGTTGGCATTTTGATCATGTACTCTCTCCAGTAGATAGGTCTGTTAAACGCAAAGTTAATATGATTTGTTACAACATCTTCCCAACGTTTTCATTACATAATTCAGGCGGTGTTTTCATCTTCGTCTTGTACTCGGGTGGTACGTCAATGGCCGCCACTTGCTACACGGTTGCTCTGGTGGCATTTGTATTATCCTCGTTCTGCTCGGCAGTTTCTTTGACTGCCTTAATCAGTGGCGCAAATGTTTATTCAAACCTTGCTGTGAGATCTTTTTGCATCGTTTGTCCCGACTGTAACGTATTTTGGACATTTTTGCGGCTTTCGACTACATTTTGAATTAATTCTTGCTGTTCAGACATTCAAAATCTGCTTAGATGATATACGGGATTTTCAGCTTTCGGTGCACTGAAGTAAATTTGACAGTGTTTTTACCAGGATGTAGCATGATTGTGCGCTATGGTTTTTAGCTGGTACAGCCGCAGTAAACGTCGTGACAGGTGAGCAATTGTTAAGTGTCAAAGAAAATATTCAATGTCTGTACGGACATTTTTGACCCTTATATTTTCTGTGCCAGTTAAGAAGCCGAGCAAAAACTTTGATCTATACGTAGTGCGATACAAATTCTGATTCTTTTATTTCATAAGCAGCAACAAATCAATTTGGGTTCGGCCGTTCTGTCCATCGGCAGAGAGTACCAGCGTATAAAAGCGATACCTGGGTTAAGTGTTTAAGATTTCTTCTCTGTGGCTTGGGTCAATTTGCACAAGAAACTCGATATCACAAAAGCTGAGTTTACCCAGGTGTTGCCGGTATTTTCGAGATATGTCTTGGTGATCACTGACCGGGCATAGCGCCGACAAGATTGTCTATTCAAAACAACGATTATCAACATTTTTTACGCTGACCTATGACCTTGATGGGAGCCGGTTTGGTGTTGCTACGTAATTGGATCAACGAAACGGGTGATACGGCGAGAGATGGGCCACGACCTGGCAACATATTTCGAGAGTAAGTCCCAATCCTGTATTGTTGTATTTCTACAGCGTTTCGAGAATCTTTTCAATGGCTATGCCGATTGCATCGCTGATGGCGCTGCTGCCATTGCGGTTCAGAATCACGAGGACACTACTTTGAATCCACGGAATACGTCCTTTTCACGACTAAGAGGCATAACCAGATGAGAACTGAGGACAATGTCTAAGTTGATCCCAGTATCAACAAAGGCTTGTAACACCGCTACGATTCCGGGAATCAGATTTGTCAGCAGCTCTCGGCGGTAAAATGGTCACGTGATTTTCCAACTCACCACTACGTTTCTGAAATTTGAAACGGGACACTTGTGACTGATGTGTTTTGTGCGAACATACTCAGCCTCTTCAGTAGCGATAGCAGAGGCCAGACAACGATTTTGTTCTTCCACAACACAAAGACGGTTTTGTTGATACGAGTCTACTATCGCAAAGATGTTGGCTTTTCTTTTGCCTATGTGTATTCGAATATTGTTTGCATGCGAATTCTCTTAATTGTTTTACCAGTGATGGTGGTGGTGGTAGTAGCAGTGGCAGTGACAGTTGTTCATTCAGCGCAATGATTAGTCTGAATAATTCTAGTATGTCTGCTTCTCTCGTACGACTTTGTATGTGTATACCATTTGCAAGCTGTCTTTTAGGTGTGGTACTGTAGGCATGATTCTGCTTGTACTTGGGCAGACACAGGCGTTGGTGGTTTTGATTTTTGTCTGCACAATTTCTAGTACTGCCGAGCAGATCCACATAACTGGCAATGTTGGTTACTTGATTTAACTCCAATGCTAGATTTCAGCCAGGGTTGTGCCACCAGGCCTTCACGTAATATCTGCCTGTGTATTGAACAGTAGTCGTATTTTCCAAGGCAGATTGCTTTGCATTTGATAGGTCTCAATGCCATGAAGCTTCCTATTTACATACGTGCGAGCGTTTATCTAACTGACAAGAACACTGCTATAATTTCTGTTACAATCACTCCCACTAATACTCTCTATGGCGAAGTACGAAGCTGTAAGCCAATCCTTGCCAATTAATTGACAACGCCTATTTCAGTATAATCACAGCGAAAACCTTATGCGGTGTTGAGTAAAACATTTTTAGGAAGGAGTCCACCACCACAAGTGCAAAAGAATCATCATGGAGTACAATATCAATATAAATTTTGTCGGACGACGGTCACATGTACCCAATAATTTTGAACTTCCATTTCTGGAAATTCATCCACTTTTTCCCTGAAGGGAGCGTCTAAATTAGTCATGACATAATTGCACCACCTATCTTTTTCAGCGCAGTAATGTGCTATGTAAAATAAAATGAATTGGGATGCCCTTCTTATATTTATGGTCCCGAAGCATCTGTCTAATTGGCCTGCTCTTAAACATCCTCGTCACTGACCTCATCAAACACTTCAGGCCCAGTGGGAGAGTTATCATGTTTCTTTTGAAGATGTGCTCTTTCATGCACCATATTCTGCAGTTTCATTTTAGTTTTTTGCCTCACAAATCTCTCCAAGCTTATTTGGTTCTATTTCTATGGTCACTACCAGATTCACCAAATCATTAATGTGCTCTGATTTTGTTTCGGAAGTTTCGTACAACATTTTTGGTCCCTCCTTAATGAACCTGTTTGACGCATTCAAGTGATAAAACGATATCAATTTGTCTGTGGCGCATTTGAAATCACGTTCTTTTGGAAGTAGTACAGCGCCTTTTGCAACGTCCACAACTATATTACTCTCATTGAAAACAAAAAGTCTTACAAGTATATGATGTCTGCACATCACACACTTCAGTGAATTTGTGATCTTATCTCTCTATGTTTCACTTCTATATAATGAATTTTGTTGAAATATTGAAAAGGCATTCATTCTGTTTGTGAAGAAAATGAATAAACGTGTTTATTATTATTACATAATATCGCAACGAATTTATATAACACGACAATAGAAAGACAGAAAGACGGAGAGAAAGAAAGGTTTTGGTGGTCAATTATTTTGCTGCGTAAGGTGGTCAGTTGATGCAACGTATGACATTTAAATATTTACATCAGTAGTGAATAGGGATACCCTAGGGACTAGGGGACTTCCATGTTAAATTAGAGAGTTTTACCCTGGGGACTATGTAAAATTTAACATTAGAGAAAAAAGTTTGTACCCTAGGGACAATGGAAATTAACATTGGGGAATAGTTCGTGGGACTGTCTAGGGACAAGGGGAATTTAACATGGGGAATAGATCGTAGGACTGTCTAGGGACAAGGGGAAATTTAACATGGGATTAAATCGTGGGACTGTCTAGGGACAAGAGGAATTTAACATGGGAATTTTTTTTAAAAATAAAAAAATAAAAAAGGGGTAGGCAATGAAAGTCAAGATCTTTCTCGAGATATAGGAGTGGCCCTGAAAAGGGCCTTTGGGTTTATGTTAATATTAAGGTATATTAAAATAAAGGGCACCGCATTGGTCTACTTTTTGTCCTTAGGCTGCGCCAGACTGCAGGACCGTAAATGAGTACTCTTTTGAGGCATCCTTGACGCTCCACATAGATTCTTCGCATCCACAAGCTGGTGTCTGTCCTGTGGATAACTGTCCAGTTGGATCGGACATACATTGGTATGTCCGTCCGGAACATCATGGATGATGCAAGCGTGGAAGATTGTACGTCGGTCCACATGTTGAGGCGCCGAGTATAAGGTGAAGGAATGCAGTGAAACGCACTTATTTATAGGGAGAGGAAGGATTCAAACGGATTGAGTTCGTTGACCAATCCAAACACGCGTTACAAAATTCAGTCAGCCCACGTCCAATCCGAAGACAGCAGTCTGTGACGTCACGTAGTCTATATAGATTAGCTAGCGCCTGTGCGCAGTCAATCTATGCGACAGTTTTTCAACATGACGGAAACTCAGAAAACGATAAATTGGGGTGCACCGACGGTGGAGACTACCCAAAGGAACCCGGACTTACTTTCAGAAGATGTGAACTGGGATTTTGTGGATTTTCTTACCTCGCAAGAATTTGTTCCGGAACCTTCGTCACCTTCATTACCGCACGTGGAGAATTTTAGACAGAGACAGAAAGAAGAATTGGAGAAATTTATACAACAGCAAAAGGAAGCGGAACAAGCTTTTCTCCTACAGTAACAGCAGCAAGAAGAAGAGGTAAGAAAAAAACAACAAGAACAAGAAGCAGCAGCAAAGAAAAAAGGGTGTCAAAATCAAACGGTCACGGTACTGTTAGACATTTTAGCGGAGTTAAGAAGTCTGAAACAAATGTATCAAACTACTTTATTACGACCGAAGAGAATACGACCTTTCCGAGCTAAATACTCCAACCCTGTGACAAAGCCTACCGTACCACCCTTAGTGATTTCAACCAAATCATCATCATCATCATCAACAGTACGCAGTCCAGAAGTAGGCCTTGGCCGTGGCAAAGGCTTAAGGCAGTTAAAGTTGATTGCTTAAACTCATCCCTACACCAAAAAAAGGCCCTTTTCAGGGCCACCCACGTCTCTCGAAAAGAGATAGACTTTCAATTGCCAATAACTAAAAAAAAAACATTTTACCCCTATATTATGTATCTATGTATGAGTGCGTGAGTGTAGGTTCTTATTTTAAAATCAAAACCCAAAGATGCTTACCTTTGTATACCTAATTTATTCTTTTATAAATATTTACAATCCAATTCACAATTCACAACAGAGCACTTTAAAACGTTTATAAGCTTCTTCTGTCTCATTTTTCACTCTCTCTGTCTTTTCAATTTCTTCACAGTCACAGTCTTTTCCTCCTCTTCCTCCTCACTTTCTTCCCTTCTTCTTTTCTTCTCCTGTTTCTTTTTCTTCACCTGTCTGCTTTCTTCCTCCTCTTCTTCCTCTTCTTCTTCCTCTTCTTCCTCTGAAGAATCCCTCTCTTCTTCTGACTCCTCTTGTTTCTTTTTTGGGCAATCTGGAGACCAATGTCCTTTTTCTTGACAATAATAACAGGTATCTTGACTTTTGTCTTTTCTAACCCCTTTTTTCTTTTTTGACGGTCTGGACACTCTGAAGACCAATGCCCTTTCTTCTGACAGATATAGCAAGTATCTTGACTTTAATCTCGAAAGGAAGGAGAGTAGTCCGACGACTGGTCTGAAGAAAATTTTCTAATGACCCATTGCAAAGCTCTGATGAAATGTTCGATTTGGGTAGTCTCTTTCATTGTTGTGCTCAGTTTGAAAGTGAAATGAATAGTGAAAGTACAAGGCACATACCCTTTATATACGCTGGTTTGCCATGACTATAAAGTAGCCCATAGTGTTTAAACTTTAGTCATTTGATGTTTTGCTTTCAAGATGAAACGATCCAATTCATTTGAGAAGAAAGAAGAAGAAAGTAAGAGGCAGAAACGTGATCTATCGCCTCGTACCAGGGCTGAAGTCTTGGCACAAATTCATGCCAGTGATTTTGAAGAGGACATGAGTGAGCCAGAATCCGAACCCTCTAAACAAAGTTCACTACCCTTAGTCAACCCTGAAAAAGTACTATTCCATTCAAGAGACCGAAAAGCGTCCCTCTAGAAAATTTAGAACCACGGGTTACAAATACACGGTGTAGTTTAAAGATTTCAAATCCTACGTACCATTAGAGAAAGCAGAAGGGGTCATCACCGACATGTGGGATTCTTTGCTCACCACACTCAAGCGACAATATCAACCCAAAGAAGACGATCGCTTGAGACTTTCCATACAACACGACGGCTTGAAATCCCCTGTTTGGATCGAGTTTATCAGCCCTGCAGAATTAACCGCTTCCAAAGTCATGGAAAAAATTCAACACGTACAACAATCCAATGACCAGTTTGACATCACTGATGGAAAAGCACACTGGACATGACCCACGTCTCTCCTCCTCAAGGGACTGGACGCAATAAGGTGTTATTGGTGGACGAGCTTCGCAGCACCAAAACAAGTCTCGTCCGAATTCACAACCCTCAAGACCAGATGTGTTTCGCCAGAGCCATCGTGGTGGGACGAACCTATGCCAACAAAAACGACACGGTAGAATGGAAAAGAGCCTGGGAGAACATTCGAAAATCGGACCGAGCCATACAACGAAACGAAACAGAACTCCTGTTGCAACAAGCCGACTTACCCAAAGACAAACCCTGTGGCATTCCTGAGATGCAAAACTTGCAAGATATCTTAGCTCCACGCTACACCTTGAAAGTGTACCCTCAAGAAGTGCGCGGGCCTCTGTTGTTTCGAGGCCAAAATTTTAAGGATGGAAAATACATTCACCTCTATCATCACGATGAACATTTCGATACCACCTCATTCTTGGGATACGGTTATTACTGTGAGAAATGTGACTATGGTTATAATAATCGAGAGCAACACAAACATTGTGGATCGAACTGCTCAGGATGTTTGGCCTCTCCACCCTGTCTGAGCGAAGGGCAAGAACCAGTGCATTGTCCAGCTTGTCTGCGCACGTTTTTCAGCCCTGCCTGTTACCAACAACATTTGAAGACGGAAGGTTCACAGAAGAAATGTGCTTGTCAACTGCTGAGATTGTGCCCTACGTGTGGACAAGGTCTATGTACCAACAGTACCAAGGCACACGTATGTCGAGGAAAAGAAAAATGTGGCATTTGTCACCGAATCGTGGACTTGGAACACCAATGCTACATGCAAAAATACCAACCCCAACAACAGAAAGAGGACGGTCACAAGAAGAAAGGCAATTTCATCTTTTTTAATTTCGAATGCATGCAAGAGACCGGTTTTCACATTCCTAATTTCTGCGTGGCTCATCGAGCGTGCGAAAAGTGCATTCAAGAACCTATCGTGAATCATTGCCCTCACTGCAGCAAGATTCCTGGAGGGCGTGAAAAAATCTTTCGAGGACCGAACACGGTAACCGATTTCGCCCGATGGGTCTTAGACCCCATCGACAAGACGTGGAGCCAAGAGGACATCGAACGTTACGGAGATTGTCATCACCATGCCACGGCGATGGCTCACAATTTCTCCGGATACGATGGACAGTTTCTTTTGAGATACTATATGGAACATGGCACCGAGCGTTCTAAAGTCACTTTGAACGGAGCCAAAATCATTTTCATTCAAGTGGGACAAGTGCAGTTTAAAGATTCGATGAGATATTTGGCCATGCCTTTGAGTCGAATGCCTAAAACGTTTGGAATGACAGAAATGGCTAAAGGGTACTTTCCAAACATCTTCAATACGGAAGCCAATCAACACGCCGTTCTAACCTATTTGCCTGAGGCTCACTATTACGACCCTGACAACATGCGTACCGAACAACGAGACGCTTTCTACGCTTGGTACCAGGCTCACGCCTCCGACCGTTTCGACTTTCAGGAAGAAATGCTAAAGTATTGTCGTTCCGACGTGAACATTTTACGGCGATGCTGTGGAAAATTTCGAGAATTGTTCATGGAACACAGAGGGGTCGATCCTTTGAAAGAAGCTTGCACCATTGCCAAAGCGTGTTCTTTAGTGTACCGACAACGAATCATGCCTGAAAACACCGTGGCTGTCATCAGTCCTCAAACGACCAACGTCAACACTCGGTCAAAGCCCTACGCTGGTTACAATACTTGTGCGACAAAGAAGACAAATGGATTCAGTATGCCCGCAACGGAGGGGGCGAAAAGACCATCGGAACGCATTCGGTCGATGGCTGAAACTTAGAAAACCCCAAGATCGTGTACGAGTTTAACGGTTGCTTATTTCACGGATGTCCCGTCTGTTACCCTGACCGTGGCACTGAAAATCAGTTTTTACAACGAACCATGGAAGACTTGTACCAGGCCACTTGACAGCGACGCCTAAAGTTAGAACAGGAAGGATACCAAGTGGTGGAAATGTGGGAACACGAGTACGATCACCGTTTGAAAACCGATCCCGAGTTTAAACGCATCGTGGAAAGTTACCAGTTCATGGACCCCCTGAACCCGAGGGATAGTTTATACGGAGGAAGGACCAATGCCACCTGTTTGCTGTACCAAGCCGATGAAGAGAAAGGAGAAGAAATCAAATACTTGGACGTGTGCTCGCTGTATCCCTGCGTGTGCAAATATTGTCACTTTCCTGCAGGGCACCCACAACTGTTAATGGAACACATCGACCTGAAAAACATTCGACAATATGAAGGCTTGATCAAGTGCAAAGTGTTGCCTCCCACGGACTTCTACCATCCTGTCATACCTCACCATTGTCAAGGCAAACTGATGTTTCCTTTGTGCCGTACTTGTGCCGAAACGTGCAACCAAGATCAACCATGCCAGCACACCCAGGAAGAACGGGCCTTGACGGAAACCTGGGTCAGCGTAGAATTGTTCAAAGCTCTGGACATGGGATACCAACTGTTAGAAGTGTATGAAATTTGCCACTTTCCCAAGACACAACAATACCACAAGGGTGACCCCACGCAGAAAGGCATTTTCGCAGACTACGTAGATGCCTTTTTGAAACTGAAGCAAAAAGCCAGTGGCTATCTGTCCTGGTGTCACACTCCCGAAAACCAAATAAAAGTCAAAGAGAAATACTGGGCACAAGAAGGCATTACTTTAGATCACATCGAGAAAAACGAAGGCAGGCGATCGTTTGCCAAAGTGATGTTAAATTGTTTGTGGGGTAAAATGGCACAACGACCGGGTTTACCCAAGACGGAGTATTTGACCGAACTTTCCCGCTATTTCCAGATGATTCACGACAAAACCAAATTCATGAAACACGTGGACGTAGTTCGCGAAAATTTGATCTTGGTCAATTACGAAGAAGATCTGGACTTTGTACAAGACGACCCCTTTGGAAATGTCATCATTGTGACTTACGTGACAGCTCATGCTCGCTTAAAATTGTACGAAGCTTTAGAACTGTTAGGGGAACGCGTCCTGTACTTTGACACGGACAGTTGCATTTACATCGATCACCCCAGTCAACAGCACCCTGACATCGAAGGAGACCGTTTAGGAGCCTGGACAGACGAACACGCCGACAACAAGATTCTAAGTTTCGCGAGTGGCGGTCCTAAAAATTACGGCTACCAATACCGGGACAAACAAGGAGAAGTGCACACGGAGTGCAAAGTGAAAGGACTGACTCTAAATTATCGTACCAGTCGAGTGGTCAACTTTGGGGTATTGAAAGAAGCCTTGCAGTCTGGAAAAGATGAACACTTTAATGTGACCACTCACCAACCGAACAAGATTGTACGTTTACCCACTCATCACATCGTCAGTCGACCCTTGGAAAAAGTCTATCAAATCGTGTACCAGAAGCGAGTACGACTTTCCAATCACTTCACTTTACCGCATGGACATGTCGGTATAAAACATTAGTTGTAAATGGATAGCCACTCACCGATAAGAACTCCAAGTTCAAACCCTACCCTTTTCCAGTCTTCTTGCCTGACTATTGTGATTGTGCCCGTCGATTGGAAACGTTTCAAAAATGGCCTCCGGATACGGAAGGATTACCTTCTTTGCATGTTTTAGCTTGAACAGGATTTGTCTACTTGGGACCTGAGTCAGGATTGAATAAGAAGTACAGTGTTTCGCTTGCGGACTGAAGTTACGAATGGATCTATGTATCTACAAAGATTCAGCAATTCTGGAACATACTCGATGGTCTCCGCACTGCCCTTACCTTTTTATGGCCTTTCCACCCATTACGCTACGGTACAATTATGAGGGCACCTTCGAGACGTTACCTTCCAAAACTAGACATAAAAAAGGAACGATGTACAAGCATGAGACTGCATTGCGCCTAGTATTAAAAGGGGCTATGGTCAAGATCGATAGTTCATTGTGACTACCAAGACCAAGCGAACAAAATGAATACTTTCAGAGAAACACAAAAGAAGTTCAGACAGGCACAATTCAAGTGTGGGGCTTCTGATGTGGTATGCGATTATGAGCCTTGCGATGGGAACGATGCTGTACGCTGTGACCTTAGCGATGCCTTAAAGCATCATGGGAATCTTAGTGTCACTACCCCTATCATGGAAAGTGATGATGTGCGTGTCAAACCTGAGGGATGCGAAAGCGATGCCGCTCGTCCTCTTGGACACTTTACTGGGTTTCGTTTTAAAGGTGAATGTCCACCTTCACGTCTATCCCCCTACGGATGTCATCCAGCCTTGAGCAAACTTCTGTCCATGTCACCCAACCCTCATCGAAACGAACCTGTGAAAGACGAATATTCGTTTCCTGTGCGTTTGTTGGCATACTGCGACTTTGAAAATCGTCTTCAATCGTTCAAAGGAAAATGGCCTAAGTATCTGGGAGGACCGACCCCGAAGAATTAGCCAGAGCCGGATTTTTCTACTTGGGCGAAGGGGATAAAGTCAAGTGCTTCAGTTGCAGTGTGTCACTTCACCACTGGGAATCACAAGATTCGGCCTACCTAGAACATGCTCGATGGTCACCGAATTGTCATTACTTACCCTTAGTAGGACCGAGTCATTGAAGGAACTTACCATGTCGTTGAAGAAGAAACCAGATTGGTTAGGAGTCAAATGTTGGACATCACCGAGACCAGTATTTAAACTTCATTTCAAAAACAATATTGAATCATTACCTAAAGAACTGCAAGAGAAAATTTACAAGGAAGTTTGGCAGGAAATCTCAATGGGTAACTGTAGAACTTTTGTGCCGCGAAATTCACAAGAGGAAAGTGAAAAAAATTTATCAATGTGTTAGATTTCTCTGGGTCAAGTGTGCATTCGTCCTATTATATCACTCTAGACCGTTTACATCAAAAGAGTTCAGTGAGATTCTTGGACGTTACCCTAAATGGCAGTGGTCAGAAATTACTTACTATGTGGATTACTTTTGCTCTAGGAGAAGATTGTGAATTGTACTGACTGACCTATTCATGGATGCTTTGCTAGAGAACATTCGTGGCTTGCCTGTGGTGTTGAGAGAAAGGATTTACCGAGAACTGATCAAAATACAAGTGAAACGCAAACGCAAAGTCATTTCTCGATTTTTAAGTTATGCTCTTTTCCAAAGTATAAGAAGACTGATTATGAGTGGATATTACATCAGTCACAAAGGTAAACGACGCCATTGGCCACCACCCAGTGATTCCAAAAACAGTGTATATACTTATGGATACTTTACAAGAGAACATTTTGGGCTTGCCTGTGGAGCGTAGAGAACGCATTTACTGAGAGCTGCTCAAAATACAAGTGAAACGTAAAGAACAGTTGCATCCGTTACGTCACCGGTGTTTTAACCACTGGTACCTGAATGGTATAAGAGAACCGATTCGTCAGAAATTGTTTCAGTGGTCAGACCTTGTTAGTGAGTTAGTGAATAAACGAAATATTCATCTTTTTCGTTACTTCGAGATTCACCTAGAGCAAAGCATTGAGGAAGACGAATTAAAGGATTCCCAAGGTCTATTACGTGGAATCTGCTTAGCGGAAGAGGAAACTTCTAATCGAAGTTTGAACTGTAGGTTACAGTATTCGAGATTTCCTACTGGAGAACGAAGATATCTGGGTAGAATGTACGTGTATTGCTTCCGAAAAAAAGAGAATATAAAAACAGGAATCCATGCCACGGCTTATGTCACAAGTGATTGAAAAGATTCCGTGGAAGGAACTCAATGACCATATTCAAACCGTGGATCATTACCATCGATTATTACAAGAACTATATCCGTTCAATTTGGGTCGACAAGTGGTGTGTGTCTTAGTGACTTGTTTTCTGGGATTTCGTTTACCAGCCGATTCCTTGTGGACTCTCTACGATCAGTACTTACCACCCAAATGGTCTTAAATGGTCACGAAAGACTCCTTTTGCTCAAAGCCTTGCGTTTTCATCTGGATACTTCTCGACCTCTACGGGAAAAAAAGATTCGTCAACTTTTAGCTACCGAAGACGTGTATGACGATGTGTGTGTAGCTTGTGACTTACACCCCCATTGGACAGATGTCCGTGCCTGGAAAGAATAGGATTTTGAGTGTTGGACCCAAGAAGTGGCCCAGTATGCACGAGAGGTGTTCAAGGAAAAAAGTCACTTTTCAACCTGTGTTAGTGACGGTGCCAGAAGAAGAACATTCACCCAGGACAGGACTGTCGTGGACATGCCTGAAAGACCCTCTCGGGAGGACACTTGTGTGACCTTACCCCATATAGAACTGGTCAGAACATTACCCAAGACGTGTTGTACAGACGCTTGTTTCTATTCTACGTTGATGATTTTGATGTGCCTTTTATCGTTGTACTTAAGTCTTTGGCTTTTATGTATTTTTGTCTTTCGTATTCATGTTTAAAACATTCAATAAACGTGTCCTGAAAAAAGTATATAAACTCTTGACTTATCTGTTTTCGTGTCACAAGTGACATTCCTAACACTATGGCTACTTCTGCTGTCTCTGCTCCCTCTTCCTCTACTGTCAAAGTCATCGACAAACACTTAGATCGTGCCAGTTGGGAAGCTTTGTATCTTCGCCATCCCTTTAACATGCTCATTGCTGCACCTAGCTGTTCAGGCAAAACCGAATTTGTCAAACGTTTGATCGAACATAAACATCATGTGATCGATCGTCCACCTCAACGCATCGTGTGGTGTTGCAAAGAGTGACAATCGGCGTACAGCCTCTTGCGAGAAAGTCAAGGCGATTCCATCGTGTTTGTGGAAGGCATTCCTAAAGAAGACGATGGCATCGTCTCTGACTCCCGTCAAACCGATTTGGTCATTTTCGACGACATGTTAGGAGAAGACGAAGAAGAAATTAAACTGTGGTTTACGCGCAAAGGGCATCACCGTAATGCCACTGTCATTTACATCACTCAAAGTTTGTTTCAACAAAGTAAAGCCCATCGCACCATCAGTCTCAATGCGCATTATGTGGTCTTGTTTAAAAGCCTTCGAGATAAATCACAAGTGCAAGTCTTAGCCAAACAGTTAGGAAAGCCTTGGCTGACTCAGGCGTACGACGATGCCAAACTCCACACGCTTACTTACTCGTCGATTTGAAACCTACTACCCCCGATGATTTCGTACCCAATTGTTTCACCACTGGTACCAAGACGGAGGGCCTGTCCTGTACACGTCTCCGTCCCCGACTTAATTTTGCTCAAAAAAATCTATAAAAACCTCAGACACTTTTCGTCTGTCTCACACAGTTTGAACATGACATCCCTTCAGTCGCGTCTTCCCGTCAAATTGATTCGTGCCTTGTATGGCATCAGTCGAGAGAAAAATCCACAAATACGGGCTCGTGTCTTAGAAGCTAGTCTCAAAGAAGTCTTACGATGGTTCACGGTGACTGCACATCAATTACTACAAGGGATCATTCAGATTCCTCATCAAACCAAACGCTTTTTCGATCGAAACAAAGCCGCTTTGACCCAACTGGCCGATCCCCGCATCGACACTCAAACCAAAAAACAAATCATTTTGAAACCTGGAGGGAGCGGTACTCTAGGAGGAGTCATCATTCGCTCTCTCTTAAGATGAGAACCTAATGCTCCCAAAGTTCTCCCCAAGAAATAAAAAGTCAAACGAAGCTTCCAAATAAAGAAAAAGAGCCACGGTGGCAAGACCAGGTCCCCAAGGAGTCCCCTGTCTCCAAGAACTTCTCCAGTGGCGGGACCCTCCTCTTACCAGTCACCACCCCGGAAAAAGAAAAGCCCCCAGAAAAAGAAGAGAAAGAGTCCCCAGAAAAAGAAACGCCCACAGAAAACTAGTCGCAAGAGAGGCACTTCGGCCAGGACGCAACCTTTCACTCGTAAACCACGGCCTTCCACGGCGGTGACTGCGTCTCCGGTAGCCTCAGGGTCAGTCACTTCTCCGTTGATGACACCAAGAACTGAAAAGTACTTGGAGACGTTGATCACACCAAGAACTTCTCCGGTGATGACCCCAAGAACTTCCCCAGTGGCAGGACCCTCCAATTTAGCAGCAGTGGACGCGGCTCACAAAGTCCAAGAGAGATCGGGCATATTACAAAGTTTACTGGATTTGTCCAAGCAAGAACTGGCTCGATTTAGTACATTGCGTACCCCTACACGACGTGTTATGCCTGTCCTCAAGTTGATACGACGCAAAGACATTCAGTGGCGACGGTTTCCAGTATAAAAAAGACCTGCGACCAAGTAGGGGTATCAGTGAACTTCCAAAAGATGTTACCTCCAAGAAGTCAAAAAAGAAAGAGACAAAGGCAGTCTCGTCATCCGACAAAGCGCTTAGCCAAACATCGATGTTACCCTAAGAAAAGACACACTCGTTCTAAGAAAAAGAGGCGTCAACAAAGGGGAGGATTCCTGGATGATTTTGGAAAAAACATTGTCACCTTTATGACAAAGCGATAGTCCCCCCCCAAAAAAAGATAAAAGGGCGTGTGTTAAGTCATCGACGTTAGTGTCTGTTTGGTGAATGTCCCGGAACCCACAAGCAAAGATGTCACCCTCCAGAAAACATTCCTCTTCTAAACCCCAAGGAAAGGAAAGGAAAGGACTGCCTCCACGTTTAGTCAAACATGGGGACCTGTTATCTGTCCTGTCCAAAGCTTCTCCACCCCTGCGAGAAAAAACTCATTCAATCGGCCTTCAAAGAGGTCATCGATACCGTGTACGAATGTTGTTTGAACGTCTTGAAAGGCACGATCCCCTTGTCATAACACCAGAAACAATGCTTAGGCAAACATCGTCACGTTCTGCGCCAAATGGTTCAAAAGAAAATCCCCCTTCGTCAAAAGAAGAAGATGTTGGTTCAACGTGGAAAAATTGTACCGCTCTTGTTAGGCCCATTACTGAAAGGAGTCTTGGGAACCTGTTTTGGGAGGACTGGTGGGAGCAAGATAAAAAGGCCCTCTGAAGTCCCAAAATCTCAGAATCGACCTCTGACATCCCATGGAAGGACAAAAACTAGCTTTAGTGCCTTACAAACGATGGATGGAATACCATCGTTGGCAAGAACAACGCACCCCGCATTTACCTCCCAATCCGAATTTGACTGAGATGTCCCAGTTACAACACGAATTGCAGTCCTTGATGAATCGCCAAGATTTGTCCGAAACAGAAATATCGCAAAAGTACGGTCAACTCTTGCAACGACTATAACTATAAGCTTTAGACGAAACAGCTCTTCCCACTCTGAAAGATTTTAAGACCTTGATGAAAAGTCCATCCCCCACACCATCACCACCACCACCACTATTACCATCACCAGGGGTCACCAGAGATGCTGCCGAACGAAGGCCTGAGGAAGAAGAGATACGAGAAGTGTTTCAAACACCGTCAGCAGCTCCCCTTTCTAGTAAGATTGCATCATCCTTGTTGACCCCGTCCCCAAACCCCAACGAGAAGAAATGAAAGCTTGGGTTAAAAAGATGATGTCCACTCCTCCTTCGACAGAAGTGAAAAAGAAAGAAGGGAAACCAGAAGTGAAAAAAGAAAAGAAGACCAAAGCCATTCCATTGCCACCTCCACCACCACTACCTTCGACTTCTACTCCCGTAGCCCATCGAACACGTAAATCCGTTTCCAAACCACCCTTTCGTCCCACCGAAAGTAGCATCCTCGAAGAGTGGGTGCCTTATTAAGAAACAAAAATGGAGAAACTGTTAGCCAGCATTTACTACGATCCCTCCCATCCTGCAGGTTACGCAGGAGTTCAAAAATTGTATCGTGCTGCCAAAACGCGACTGAAAAGTCTCCGTTTACCTCAAGTGCAACGATGGTTACAAGAACAAGCTACTTACACTTTACACAAACCCATTCGACGCAAGTTTTCCAGAAGACGCACCCGAGTGGAAGGCATCGATCATCAATGGCAAGCCGATTTAGCTGATGTCTCTCATTTGGCCAGCTACAATCGCGGCTACAAATATTGGTTTTGTGTCATCGACGTCTTTTCCACATTTGCTTGGATCGTACCCTTGACTTCCAAATCGTGAGTTAGTGCGAGCCCTGCAACGAGTGTTGAAACAAAGCGGTCGTCACCCTCTTCGATGGCAAACAGACAAAGGTACCGAATTTCTGAACCAAGCTTTCCAAAAAGAATTAAAGAAACGTGACATTCATTTTTTACCACCGAGAATCCCGAAACCAAAGCCAGCATCGTGGAACGTTTTCAACGCACTTTAAAAGAACTCATGTGGAAATATTTTACGCATCACCACACTCTGAAGTACATCGACATCTTACCGCACCTGGTGCAAGCGTACAACCAATCTTACCATTGAAGCATTGGACGTGCCCCGCAAGAAGTGACTCCCAAAAACGAAGTGCTGGTGTTTGAGCGCCTGTTTGGTATGTCCCCGACGAGTGCTGTCCCCAAGACAAGTGGAGTGTTGGCCGTAGGAGATTGTGTGCGCATTGGCAAAACCAAACTCACTTTCGACAAAGGTTACTTACGTAACTGAACTACCGAATTGTTTCGTGTCACTGAATGAGTACATGGTCGTCATCCTGCCGAAAAATTGGAAGTCATGAACGGAGAAGTGCTCAAAGGAACGTTTTATTTGCCCGAGTTACAACGTGTCACCAAAATAGAAGACGACGTGTACGACATCGAAAGCATTCTCGAACGCAGAACCCGTAAAGTGGGCAAACGACGTGTCAAAGAAGTCAAAGTACGTTGGAAAGGATATCCACCCAGTTTTGATTCTTGGATCGACGCTTCGCAAGTCATCGACTATAAAATGAAGTGACCATCATAGCCTTTCACAGAGACGCAGCCACGGCGACCACTCCTTCACCTAGCTCTTCTTTGCAAGATTTAAAGAAACAACCCTTGTGGGTGTGGTGTGGAGAACGTGTGCCTAAAACGCAAATCGTCTTTTTCTGACAAATCTTCGTGGTGTATTGTGTCATCGGGGCACCTATTGCCAATTTGAGTTTGCAACAAGGAGACAAACAATTGTGGACCATTTTATTAAGCAGTTTCATCGGTTACCTGTTTCCTAATTCCTCCCTGAAATTCACCTCGAACGGGAACAACGGGAACCTTGTGTCCAGTGCCAGTACCAGTCACCACTCCAACAACAATAACCCCATTTTGGGCGGAGACACGCCTCTGACTTCCAGTAACCCCTCGGACAGCCACAGAACTCTGGAATTATGAACAATAACAACCAATTTTACTTAACGTTACCCAGTGACAGTTCCATGGAGGTGTTTCCCGAGAACACGTTGTGCTGTTACACGGCCAAATTACATCAGGCCATCCAATTAGATCATGAAGCCCATTCGTTCGGTGGCTCCGGTGTTGAAACCGATGGTGACACGCGGATTGCACGCCTTGAAAGATGCGGCACTGACGCAAGGCAAAGAATTTCTCCAAAATGTCATCATCGACAAACAAAACCCCAAAGAAGCTTTCTTGAGGGCAGGCAAAAATGTCTTGCTACAAACGGGTAAAGACCATTTGGGCCGACGAGAAACACCTATAAATGCCTTGCACGCTACCGAGTCAGGCATTCCTATTTCCCTGACGCCACAGCAAGGACAAGGCAGAAAGAGACGACGAAAAAAAACACCCTTTCACCAGACTTCACACGTCTAAAGCTAGAAAGACAAAGAAAAGAAGAACCGTTCGAGACTTAGACGTTTTCGATTATTGAGAAACAGAAAAAATGATGCACCGAGACTCTTGCGCCTGTTCCAAGTCGGAACTGGATCTGTTTGCCATGCCCCCTACCATGATGACCATGCAAGAATCCCAATGGGTGGAATTTCATCCCGTCTCCTCTTTGACGGATTCCGCTCCCATCGAGTTTGAAATCAAAGGACAACCCGAAGATTACATCCATCTGAATAGCAGTTACCTGTACTTGAAAGTCAAAGTAGCCGAAGCGGACAACGGTCCCATAGACGGCGATGATGTAGTAGCTCCCGTCAATAGTTTCATGCATTCCTTGTTCAGCGAAGTGGATTTGTACTTGAATAACAAACTGGTCAGCAGCAGCATGGATACTTACCCTTACCGAGCATACCTGGAAAATCTCTTGACGTACGGAAAAGAAGCCAAGAACACTCATCTGGATGCTTGCGTGGTATGGAAACCTGACAAAGCGACTACATTCAACAGCATTACATTGCTGGGGATGCTACAAATTCATCGGGATTTGTAGAACGACGAACGAAAATTGCACTAAGTCGTAGTTTAGAACTGATGGATCGTTTGCATTTGGACATGTGGTTACAAAAAAAGCATTTGCTGAACGGTGTGGATGTCCGCTTGAAACTGAATCGTAGCAGTGCCGCTTTCCATTTGATGGCTGCTAATGGTGCCACTTACAAAACCAAAATCGAAGAAGCCAGACTCTACGTACGACGCGTGGAAGTGTTACCTAACGTGGGTAACGACATCAGTCACACTTTGAGCAGAACGACCGCCAAGTATCCGATCCGACGCGTGGGAGTGAAAACGTTCGCTATTCCTGCTGGACAGCGATCCATGATCGAGGATCATCTGTTCCAAGGACAGTTACCCAAGCGTTTGATTGTTGGTATCGTCAAGAATTCAGCCTTTAACGGAGCCTACCATGAAAATCCTTTTGAGTTTCAACATTACAAAGGTCCAAAATCGAAGTCAGTCGCGATGGCAAGACCTTGTGTACCCGACCCTTCGAACCTAAATTTGAGCCCGCGAACAATTACTTGAGATCGGACTTGTCCCTGTACGAAGCCACCGGTCAGTTAGGAACCAACACCAGTCACGGTATATCATACGAGGATTATGCAGGAGGCTACGCTTTGTGGGCTTTTGATTTCACTCCAGACCAAGGTAGTGACGAGGGACATTTCCACCCTATAAAATCCGGCCAGATTCGTGTGGAACTTCAGTTTGCGAGTCCACTGCCCCCAGAAAACACAGTGAACGTCATTCTATATGCAGAATTTGACAATGCGATATAAATCAACAGTTTAAGAGAAGTCATTCTAGATTATTAGAAGCCATGGAAGACTGTTATCCCTCTTCACCTAGTGGAGAAACTTTAGAGATGGAATGTGAGGAGACCATGGAAGAAAAAGAAGAAGAATCCCAAGACGAAAAAGTTATCATGATGAAGTCGAGATGGCCAGAACAAGAAACCCATTTAGTCTCCTGTTTTGCTACATTCCTGGCAGATATAATGAAAGTATTGATCAAGGAAGAGTGCTATAGATGTCACAACGATCATCCCAGTCAAATTCAACAAGACAAATGTCTGATGTTGAGTCAAGAAGAAAAATTGGACGAATATCTGGACAAAGCTTGCGGTCACATCGAAATAGAATTCGTGTTGAACGAGTGGTATAACGACTTGGATAAACATTCTTCTCCTCCATTAACGTCTCTGGAGTGCCGTCGCATCGAATCTCTCTTTGACCAGAGTAAGAAGTCGAAGCCAAACGCCTTTTACTTGTCAGACATTTTCAAGCAAAAAGTCAGGATCGAATTGATCACGTATCATTACCTGTGAAGAAAAAAACCTCACGAATAAATGGATACCTGGGAACTTTATTATCTTTTGAACCACAGTTCCTACTCTGCTTCTTGGAATCCGGTCGTATCTGCTAAAGATGAACTCCCTCATCGCAAACCTCAAGACCATCAAGCTTATGTGATCAACACGGGCGACAGTCATCTCCCATGAACTCACTGGGTAGCCGTCTACTTTCCTCAAGAAGGATGTGTGGAATATTTCGATTCGTATGGATTGCCCCCTTTGGAAGACGATATCATTGACTTTATGAGAAGAAATGCTCAGACCACCCGATTCAATAATGTGAAATTACAAGGCACAGAATCCTTGGTGTGTGGACAATATCGTGTGTATTTTCTGCATCATCGCAGCATGGGCTATTCCTTAGAACATTTAGTGACTCATTTTGATCCTCGTTCTTCTTCAAGAAACGATGTGAAAGTAGATCGATGGTTTTGTGACCATTATGCTTATCTTTTGTCTCAAGCTAGGAAACGTAGTATTCATCAATGGCCAAATGACTTCCAACAGTGGAAATCACAATTTCATTCACAACGTTGTCAACCCTGTCCAAAATAATGTGTTAGTTTAAAAAAAATGTTTGGTATTTGAAAAAATGTTTGATGTTATATTGTTTGATTATTGTTAAAAATGTTATAGTTGTTTGTTAGTGTTAAGTGATTTTGAATTAAAAAAAATGTTGTTTTGAAGAAAAAATGCCTTTGTCTTTTATTTGGCTATAAGAATTTTGATTTATGCTTTTTGACTTCTCTCTATCCCTCTCATGACACTCATTGAGCGGTCCGACTCGAAAACCGTGTAGGGATGTTTTCCTTCACGTCCGCGCTTTGACTTTAAAAACCGGGGTAGTCTTCAGTCTAACCATCCATTGTCGACTCATCCTCCTACGAAGATGTGCTCCAGACTAGCTATGCTAAATGAAGCCTACGTGAATTTGCATAGGGTCAGACACAGTCTGATACCGAAGCCGGAAGAGATATAGAATGTGAGAATGTTAAAAGTCACTGAAGACCTGATAGAAGAGCTCTTCAGAGAAGAAATGAACAGGGAGAAAGAAGAATGGACATAGAAGTACTGACTTCAGAAACAGCAGAGAGAGCAGCAACAGCAGGAACAACAGCAGCAGCAACCTGAACCTGACAGAGGCTTTAGCGACTGTCGTATCGACACCAAAGAGTTCTTCTTCTCTTTCCGAAGAAGCAGACCTATCGTCAGAAAGCCTATCGTCAGAGGACGTCGCATTCTTAGAATATAAAAGATCGCCCTAGCTTCAACTTCGCACACAAAAAAACAGCCCTTTTCAGGGCTACCCCAACCTCTAGAAAAGAAATAACAATCGATTGCCTATAATAAGTTAAAAAATAGAAGTGCGTGTATAAGCACATGAATTGTTTTTCTTGCTTAGAAAGTGTGTGTGTGTGATTGTAAACTCTCAGGTACGTTTGTGTGGATAGTAGATTATGATAATTTTTTTGTTGTTTAAAGTGTGGGGATAGCAGATTTGGGTTTGATTTGACTGATTTAAGTATGTGGATAGTATATTATTGGTTTAATTAAAATTTTTTAGAATAGTGATGGGTAGTATAAAAAGTGAGTGAGTGTTTCTTTTAGGTCCGCGCGTTGTTTGGTCATGATCTAGGTAATATAAGTTTTGGGTCTTAGGGGGGTGTTTTCCTTCACGTCCGCGCTTTAACTATAAATTGAAAATCGCTCAGCAGTCTAGCTACCCTTGTTGATTGATCAACACTACAGAATGAGCAGAAGGCTAGCGAAACTGTTGGAACTTCATGTGCACCTGGAATATGCCAGGCTCATACTAAATGAACTGGCTGCGGAGGCCATCGTCGAAGAGGGAAGGATGAAAGAGGAGGAGAGAAGAAAAAAATAAGAGGAGGAGAGAAGAAAAAAAGAAGAGGAGGAAAAGGAGAGAAGAATGGCTGTACCACAGACACAAGAAGGAAATTTCAGAATCCCAGAGACAGAAGATTGGGATTTTGAAGCCACTCATTCCGCCTCTGCACTCCCCCAAAAAAGGGTGAAAGGAGATTGGAGTAGAAGATGCGTTTGCGGTGCCAGACCGGGGAGGTGCAACCATTAACCAGGTGCCCTGGAGTTCAAAACAAACAGCCCTTTTCAGGGCTACCCAATACTCTAGAAAAGAAATAGTAATCGATTTGCCAATGTGTGTATGTAGAGTAGTGTGAATATAAACACTGACTCTTTTTTGCCTAGTGTGAGTGTATGTGTTTGTGTTTGTAAGCGCTCACGTACGTTTGTGTGGATAGCAGATTATTGGGTTTTGTAAGTGATCAAGTAAGTTTGTGTGGATAGTAGATTTGGGTTTCATTTTAATGCTTTGCGTGTGTGGATAGTAGATTTTGGGTCTGTTTATTGCTGTTTCGCGTATGTGAATAGTAGATAATATGAGAAGAGAAAAGTAGGAGATGTTTTCCTTCACGTCCGCGCGTTGTAAGTGATGATCTAGGTAATTTGTGGTTTTAGGGGATGTTTTCCTTCACGTCCGCGTTTTTCGTATAAGAACCCACAGTGTTCGTCATTCTCACCATTCTACGGAATAACCGAGACAAAATGACTCAAGTATCAGTTTTATTTAATCTACTGAGAGACATTTACTTTTGGATAATGGATGTATAATATGTTGTGGAAAGAACAGAAAAGGAATGGAGGCATGGAAATATGAAAGACTTGGTAACCAGTCAAGTTCAAGGTCTAAAGGCAGCCAGAGATATCATAGCAGGGATGATAGAAGAAGTAGTCAATAAGTCAAGAGGTCCATTGACCCACCTTATGTCAGAGTGGGAAGTTTGAAGGAAGCACTGAATCATGTCATCCAAGTCCGGTGCTTCCTAGAAAAGATATTGTACTGGACAGAGTGGAAGAATGTAAAATTGGGGTTGGAAAAGATGAAGAAAGGGGAAGATCTGATGAGAAAAGTAATGGAGGAAGAAGTAGAGAAGATTAAAGAGACATGGAGTAAAGAAAGAAAAGATCAGGAAAACAAAAAGAAACAGACAGAGTTTGAGAGGCTAAATCAGAATTGGATGAAGATACAGACCAAGTTCAGAGAGTTTGGCCATCCTGACTGGTTACCAGAGTCAGAAATAAAGAAGAAGAAAGGATTATTAGGAAAGATAAGGGGATTGATGAAGAAGTGGAGGAAATAGAAGAAGAGGAAAACTAAAGGCCCTTTTCAGGGCCACTCCAATCTCTCGAAAAGACCTTGACTTTCATTGCCTACCCGTTTTTTTATTTTTTATTTTTTTTTTTAAAAATCCCATGTTAAATTCCCCTTGTCCCTAAACAATCCCACGATCTATTCCCCCATGTTAAATTCCCCTTGTCCCTAGACAGTCCCACGAACTATTCCCCAATGTTAATTTCCATTGTCCCTAGGGTACAAACTTTTTTCTCTAATGTTAAATTTTACATAGTCCCCACGGTACAACGCTCTAATTTAACATGGAAGTCCCCTAGTCCCTAGGGTATCCCTATTCACTACTTACATCTTTACTTTTAACTTGGAAAACCGCCAAATGTTTTAATTCTGTAGAAAGTATTATTAAATTAGTACTAAAGGTATAATCTAATTTTAACCTATTAGTGATACATTATTAAGATCAATACTTGACATAATTAAAGCCTTACCAGTGTTTATGGAAAAGAAAGACTAAGAAAATGCTATGATTTAATCGAAATTATATTTAATGAATCTAAGTAAATTTCATTTTATATTTATTTATGACAAATAAAAATCAATACATTGTCCGAATTTTACAGATTTGTAAACAGTACTTAATATGCATGGAATTATATTCGAAGGTGAGGGCATTACAATTATGTTTACTTTCCAGTCTTTTTAAAGCAAGGAAGAATAATTTTTTGTTATATGGAGGTAAAATTCGTTCTCTATTTCCTTTCGCATTATCTTTTTGTCCAACACCTTTAATCCATACTTTATCTTTGAATCATCGGTTGAAAGAAGTGTCTATTTTAATAATGGGATTCTTCTACGGACAGCATGCCCAAACCCTAATTGAAAAAGACAAAAAACTCGGTGATTCTTGAACTGATTCCCTGACAACAAACAATAGCAAATGAACACACTAATTCCAATCCTTTCCTGTATCAGAGCAATACGGCGAAATCAATATCCTTCAAAGTTTGATGTAATCTTCCCAAAGCCCCCGACTTTCAGCGTGATAGGCAGAAGAGTAAACTGTTGGATGCCTAATTCATTCACTTTAACTAGACGAATATTTATTAGACAAAGAGAAGGTACCTGATAACAAAAGACTGAATCGCTTTTGTGTCCCTTAGTATTTTAATAACAAACGTGCCAAATTTCATCCGCATACTAAACTATATATCTTGAAGATTGCAAAGAAAATTCAAATTAAATACATTCAACGAAAATACAGTGGACAGACTGATGCATATATAGAATGTCAATCACATAAATAACTAACCATTTAGCTTTCACATCATCACATCTTGTATTTCATAAAAATATAGTATGTGTCATTGAAAAGAGTAACTAAGAAGGAATCAAAGTAAAAAAGAGGGTCGAATGGTTAAATACTTCATTACTGTCTCTTATCAACATTATATTCTGGGGTACCTTACGCAGTTTGCTTAAGTTGTGGCTTTTTACGTCATGATAAAACTCGAAATATATATATATATAGTACAGGGCCGTGTTATGTTGATTTTATCCAGGTTCTGCACATCTCTACGGTAATAATCTGAGTCTATATTCTTAAGCGCAGATTTTGATGCAGTGTACATCATTATGGAATATATATTTTGCGAAAATGAAATGCCTCTGACACACTTTAATACTCTATTTAGTGACAAGGAGAGTTGGATTTTGCACAGAGCTTGGAGAAACTCAACATGACCGTTTTCTGCACATATTGTTTGCTATAAAAGATTCTTCTAATCACTCGTGATGGACTTTGACAGTTGTCCCTAATTATAAAGGCATGTATTGGTCATCAGCAGCATTTGATGATGCCGACATTGACACAGTCCCGAACATTATATTGATCCCCAAAATGAAGAGTCTGGAATATTTTCATATTCTCTGCTCACGTGTATTTATGTACATGCTGAAAATAAGTATCTACAAACACAATCTGTTATTCTGTTTTCTTTACTTTATTATTTGAAGTATATGTTATGTGTCTAGCCACTTTCTTGGTATCCAATGTGACTAGGTATCCTAGTAATAGGTTGAATGCAAAATGTACAAAATGTAAGACATTGGCCTAAATATAACCATATGAAGCTGCCTTCTTGTATCCTACCTTCTAAAGTACCCCATGTCGCTGCAAATTACTACACTGTACAACATTAAAACCTAATTTCCCTAGCGTTCAAACTTCATGCACAAAACCACATAAGTAAATGCAAAGTAAAGCAAAACTATCACAAAATCCCTACTCCTATGTGTTTAAGAAGTAAGTGTCAGTTCGTCCCCTATATGTGGGATATTCGAGACGCACCTGACTCCACTGCAGAAAAAAACACGTATTTATAAATGTATTGATGTCATATTCACTGCAACTAAACACGTTGCGCTATATGTAGTTTAACATTCAAGATAGTGACAGTCATACCATCTAGCAGGTCGCTATTATTAGTACTGACCACAAGTATACTTTCAATATGGAAAGTTTGATAGCCATCGCGTTACATGTATAGGTATAGTATGACTCGAGGAAGACTAAAAGGCGCCCTCATTACATGGCATCGTATTTGCCATTATATGTAAGGCCCACTTTTCTTGAAAAATGTAACGTTCGTTGTATCTTGCTTAGTTTTTGTGCAACAATATAATTACAACACAATTTGTCAATACTTTCTCAATGTCGTGATCTGAAATGCAATATAAAATTGCCTATTTTAGCTTAAATATATACAATTTCCGTAAAACAGATTGTCCCTAAACATTTAAATAACAGTTTTTAAGTCAATGAAATACAACGTTTAACTTATTACGTACCAAACGTAATATTAGGCTATACCATACACATCTAATCCGTTAAGCCTATTCGTATTACAAATAGCACATAAATTAAATTTCTGGATAACAATTGCTCTTTAATAACAGTTGCCCATCATGTTTGCTAAGAGTTGCTCATCATCTTTAATTTTAATTTGTGACCGATAATGCGTGCAGCAAATAAAGTTACTACTCTACACAGGTAATTTCTCCCCCCCCCCCCCCCGCACACACACACAATCTCACTACAAACGCAGTCATTTATTATTTCCCGATTTATTTGCATATAATTACATATAATTTGAATACGGTTCGGTCTAAAATACGTGGTTCTGAAACTCCGGTATGATAGTACCTCAGTGTATCTTATGTGATAAATGCCTTATAATTCTTTTCTAATGCACACATTAAGTATGGACTCTAAGTTGGAGGTTAATGTCTCCAGTGTGCAGACAATCAGTCATAACTACGCAGTTGTCAATTTAATGCTAATAAAGCAACATTTACAATGGACCACTTTGTAAAACATATCAAACAGTCCAACAGGTATGTGATAATTATATTGCATTCCTCGTCTAAAATGCACCCACAAACATTTGTAAAAAGCGATAAGCATTCTCAAACTGGCGTCATATTACTATCAAATTATCAGATAGTATAAGGCTTAGATAATATCATTATATACCTTTCTTTTCTGTTATCTTTACGTAATTGATAGTCGAGTAAACTGTCTCCTAACACCTTAACCTTTGAACAGTCCAGCAGGTACGTGATACTTATATTGTATTCCTTGTCTAAAATGCACTCGCAAACATTTGTAAAAAGCGATAAGCGCTCTCAAACTGGCGTCATATTACTATCAAATAATCAGATAGTATAAGGCTTAGATAATACTTATATTTACAGAGACAAATTCCCAAGTTAGGCATGCTATCACAGGACAATATATACAAAATAATCCAAAATGTACTTTTGGATCTAGGTTAAGTATGAAATAAATAAACACAAAACTATGCTGGCGGAAACAAATTATTATCAGGCAATTGAGTACCTTGAGCAGCAATGGGACCCAATCTAATATCATTGGGTAGTCTTATATCAATGGCAGGTTCTTTTGGAATAAAAGCAAGCAAAGTTACGGGTTGGTAGAAAATCAATTAAAGAAGTATCTTACTGTTGAAATGGATTCGTAGATAAAGGAAATTATATCTCCAAGGACACGGGATATAATGTTACGGCTGACTCATGCGCGTGTACTTTTCGTCAACTGTACCTACCGCCGTGTCAATACCTGTTCGCACTTAGGGCGAAAGTAGATTGAAACACTATTGATGAATTTCTAGTACCTACCCATTGGTCACGAAAAATAGACGTTGACTAATTATGTGGCACCCATTCATGTATCAAGGGGTATGCATTATCCTCTTACACATCCCCGTTCGTAACAACAGTGCTATAGAGCGGCATATCACGTTTTTCAGAAAGTTGCAAAGTGTGCAGCAGATCACACGGAAGCAACGTTCAACGTAAGGCTCAAGCAATAAAACGATATATTATGTTAATGTGCACAAGGTAAACAAGCGGCTATTGATGTAACTGTGTGACGATCCAGTAGACAATTGTACATCATTCATGTTACAATTGAGAATGGTCTTGTGGGAATTTCTTTGCGAGGAGCCAGACATATGTGTGCTAAACGGAAACAGTCTCGAGGAACTCACGATGCGAGTATACGGTCAAGTTATTGCTAAAAAATGGAAGCGGACAAAAAGCGTATATAAAATTAGGCTATCATATATCCATGTTACTAACGATGATGATCATATTAATGCCAAAAATAACAACTAAACCCATATTATGGATAACACTTAAATTTCCGCTAACAAAACCGCATTTCGGGATTTGGTAGGGTTCTAACCATTCATTTCTGTGAATCTATGTATATATGTGTACAAATTTGATGTCATGTATGTGCTTGAATATCATTATTTTTTCTTCATATATTAAATGCGTAGAATTGCCCGCACATAGATCTACATAGATCTATAGTCTGTTTAAAGAATTATAATTTAACGATCCTTAATATATTTTTCTTGTCAAAACAATAACAAGTACGAGACGCTTCTGTCATTTCAAGTTCAATACATACCATTAAACCCCCCAGAACAACAACATTACAAAACCACACGGAAAGAGAGCAAAAAGAATACAAGACAGAAACATACAAAGATGTGTGCTCCGTGACGAAAGCGTCTCCTCGTGTTGTAACCAAGATGCTTATGAATACATGCATTTTAATTGCACAATTATATGTTTTATAATTACATTCAGCTTGGACTGTCTGTAACTGAAAGCTGTTAATATACGAGCCAGACGATCAATAAGACCTTAAAGATACTGTCACATTTTTTGGTATACCTGGGTCTACATGGCTCACTGAATAATATACAGGTAAAAGTACAAAATAAACTAACATAAAATATTTTTTTTTAAATTATTTATAAGGAACTGTGGTTATATCTCTATCTTAGCAAAGTTCCGGAGAGGAAGATCTGTTTTACTATGCTTTAGATATATAAGTGTGTTTTGTAATCGATTTATGGTTGAATTCCAAAACTTAACTGCTTTGAATTTTTGCCATCTGTAGGTGGATACACAACTATACACAAAGTGGCGGGAATTATGACCTCATATAGGTGAATTCCATAAATATGTATTTTGATTCTAAACAACTACGACAATAATCCAAAATCAGTACTCTTAACTCATGCATATAGTTAACTTCCATATTAACACACTAAATTTAAATGTATATTTTGTAATACATTTAATTCATCCATATGTGAATGTACATGTACACAATTTTGAAGAAGCCTAGTCGTCAGAAGTTTGTAAAAATACAGAAAACACATATCTATTAAAAGAAACTAATCAAACATTTGCATGCCAGGTGTTCAGTTCAAACTATTTTACTGACATGTTAATGAGTTTTTAAAGCATACTTATTTTAAAATGATTATACATGTCATAAATATAATTCATGTGTAATCAAAAATAAAATTAAAAAAAAAACAGACAAAACAGTGATAATGATCGAATGAATTTGAAAAAATGTGAACCCTTTCAATAATTATAATCGGGTTATAAGGTTATTCCAAATGTTCATGCACACGTGGCATCCATAGTGCCGTGTTGCATGTGTATGGATGAGGTAGTGAAGCAGAGGCATACGTTATACATCCAAATGCAACTTAAAGTTCAACAATTTATTTATTTATTTATTTATTTATTTATTTATTTATTTATCATTTGTCCTGCGTCAAGGTTAAACTTAATCAAAATAGAGTTTTACCTGTGCATTGAATTTCTAGATAGTAATTTAATTTTACTAGCAGGTTTCAAAGCAATAATAATAATAATAATAATAATAATAATATAATGAATATTACTAGTATCATCATCATATTATAATTGCAGTATTAATACCAGTAGTAGTACTAGCAGCAACAGCAGTAGTGGTAGTAGAATTTGTCAGATAATTGCCATAGAGACGGTATCTGCACAAGCAAGACACAAATCAATAAGCTGAACATTTTGATCAAAACAAGGTTTGTCAGTTATAAGTGGATTAACTACGACCTTATCTCCAGCGAGGTCATTGTCTAGTAATAAATGATTAAGTATGTCATAGGTCCTGAGACTTTATTTGGATGTTTAGTTTACACAAGGAAGAGGAACAGTAACAAAGCCACACTTTAATCCCAAGTAAGAACACTTTCACTAAAAAAATTTCTAGATAAAGGCAAAGCACCTGAATAAAAATTGATTTGAAAAGCGTATGTGTCCCTAACAATTGTAGCAAGAATTGACATGAGAGAATCATCAATAAGTTATTAATGGTTCATACCTTTCCATAACAGAATCAAACCGATATTATCCAAAAAGTGTTATTTTTCAATATACTAATGAGACCTTGACCTATTAGAAAGAAGAGCCTTAGTAATAACAACTCATTATGTTGCTGATTTTCTACCTATATCAATCAGAAATAACATGTTCATTATTTTTCCAATAAATGTACGTATGAAGAGATAAGGATTTCTGATCTGTCTTTTCAGACGTTTGAGTTCTAAAAGTTGCACCAGTTTGAAATTTGGATCTACTTGTATGAGACCTAGATGACTGTTTACCAAAAGAAAAACCTGCGAAGAGTAATACTTATTGGAAAATGAATTTTTTTCGAGGAATCTTCATCATCTGCGCGATGAGCATTTTCCATGGAAGCCTTCCTTTGCTCATCAAGTTAAGTCTTGAGATCACAATGGATGGAAATAAACTCTTCAATTGTCTGAGGATATCGTAATCTTAATCAATCTTCTTGGCTAACGACCACCTATCAGATAGTTGTTCTTTTTCCTTGTAATTCGTCATTGTTTGTCCAGTTTCATTTCTACAAACCTTTGTCCAATCATTTCAAGTACTAATTCATAACCCTTCTCTCTCTCTCTCTCTCTCTCTCTCTCTGTATATTTCCTCTCTTTTTGTATCTCTTTCTCTTCCGTTCCTCTCTCTCTATCTGCAGTTTTACTTGCGTTTCTTTTACCTCTTTCTGTGTTTGTACCTCCCCCATTCATTCTGAAGTTGAGGCTTTAGTTCCTAATTCCAAATGTTTTTTAAAACTGTAATGTCTTTAAAATCTTATCAAACCAGACACCGACTTTCCCAACAAGCATAAAGTATGGTCATCCAATCTTTACTTTCCCGCCAAATACTGAATCAATTTAGGTATTCTTTATCTCTGTATTTATTGATAGATGCTTTCGCTTTCGAAAGATCATAGTGTCTGGCAAGCTGAAGCAATTCGTACTCTAGTCTATTATATGTAGGATTTTAAATTGTGAATGCTTATGGGTATGACTATAAGTTTCTCAAATGTGTGAAATCAATGTTATTACCAGGGAGAATGAAAACTCCGAAACAAAGTAAATTCAAATCTTAAAGGCAATTTTAACAATTATTACATGTTTTAAAGAACTTCATTGTAAACCCTCATTAATACATTATAAACCAAGCATACATACCGCTTTGCTGTAATTAATATATATATATATATATATACAATTTTCTAAATAATATACATTAACGAATTAATAACAACTATTGTGTTATATTTGTGTTACAAAGAGCCGGAAAAATCTAAAATAATTACATAAAATTATAAATAAGATATAGACAGAAAGATAAAATATATACATATGACGTAAATTTTCTGTGTTTACCTTTTTACATTCTCTGATGAAGTATGGTTTTTAAACCATAATAATATAAATTTTAATACCATAGTGTGTCAGTTTTTATATTTTTTTTATCCACAGGCTTGAGATGGAATCCGTACTGCTTTCACAATGCAAATTCATGATATTAACGTACCATTACACAACATGTAAAGTAATGGTTAAACTGGCTTCATAAATACAGCAATGTACAATTCTTCATTCAAGCTAATTTCCTTGGCGTAAAATGGTGAATAAATATTTATTACTGAATATTTTTAGTTGACTGGATTCAATATTTATGATTCAGCTTACATTATCGGCGCGTATATTTTTATCTGTGTTAATTCTGAGAATGATAAGGGAACTGTGACATATTCTTCTGTGAAAATATACTTTATTTTCAAATTAACATAATCAAATGATGACAAATATATGTTGATACCAAAATCTTATTTCAATATTGCAACACAGTCTTATAGTCTCACTTTTGAATACTTAGAAAAGAACACAAGGCTCCTCATTCCTCTGAAGGTCTTGGACATGTGATGTCCAGGGCACCCCAAATCACCTGACATTCGTAAACAAATACTGCTATTCGATAGCTAAGGAGACCTGAAGTCTGGGTCAAGTCTAGATCTCGAACGTCTGTCCCAGGATCTTCATACTATTGATCGGGATCTCCTCCTGATTCTAAGCTTTCTTCACAATGACTATACCCAGCACTTCAGCACCTAATCGAAAACAATGGTGCCCTCTGCACACACACACACACACACACACGCGCGCGCGCGCGCGCGCGCGCGGCTGCTAATGTCACATTTCATATGTACTTGCTTTCTTCAATTGATGTGAAAAATGAATCCAATTAAATGAAAGCGTAAATATAATCACGTAAACCTTGTCAAGTCTTCGTCCTCGGCGTTCAGATTATCCACATTATCAAGAAATCATTTACTTTTTCTTCTAAGTCTATTGTATAACATGTGAGGGAGAATGAGACGTGGATGAAGGAACCATGCCAAACGGTTCTGCAAATATATATTCCAGTTCATATTAAAATAAAAAGCAGTTACACTAAATATACTTAATGTTTGAACAAATTATGATTAGGAAAAAACAAATTAAAAAAGAAGCATCATTTACTACACAGTTAATGATTCTTTCCTTTTATTTACATTTTTGTCATGGATTTTTCCCAAAAATCTACACAAAAGTTGTTAATGTAAATAGCCAGATAACATGTTAGACTACTCCTCGTCAGATAAAATTGACATACTTTAATTTACCGAATGCGCCCAATAAAACTTCAAAATCACAGAAATTTATATCCAAAGGTCATGAAATCTTAAAGTTACAGTTTTCTATAGTAAAATAATTTTCTTTTAAGATTACGTTTACTATTTCTTCTTATTTTTATAATCAAACCGTCTAATGATTGTTAAGATTTGATGGACTTCTACAAACTTTCATTCCATGAAACTTCGTTAAGAAAATCGAAGATACACGTTGTAATTGTATCATCTTCTATTCTTTTAATATTACAATTTTCTTAAAATATTAAAGTTTCTCCAAGGAACAAAGAAAAATGAAAAATAGCTTGAAAAAGTGAAAAACAATTGATTCAAAGTTTTTAGTTTCAGATGTCCATATAATTAGAAAAATCAGAATTTGAAATATGCTCAATTATGTTTAATACGCCGTACAGTATCTATGTAAATTTATTTATAAAAAATAAATATATTGTTAAACAAATCCTTTCGGCAACATTTACGAAAGATAATCTCTTCATCATGTATGAAGCAGAAAATTCAACATATATGCGACTTTTGCATCATTGTGAGCCGTAAAGGTCATAATTTACTGATGCTTCCGAAGATGTTGAACAAGCATCCATTCTTGATTTGCAAGGATGAGGTTATCTAGAAATAATTTCAAATGGCAACTTAACATATCGGGACAGTCTTAACCGACCCTATTTTCATCGGGTAGCAGACGACATATTTTGCCTTTCTGTGATATTATTCGTTTTCTGGCATTATCATGTACGGACGACGGAAAAATTTGCCAGTGAATGAAGACTTTAGCATGTTCTATGCATCCAGTAATTTGTCCCACAAAAGGTAGAATATTTTTCATACACATCTTGAAGATAAACCGACTCTATTTAACATTAATCCATACAGATGTAGAGTCAGTAGGGAAATTTTCGTTTGGAATTAGATAAAGATCTAGGTGGTAATTCCGATTGCCTGTTTGTGGAAGAACCACCTACTCAACTATTCTATATACTGCTGTCCTTGTTCTATTTTGTTTGTCAGCAGTAGGAGAATACTGACGCTACGGCAAAGCAGCTTCATTAAATTTTAGTATTATGTCTTAAGGAAAGGTCATAAAAGACTCTGTGGACAAAAGACTTTGCATAAGCTGCTTCATTTTCAATCAAGGAGACTATATAAAATAGATATACATTCATGATAACCATCTCTCTAAGAAAATTCCTTATCAACGGGCTCCACAGTTCTGACTCATGAATTGTCAATGATTTGTTTTACAACCATAACTACTTCTATTTAATTCCACGACTAAATGCATGCCATCTTGTGTTTCATCTCCTTGCCTGGAGGGACATGGAATATAAATGTGCCTTGAAGCTTTATGTTTGATTCCCTTTTTCACGACTATTTTCAGAAGAATATTAGAAACGTTGGTCTAGTTCGACTTTGCCTGGATCTATAAAATGGTTGTATAGTTTGGAAAGAAAGATGATGTTTTTGGTGACTGTCACCTTGCATGAAAATAATGTTTACCAACCAATAGTTTTGCCAGCTGTGGTATGATGCTATAGATTTGTTGTTACAGTATATTTTAATTCCCATGAAATGAGAACGGCCTGTAATTTGCCAAAACACAGTGAAGTTTTCCACTTCAACCAGAGGATATCCGTCTTTGTCCAGAAGATATATATTGGCATGATACGCAATGAACGTTTCCGGTACGATGTTATCTGTCGTACATAAGTATGAAAAGAGTACTCGATCACGTAGAGACTTCATTACCTTCAACCTACACATTACTACTGTAAAGAGCGGCATGGCTCCAGGTCGTGACGGAGTTATTGCATTCAAAATAAACGCACTTGTTTGCAGTGTCCAATCTAGTATAACTAGGTGAATTTGCGTGTTAGATTGTGTTGATATCATGATGTTGGTTACGTTTGGGTTCGCAATACATTCATCAGATTTTGCCCAACATTCTTCCAACAATGCGAAATATTCCTCATGTGTGAATCTGAGTTCTCTGAAATTTTACCAGCTATCGTTCTTCAAAAGACAAAACACATATTAGGTTGTATATGAAAAAATATGCTTGTTTGCAGCATCTCTCTAGACGAATTTGCACTTTCCACATGACTCGAACTTTCCATTGACTTATTCTTTGAAAATTATAAAGGAATTTGAACGTTTTTCAACTGAGATAAAAACTTATTTAATGGGTGATGTACTCACTGGAAGGACATTACGAAATTTAATCTTACTTCTAAGTCTTGCAATATTATATTAAAGAGACATTTTCCTACCTAACATCCAATATCACCATTGCACCAGGAACTATTTGCTCTAATAAAATGTTTTAAAAAAATGATGCTTCTTGTTCACCAGTGTTAACTTTCAATTGCTGGCCTTTTTCTTCAGTTGTTGTTGCTGTTGTACGAACTTGTGGTATTCTCATTTTTGTTTGAGGTATCAATCCTAAAGCAACCTGGAGGTATCGCAACTTTCTCTACAAAGTGATGCACTGTGTCCCTTGACCATAGCTTCCGCGTTCGGGATTAAATTCTGATTGGTAAAGAGCAACTAGCATTTGTCTCCAAGATGATGTCATCTTCTGTTTTTATCGATGTAAAACATAATGCCTGATGCCCGATGTTTTAGATACAGCATAAAAACTAGTCAGGGCCAAATTTCTAAAAATATTGTCGCACCATATTGTTTTCCCGATGTTTGTACACCGTTAAAAAAATGATGTACTCATCCTCTAATGTGCTTTCCTCCAAAATGATGACCTGATAAAATCTTCATCTTTTACCTAACCACTGCTAACGGCGGATACAAGTGGTATCGATGGCATAATATCATGAATCTTTGAAAGATTCCAAGAAGTTTACTTTTGCATTTTCTACATGAAAACTATGGCATACGCAAAAGTTTTTCAACTTTACCAAACCAATGTTTCCAGTTTCCTGAAGGCGTGTGACGGTTCGCTTAATTCATTCAGTGCATTTAGAACCCCCTGATATTGGTTTGTGGTATACAGCGATGGAAACATTGTTTCCCTTTCACATAGTTTGCAATCCATTGACCACCGACATTCTGGTGCTTCTTGCTTTCAAAAGGTAAAATGGTCGTTCGTAGATGGACTCTATGGCAGTCTTCAAACAAATCGCACAAATATAATACCCTGTAGCGATCTCTCCTATTAGCTGATGTTGCCAGTGCAGCTGAATACTATTCCATGACCCACGCAGTTCGACTGGTCAACAAGTCTTCCACCAAGCAGATGTTTAGCAAGAAACCACCTCAGGTTCGTGTGAGTACTAACAAATTCAATCTGGCACAACTTATATGAATCAAACTTCCGATAAGACTAATCAGACATCCTTATCTCTTCCTACGTGCATATAGTGCAACCAAAAGGGCACATAATTTTGATTGGACAAATTAAAAAATAAGCAACCAATTAAAGATAGATCTATTCAAATGCTCTTTTTACTAAGAGGCGAATGTCATGGTCATTTATTGGAAACAATACGTTAGTTGGGCCCAACAGACCTCCATCTGATTTTGTTATAGAGAATTATGAACTGTTCGTGTCGAAAGATTCAATATCACTTATTGGTGATTCTTCCAACCCTATCCCTATTAAAATATCAAGGGACACTGGAGCTTCTCCTAGTCTTTTATTATTCTGTTATTAAGTATTCTTCTCAAAATCCTTTTATTCACATTCCGCTCCATAATCTTAATTTGTCATAAAAGTTAGTTTCATGACTATTGACTATCGGAGCAATGTAAAATCTGCCCCTTGAGGGTGTTAGCATATTGCAAGGCAATGACTTGACTGGAGATAAACTTGTGGTTAATCCACTTGTAACTGACAAGCCTTAGATCAAAAGATTGATCTTATTGAAAATGAAACCCTGAATTACACCCTGCTTGTGCAATTATTAGAGCTATCGCACAAACGAGCTCTTAAGAATGATGTTGGTCAGAAAATTATTCATTTGGCTGACACATTTATTTGTCAGTCTTTTATTGACGTCACTTTGGAATTGATCATTCAAAACGTATTGTTATTGTCACCTATTTTGGCTAATCATTCTTTCAACCCTAATCAGGGTGACAAAGGAGGACCACTTATCGTCGAACAAGATAGAGGTAATGAAATATCCTATTTGTTTCAGAGGACATGTAGAGAAAACTGAAGCAAAAGAGGTACCAACTTGCTATTTTGCGAAACATGTTATCCTTATGAGAAAATGGAGATCGCCTGAAACTCCCTTTGCTGGTCATGTAGGAGTCAACAGGACTTATCATAAGATCCTGCATCATTGTTATTGGCCGAAAATTAAAAGTGATGTGCCCAAATGCTGTATATCTTGTCACAATTGTCAAATAGTAGGAAAAACCAATCTGAAGATACCTAGTTTTCTATAACTCCGGCCATCAAAGCGATCGCGTCTCAAATATAATTTATCAAGATTTTGTTGCACTGAAAGTGTCGTTTGAAAAGCCAGGCAGTAACTCGCTCCAGAGCCCAACGTAGAAAATCGCTGATTGGGTTTCACGTAGACTTCTGCTCCGATATAGCCTGCAAGTGAGTCTGCAAGTTATACCAAAGCGGATTTTATCAAATACCTTTACATCCAGATAGTGCAAAACTGGCAACCTTTATTACACCTCTGGGTCGCTTCTGCTTTAAACGAGTCCCATTTGGTATTACATCGGCTCCAGAGATTTTTCACAGAAAAATGACAGAGCTGCTGATTGACTATGAAGGGGCTCCAGAGATTTTTCAGAGAAAAATAACAGAGCTGTTTACTGGCTATGAAGGGGCAAAGGCCATTATGGATGATATACTCATTTATGGCAGAATCTTAGAGGAGCATGACAGACGCCTAAATTTGGTATTGGAAAAGCTGAATAGGAGTGGTCTCAAGCTCAACAAAGAAAAATGTGAATTTAGGAACAACAAACTGGAATTCTTTGGTCATGTGATTAGCTCGGATGACATACTCCCCAGTCCAACAAAGGTTGCTGCAGTGAAAGAGCTGCCTGCTCCATTAAATATCAGTGAGCTTCGTTGCACCATGGGCATGATCAAATACCTTGGTAAATTTCTTCCAGACTTGTCTACAATAATGCGACCAATTATGGACCTGCTGAAATCAGACAGCCTGGTATTGGGGCCGAGACCAGGATTATGCCTTCACGAATGTCAAGGAGATGCTGACATCCACACCAGTCTTAGCATTTTATGACCCTGGCAAGTTAACAGTTGTCAGCGCTGATGTCAGCAGTTATGGAATTGGTGGGGCAATATTTCAACAACATGGAGAGAAACTCAATCCAGTTGCCTTTTGTTCCAGAACACTCACCCCTGCAGAGGGTTAAATATGCACAGATAGAGAAGGAGTGCCTTGCATGAGTGTTGGCCTGTGAGAAGTTTTCATGATCTCTTGTTGGACTGGGCTCGTTCAGATTGCATACGGACCACAAACCTTTAGTGCCACTGATCAACATACATGATTTAAATAAAGCTCCTTTAAGGTGCCAACGACTCTTGATGCGGTTGAGATGCTTCAACGCAAAGGCAGAGTATGTTGCTGGGAAGCTATTGGTAGTTCCAGACACCCAAATGATGCCCTCTCCTGGGCCAGGAAGCCACATACGAAGGAAATAGAAGTTTTTATAGAGTCATTGGAAACATACAGGCCAATTTCCGATATGAAATTATAATAAATAAAAGAAGGTTACATGAGTGACCACCATCTGCAGACTGCAATGATTTTCACCTGACATGAATGGCTGGATAAGAAACATAGCTGTCCCCTAGATGTACATCCATACTTTGCTGTACGCAGTGAACTCTCAATTCAGAACGACCTATTTCTCTTCATTGACAGAGTTATCATACCTACAGTCTTAAGGCCCGGAATTCTTGATACCATTCACGAGGATCATCAGGGATTAACCAAATGCTGTGAGCGAGCCCACATTTGTGTATGGTGACCTGGAATCGCGAGACAGATCCAAGACAAAATAGAGACATGTGAATTTTGTCAGATTAGGAAGCCAGCACAGAGGAGGGAACCACTGAAGACGACCTCTCTACCAGACAGACCATGGCAGAAAATTGCAATCGATATTTGTGAAGCCAAACAAAAAAGATACCTGATAGCTATTGACTACTAATTATGCATCTAACAAAAAAAACTCCCAGCAGGTAATTGGAAAGCTAAAGAGCACATTTGCACGATGGGGAATCCCAGAAATCGTAGTATCAGAGAATGGGACCCAGTTCACTTCTTCAGAATTCAAGGAGTTTGTTGACAAATACAACTTCAAACAAGTATTTACCAGTCCTCACTACCCACAAGCAAATGGTGAAGCAGAAAGTGGTGTCAAAATAGCAAAGTCCATACTTAAGCAGGATGATGTATTCCTTGCCTTGATGGCTTATAGAGCCACACCGACGGATGCGACAGCCCAGCCCAATTGATGATGGGACGCCAGATGCCGACCACTTTGCCCATTATTGAAAAGAAGTTAAGCCCCAAGCGGCCAAACTTGATCAGGCAGAGAGACCTTAAGACAAAACAAAGATAGTAATTATTTTACAACCTGCGCCACAATACGCATAATTTGCCAGATATTACAAAAGGAGACAGTGTCAGAATCAAATGGCATGGAAATGATAACAAGTGGTCAACACCAAGCATAGTTATTGAAGCCGACAAAGACTACTTGGTAAAAAGTCCCCAAGGGATATACAGGCGCAATCGAATCCATGTACAGCGGATGAAAAGCCCTGAGAATCTACTTCAAGTCAAGACAAATACGTCTTCAGACATTGCAATAGAATTGGACTTTTAGGTTTTCTATAGTATTATAATATCCTGTGCACTTTTACAGTAACCAGTTATATAAATCAATTCTGTTAAATTCTTTCAGTGGACTGTTCAGATACAAAGACAGTAAATTCATCGCTTACTTATTGGCGGAATTGATTCATTTTTTCCTATCTACTCATAAGCAAAATCTTAATCTTAAAAGAGGGGAGATGTGTGGTATCGTATTTTACTTGGTAGTTCTAACTAATAATTGCTCCCCTTTGTAACTGCAACATTAGATAGGGACTGCTCCCGGAGGCAGTGGGAGCCGCGATCCATCATGGAAGTTTATTGATGTGTACTCAGGACGTGTGTGAATAAATATTGTTTGTGTAACAACTTGAGACTCCCTCATTTTCATGACAAGCAACGACTTCGAGAAAGAAATGTCTGCAAAAGTCCCACATGTTTCCAGTATTAGCAGCGCCATCGATTACTATTAAATATCTTGCTGCATTTTAATATAATAAGACCTAGAGGACCACTCTGTTATTGTAACTTTAAGCATTATGTAAGCCCGACACTACTTGACTAGTTGCAAGGATAGTGACGCCAATATGTGTGCTTAACCCAGTTTTGGTCAACGTTAACAGGTGCTTTGTTAGATAATATCAGTGACACGAACTTGGGGTTCAACTGTTCAAAGCTTGACAAAACTGTTGACCCGACCCTGGACCACACAAAGGTCATAACACAACGTGTATGACAGGAATGTTGTGTAAAGATACCAAATGTGTGTTATGACAAGTCTCCGTTTAGCATTATGTCCATATTGCATAACCATAGCATAAATTGTCAATATTTGTTTCTGAGGAATTCTTTCTCATCATTTAATTGCGAAATATTAGGTCTGCTTGATGTAACCGTATTGAGGGAAAATGTTTCATTTAGATAGACAGACTGACAGATATATATATATATATATATATATATAGAGAGAGAGAGAGAGAGAGAGAGAGAGAGAGAGAGAGATATGTAGGTTGGTAGGTAGGTAGGTTGGTAGGTACATAGACAGATATATATTTTATGAGAATGTTTTCTCTTAAACTCTTAGCAATGCTGATTTCCAGACCAGAGAGAGAGAGAGAGAAGAAGAAGAAGAAGAAGACGAAAATGTTCATGGCTACATCTGGGGTATATGTCAAGCGGAGGTACGGGTTTCTGCAAGAAAAGACAGACAGAGTCTACTGATTCCTCGACGAACGATTATTTATTTAAATTATATATATATATATATATATATATATATATATATATATATATATATATATATATATATATATATATATATATATATATAATACTACATTCTAGGAATACATCAATAAAGCCTTTATATTTAAAATACACCAAATTCTTATAAGATTACACTTTTCCTTCGATCTTACCAACTTCATACTTTTGTATAATTTATGCATTGTAGAATATAATACAGATAGTTAAATCCTGATTAACTTCGTGATATCCAATGAGTCTAAAATTCAATATTTGCGATAAATGCAACAATCATTTTGAAGAAATGTATTTTACTAAATTTAAAATAGAATACTAATTTGGAATAGGTTACTAAACATTATTCTTTATTACTTAAATAATATTGTATTTCCAAATTAAATCTAAGCATGAAGTTGGTAACGCACTAGTCTTTTCTAATAATAATTTCCATATATACAAATGAATAAAATTCTTTAAAACAATTAAACGTTCCATTACATTATAATATAAAATAGAAAAACTCAGAAAAATGTTGCGAAAATATGAACTTTACCGTTAAAATCTAAAATATTAAAAAGTGCCTATTCTTTAAAGAAGTTTACTAACACAGACTATTCTTACATGCAAGAAAAGACACAGATTATCCTGATTCCTCGGCGAACGATTCTGATTTTTTATGTCCAAATATGGACACACATCTAGTTTACTTGCGTTCGTTATACACACACACACATATATATATGTGTGTGTGTGTGTGTGTGTGTGTGTGTGTGTGTGTGTGTTTTCATATAGTAAATATCGTCTTGATCACGGGAAAAAGTAAATTGGATTTCTGTTTGCTGTACGTCATACAGAGAAAACTAAATATATTGTCTGAGGTATGATTGTTGCCTAAGGAGATTAAATTAAATAGCAGAAGTTCTGCTTCAAATATTTTTTCAACAAAGAAATGTCTGGAACCTCCATACATTCTTTTCGTTTGTTCGTTTTCCTTGATGTCCTCAGAGTCATAGTTTAATTGTTTATTATACAATTTATTATTGCCTTTTAAGATATAAAGACCTACATAACTAAGTTGTTATTGTAAACTGAAACACTACCTACGCCTGACATTAAATGACTAGTTGTAAGGAAGATTTCTTAACGTCGTTTTTATCAAAGTTAACAGGTGCATGTTAGATAAGGCACTCTATAAGTATCATGCAAGTAGTGAAAGGGGGGGGGGGCACATTAACGACAATGAAAACTACATTATAGACCCTCCCTGGGCAGGTTTAGTGACAAAATTTATAACGACAATGGGAAAATACATTACAGACAACGCTTTTAATCACACCCTGGGCACGTTTAGCGACAATGGGAATTTAACATGGGACTATTGGGCCTGTATGGCGACAAGGGAAATTTGGGTTGTTGTATAGGTACAAGAGAAATGAAACAGAGATAACACAGACAACGGACACTAGAATTATACAAACAACTATACAACACAATAAAAACATTTTTGAGACAAGAAAGCAAATTTTTTCGAGGCACATGAGTGGCCATGAAAAGGGCCTTTGGGTTCTTCTATTTTCTCCAGTTCTTCCACCATGTCCTCACTTTGTCAAACATTCTTTTCTTCTTCTTTTTCTCTTTCTCTGGCATCCAGTCAGGATGTCCCATCAATCTAAATGTTTCTTGCATCTTCATCCAGTTTTGATTTAGTCTCTCAAACTCCTATTTTTTCCTTGTTTTCTTTTTCCTTTCTTTCCTTAGACCACCTGTCTGTTATCATTTCACTTTTTCTTTAAACACTTTTCTCATTAGTTCTTCTGCTTTCTTTAGTTGTTCCATCCCCCATTTCACGAAAGACCACTGTGTCCAATGCATTATGTCTTCCAAAAAACACCTTATTTTCATTACATTATCAAAGGCTACCTTCAAGCTACCCACTCTCAAATACGTAAGTTGAATGAAGCCTTGTGACTTTTTGACTTCCTCTTCGATCATGCCCTGAACCAGATCCCTGGCTATTTTCAGACTGGTCACTTGACTTGTCACAAAGTCCTTGGTAACTGTATACCTCCATTCCTTCTCTAGCCTTTCCACCACATAGACGGCATCCATCATCCAGTACCAACTGTCCTTTAACTGGTTAAACAGTTATATGGTCATCTTAGTTTATTCTGTGTAAGAATGGCGCAAATGACTGTCTGCCTGACTGGTTGAATTAAGATCGTTTATCGCCCTTTCGGGCATGTACAACCGTTTTATTTCCCATTTGGGATTGATTGATTGGTGCCACTTCCCCCAACGCATTAATGCACTTAACAAGTGCTGTTTGATTCGTCCAATTTCGAGACATTTATGTCTCACGGGACTAGTGGTGAGTGGGAATGGTCCACACGCACTCACCTAGATGGTACACGTCTGGAGGCGGCAAAGGAGGATCGGGCTCAGTGGAACGGATTCACCCTACATCCGGTATCATTTTTTGTCCCCAATTTCCGAATAGTAAATGTTTGCCGTATTTATAATTTTGGAAAATCATTTGTGATGTTTGCAGAAAAGATATAGAGATAGATAGTAAAATGAATCTCCTAATCTAATTTAGGGAGAAAATTATTCAATCGAATGATATTTGGTGTTTCTATTCTAAACTCTAAACGTTTCCCCCTTCTGCGAAATGTCTGATGACTGGGTTTTTAGCCACCTTAGATCAATATCTTAAAGACATAATTCTTAATTATATAATTTGGTGCCACCTTCTTTGGCTGGTCCTGATGGCTTTGGGGTTTTAGCCACCTTATAGAGCTAGTTTTGTGTTGTTACTCTAATTTTCTAGTTAGTTTATGGTCAATGTGTTGCCGCATTGTGCAGCGGGCCATAATGGCTGCGATTTAAGCCACCTTATAATTTTTAATTTTGTTGGCCAGTCATAATTAATATTTTATGTCGATTCATCATGCTTTAAGTAATGATAGAAGATAGATGTTAGTATGTATGATGGTTCCCTGATTACCGGTTACTTGTTACATTGCCTGATAGACTATACATTTGGGCAGCTCATGGCGCTGAAGTGATAGGTGCAAGTATAGCATCAGCCCGCTCACTGGCGGTACTTGTCCCTATTCGGGCTGCAAACCGTATGCCGTACGCACGCACTTTCCCACCCAGCCGCACTAAGAGGGGTGTCTAATGATGTATGGATGTTTATTAATGTGTCCTATTTCTAAAATTATACCTTAGAATATATTGCTTATGTAGTCGCCCTAGGTGTCCGGTCGGTCTGAGTATGGATTTGGTTGGCTTATAAGTTATTGATTTTGTCAATTTCCTTAAGGAAAATCAACATAGCAGCAATTGTTTGATTGGAGTCTTGGTTAGTTTGGTAAAGAAGTTCGGAGTAGATATATGTCCTTAGTGTATTGACCAAATTGTTCCTTTGTTCGTCATGTTACGGACATATATTGAAAACAGGCCGGAGACCTTCATCATCAAGGCAATTGGGACACTTTGCTCCAAATCCACGATTAGCCAGGACATATTTCCCCATACTGCTTACAAGTAAGGTTTTTCCTGTATTGATTCGGTTAATGATCCGTTGATGATGCTTGATATTGGTTTTCGGTACTTTGGTTTTGCGACTCACTGTTTTTTAATCGAGTACAGCGTACGTCCTTTGAGGCACGTATCCCATTGTGTTTGCCATTTAGAGACAATTTTTGTGGTTATCATGCTGTACAATTCTGGAACGCTGTAATCGATGTGGGTTGGTTCAAGTTCACTTAATGCGTTCTCTGCTGCTTGATCGGCCTTCTCGTTGCCTAAGATGTTTATATGTGATGGAATCCACATGAGTTCTTCAATTTTGCCCTGTTTTTCCATGCTGCTAATTAGCAGATAGTTTTCTTTAAGGAGGTTTGAGTTGCCTGTTTCCAGTGTTTTAAGTACACTTAGTGAATCGCTTACTATTAGTATATTCTGAATTTTCTGTTGGTATGCTATCTTTACTGCTCCGAATATAGCCTAGAATTCTGCTGTGTATATTGAGCATTTGTCCGAGAGTCGGCTTCCTATTTCGTTATTCAGTTCCGGTATAGTGAGTGCTGCAGCAGTTCTGCCTGGGTTATTTGATTTGGACCTGTCTTATTTCCAAAGGATGTTCTTCTTTGGATCCGAAGGTTGTTGTGAGGGTGTGACAGTTGGTTTTTTCCTTGACAATGAGGTAGGGTCAAGAGATCGTATTGATTCTACACGAAGGCAGTCGAGTTGTAGTTCTTTACATAATGTGTGGATAATTTTCCCAGATGGCGGGAAGGGGACGAGTCTCCGGCTAAATGGGATGTTGCATTTGTTTAAGATGTTCCTTGTTGGGTGGTTTGGATTTTGTATTGAAATTCGGGCTGCATATCTTAATATCAATTCTTCTTTCCTTAGTATTAAAGATGTTTCTCCTGTTAGGATTTGTAGTTCTTCCTTAGATGTATTTCGGAGTGTGCTTGTGCATATACGTAAAGATTTTCCTGGGAGTATGTCTAGGTGTTTGAGTATTGATGGTCTAGCAGATGCATAGATCTGGTATCCATAATCCATTCTGAATCTAATTAAGGCCCTGTAGAGTGTTACCAATGTATCTTGGTCTGTAAGCCTTTGATGTTTTTCAGAAGATTAATGGCGCGAACGACGAACGCTTTGACTTTATAATGGTCAAGCACGGACGTGAAGGAAAACATTCCCTACACTCACTTCACATATTATCTACTATTCACACCCAACTCAAATAAACAGTTATTTTCAAACATGTGTAGGACGACATTTTGGACTATTACCCTGGAGTCTAGGAGTACCTACCTGTGCCACGAAATTCGCCTACACCCGATCACCCGCTCGTCCCTTGCCTCGTCTGGACATCAAAACACATGCGTGCAGTGCACGAAAAATGCAGACCAAGTCATATGAGTGTGTGCTGTGTCTAATCCCAGTCGTATACACTTGTAATAGATAGCAGCTGAAACAATGAGTGTGCGTGGATCTATTCCCCCTCATGTAATAGTTTTACATTCAGGTTGTTAATAGTCCTACAATCTGACGGCTAAAATTAATAAGTGTTCCTTGAACACATAAAAGCCTGGGGGATGTAAATCTCTTTCCGTCCCCCAGAAGCAATTAATAATCCTACCGTTTAGGAATAAAGCAGAGATACATGCCCAATTGGGCGCACATCTCTATAATTCAAAAGGTTTGTTAGTTACTATCCACACACGGGAATGAGCAAAAAGTAAACCTAAATATAGGGGGCCCCGTATGACCGAGTGGTCAAAAGCGCTCTCCGTTACGGATCACTGCCTCTGTCTGCGTGGGTTCGAGTCTAGGATTCGACCAATGTGGCTATGTGAGAAAGCTTGCCAGTAGCTTCTCGTGGGTCGGTGGTTCTTCCCGGGGCTTTCCCGGGTTCTTCCTCCACCATTAATACTGGCCGCCATGCATAGCCTATCATGTGCTGAAAATGGCGTTAAACCCCACAACAAAAACAACAGCAACAACACCTAAATATACTATCTACACACGAGAAGGAGAAAAACAAATCCTTATTATACTATCTACAAAACCATAATATACTATCCACACACGGGAAGGACAAAACATAACCACAAATATGCTATCCACACACGCGAAGAAGAAAAAAAACCAAGCAGCAAATATACTAACCACACACGTGAAGAAGAAAAAAAACTAAACACAAAAATGCTATCCACACAAGGGAAGGAGCAAAAGCAAGCCACAAATATACTATCCACACAAGCGAAGAAGAAAAAATTAAACCCAGATATAACTATTCACACAAACCTACGCAAACGCTTACAAACCCCAAATATACTATTCACACGAGCGTACGCGAGCTCATACAAACACACACACACACACATGCACACACTACTACAGCAGTAAAGGAGTGAGTGTTTATATTCACAATACTCCACATTTACAAGATTAGCAACTTGAATAGTCTATTTTCTGCAAATTTGGTTAGCCCTGAAAAGGGCTGTCTTTTGAAACTTCATTTGTTTCCTCGTTCGTCTCCTATGTTATACCCAGAGATTTAGTGGCTACCGTGCTTGGAACTCCAAATCCCAATCCTCTGTATGAAGCACAATGAACACTGGCAAACTGGCCTCATCGGGAGGATTATGTCTTTTTCCTTCCCCTTCTCTTCTTTCTTCTTTTCTTTCTCTTCCAACTTCATTTCTTCTTCATCCTCCATTGTTACCTCGTCTATGATACGTTTGGCATTCTCCAAGTGCATTTGGAGCTCTAAGAGTTTTGAAATCCTGCTACTAATTTTCTTTGCAGTTGACTGGTCAACGATGGGTAGCCAGACTGACGATTATTTCCTTTTATACGTGTCAAGTACGGACGTAAAGGAAAACATCACTTACTTAAACTTACCATATCATTACCCCAACAAACCTGGATCGCGCGGACTTAAAGGAAACACTCACTCACTTTTTACTTACAAACCCTAACTAATATCAAAAATTCACTGACTATTTGACAAGCAACGAAAAAACCAAGTGATTATAGACATACTTCTAACAAAATTAAAGAAACGAAGTGCTTATAGGCACACTTTATTTTTTAAACTTACTAACATACCATTAGCAATTTACTTGGTATCTCTTTTCTAGAGTATTCGGTAGCCCTGAAAATGGCTGTTTTTGTGGACGAGGATGTGTGGCAATCTTTTATTGTCTAAGATTGCGTCCCCGTCTGGCAGCAGGCTTTCCCACATGATAGGGTCTGTTTCTTTGGAAAGAGAAGGAGAACTCTTTGGTGTCTACACGACAGTCGACAAATCCTCTGTCTGGTTCGTGCTGCTGTTGTTGTTGCTGCTGTTTCTGAAGTCTGTACTTCTCCGTCCATTCTTCTTTCTCCTTCTTGATTTCCTCTCTGAAGAGCTCTTCTATCAGGTCTTTAGTCACTTTCAATATTCTGATATTCACTATCTCTGCACGCTTCGGTATGAGGCTTTGCCTGACACGATGCAAATTCACGTAAGCTTAGTTCAACTTCGCTAGTCTTGAGCACATCTTCATGAGTCAACAATGGATGGTCAGACAGGAGACTACTCCACTTTATATGGTTCAAAAGCGCGGACGCGATCAAAAACATCCCTTCACTGTTTAGAGTCAGAAGGCTAGGATAGTTTGATTTGAGGGAGAGGGATAGAGAGAAGTCATAGAGCATGGTTCATGATAAAAATGGAAAACAAACGACAGACGACTTTTTCAAAACACAACATTTGTATTCAAATAACTAACATCCAACAATTAACAATGAACATATTTTTAATAAACAATCTAATAAACTAACAAACATTTTTTCTAATAACAAACTATTTTGGACAAGGTTGACAACGTTGTGAACTAAGTTAGACTTCCAATGTTGGAAGTCATTGGGCCATTGATTTACACTACGTTTCCCATCTAAAGACAAAAGATAACCATAATGTTCACAAAACCATCGATCTACTTTCACATCGTTTCTAGATGAGTGACGATCGAAATAAGTCACTAAATGTTCTAAAGAATATCCAAGACTGCGTTGATGAAGAAAATACACACAATATTGTCACCACACCATGGAATATGTGCCTTGTAATTTCATATTATTGAATCGTGTTGTCTGAGCATTTCTTCTCATAAAGTCGATGATGTCTTCCAAAGGGGGCAATCCATACAAATCAAAATACACCAAACAACCTTCTTTAGAATAGTGGGTTGCTGGGAGATGACTATCGTCCGTGCTGATGACATGACATAAGCTTGATGGTCTTGAGGTTTGCGACGAGGCAGTTGATCTTTTGCACACACGACATGATTCCAAAAAGCAGTGTAGGAACTGTGGTTCAAAAGGTAATAAAGTTCCCAGGTACCCATGTTTTGTGAAGCTTTTTTCTTGTTCTTTTTTCTTCACAGGTAATAATAAGTGATCAATTCAATACTGACTTTCTGTTTGAAAATGTCTGACAAGTAACCGTTTTATCGTTTTGTCTCTGTACTCTGAGCCAAGAGAGCTTCGATGTGATGGATCTCTAGAGTCATCCATGGAGGAAAGGAAAGATCACACAAGTCTTTATACCAGTGATGCAACACGGCTTCTTCCGAGATGAGACTCTAAGCTTCGTCCAGATACTCGTCCAATTTTTCTTCTTGACTAAGCATCATAAATTAATCGTGTTGAATTTGACTGGGATGATTGTTTTTACATCCTTAGCAATCTTTCTTGATCAATTCCGTAATATTTTCTGCCAGGTGTTTGGCAAAACCGGAGACTAAATGTTGTTTTTGTTCTGGCCATCTGGACTTCATCATCACATCCTTTTCGTCTTTGTCTTGGGGTTCTGCTTCCACGGGCTCCTTCCATTCCATTTCCAAAGATTATCCACCATTCAAAGAGGAATAACAGTCTTCCATAGCTTCTAATAGGCTAAAATGAATTCTCACAAACTGTTGATTTCTATGGTATTATCGAATTCAGCATACAGGATGACGTTCACCGTGTTGTTTACGAGTGTTGGCTTTGCAAACTGAAGTTCAACACGAATCTGTCCTGATTTTAGAGGATGGAGATGTCTCTCGTCGCTGCCTTGGTCTGGGGTGAAATCGAAAGTCCAGAAAGTGTAACCTTCTGCATAATCCTCGTCCGTAATGCTGTGATTAGTGTTGGTTCCAAACTGCCCTTGGACACATTGTAGTGCTGAAACTTAAAAGGATTTTCCTCGAAGGCTCCATTGAAGGCTGTATTTTTCACGATACCAATGATCAAACGTTTGGATAACTGTGCTTGGAACAGATGATATTCGATCATGGATTGATGTCCAGCTGGAATGGTAAGGTTTTCGCTTTCACGGGTCGTATCGGATACTTGGCGGTCGTTCTGCTCAAAATGTGACTGATGTCGTTTCCCCCTTTAGGTAACACTTCCACTCGTTGCACGTAGAGCCTGGCTTCTTGGATGATGGTTTTGTAATAGACAGCATCACTTATCAGATGGAAAGGGACACTGCGACGATTCAGTCTCAGGCGGACATCCACACCGTTCAGCAAATACTTCTCTTGCAACCACATATCTAAATGCAAACGATCCATCAGTTCTAAATTTTTGTTGGGGCCTTTGATTTGGTTTCGTCGGGTATTGAATCCCACATTGTGGTTGGGGTCTTTATCTGTAACCAAATAGGTATCGTCACACTTGCCCGCTGTGTCAGGTTTCCATACCACACAAGCATCCAGATGGGTGTTCTTGGTTTCTTTTCTGCACGTCAAGAGATTTTCCAGGTACGCCTCGTAAGGGTTAGTGTCCATGCCGATACTGACCAGTTTGTTATTAAAATACAAATCCTCGTCCTTTACATCGGGACCGTCTGTCGACGTGTCGATCACTTTCACTTTCAAGTACAAGTAACTCCTATTCAGATCGATGTAATCTTCGGGCTGTCCTTTGATTTCAAACTCGATGGGAGCTGATCCTGAGTCCTTGACAGAAGAGATGGGATGAAATTCGACCCATTGGGATCCTTGCATCGTCATCATAGTAGGCGGCATGCTAAACAGATCCAGTTCCGACATGGAACAGACGCAAGACTCTCGGTGCATCATTTTTGTTTCTATTATTTAATCATCAAAAACGTCTCGAGCAATTCTTCTTTTCTTAGTCTTTTTAGCTTTATGAGTGTGATGTCTTCGTCGTCTCTTTCTGCCTTGTCCTTGCTGTGGTGTCAGGGAAACGGGAAAACCTGACTCAGTAGCGTTCATGCCATTTATAGGAGTTTCTCTCGGCCAAAAAGGTTTTGCCCGTTTGAAACAAGACATTTTTTCCTGTTCTCAAGAAATTTTTGTGGGGGGGTTGTTTGTCAATGATGACATTTTGGAGCAATTTTTTACCCTGCGTCAATGCGGAATCATTTAAGGCGTGAAATCCTCGTGTCACCATCGGTTTTAACACCGGAGCCACCGAACGAAAGGCTGATTTCAACATATCTCCTAAATCATGTCCTCGCTGTCGAACGACTCCTCGGTACACTTGATACATGACTTACAATTCGTTAGAGAATCGTTTTCGAAAATGGAGTTTCACGGTGACTTTTCTTTTGGAGAATGGAATATTGTGTCCCAGATCTCCTTTTATAATAATGTTGACAGTGTCGAAATACTACTTACTGACGGGTAAATAGTAAGGATGTACAAATTCACGGTGAAAGTGATAGGTTTGGAAACGGCTTTACGTGTCCGATGTGCCACGAGAGTAGAAGTCGAAGGTAGTGGTAGAGGTGGTGGTAATGGAATGGCTTTCGTCTTCTTTTATTTTTTACTTCTGGTTTCACTTCTTTCTTTTTCACTTCTGTCGAAGGAGGAGTGGACATTACCTGTTTAACCGAAGCTTTCATTTCTTCTCGTTGTATGTGGTGGAAGGGGTCAACAAGGACGTTGCAATCTTACTAGAAATGGGAGCTGCTGCCGGTATTTGAAAGACTTCTCGTACCTATTCTTCCTCAGGCTTTCGTGGGGTTGCATCTGCCTTGACCAATGGGGGTAGTGGTGGTGGTGTTGGTGATGGTATTTTCATCAAGACCTTAAAATCTTTCAGAGTGGGTAGACCTGTTTCGTCTAAAGCTTTCTGGTGAAAAAGTTTTAGTATTTGCAAGAGTTGACCGTACTATTGCGATTCGTGTTGTAACTGGGACATCTCGGTCAAATTTGGATTGGGAGGCAAATGCAGGGTCCGTTGTTCTTGCTAACTATGGTATTCCACCCATCGTTTGTAAGGGACTAAGCCAATGTTCGTCCTTCCTTTCGATTTCAAGGGCCACGTCTGAGATTTTTGGACTTTAGAGGTCCCTTTTATCTTTTTGATCCCGTTTTATCTTGCTCCCTCGAGTCCTCCCAGCATGGTTCCCAATACTCCTTTCAGCAAGGGTTCTAACAACAGAGGCAAAATTCATCCGCGTTGTACTAACATCTTCTTCTTTTGACGAATGGGCATTTTCTTTTAAATGATTTGGCGAAGAACGTGACGCTGTTTGGCTAAGCATTGTTTCTGGTGTTTGGACAAAGGTATCGTACCTTTCAAGACGTTCAAACAACATTGGCACACGGTATCGATGACATCTTTGGAGGCGGTTTGAATGAGTTTTTTCACATGAGTATTTTCCGCATGGGTGGAGACGCTTTGGACAGGACGGACAACATGTCCCCATGTTTAACTAAACGAGGAGGGAGTCCTTTCCTTTCTTTCTTTTGGGGGGTGACATCTTTGGGTCTTCAGGAGCACAAAAACGCTGATACCCATGCTTTGCCTCAGACCTATTTTATACTGGAACTCGTCGCGACTGATGTCAACTTGATGACAGGCATTACGCGTCGTGGAGAGGTTCGCAACGGACTAAATCAGGACAGCTCTTGCTTGGACAAATACTGTAAACTCTGTAACATACCCGATCTCTCTTGGACTTTGATTTTGGGAGCAGGTACTTTGTGAGCAGCTGTCACTGCACCTAAAGAGGAGAGTGTCACAGCTGGTGGAGAAGTTTTGGAGACGCGGGTTTCCATTGTTTCATCAACTGAGGAAGAACGGGTGACAAATTGGGTTTGCCAGACATCACCAACAACGGAGAAGTGGAAGAACCTGAGGCTACTGGAGATGCAGTCACTGTCGCTGAAGGTCGTGGTTTGCGAATGTAAGGTTGCGTCCTTTCCGAAGTATCTCTCTCGCGGGTAGAAGCTGTTTTCTGAGGGCTTTTCTTTTTCTATGCGCTTTTCTTTTTCTGGGGTTGTGACCTGGTCTTGACACCGTTGCTCATTTTCTTCTTTGGGCTTCGTTTGGCTTTTTTTGGAGTGTTTTTTTTTCTTGGGGAGAAAATTGGGGGGGGGGCATTAGGATCCTATTTTAAGAGGGAAAGAATGATGACACCTCCTAGAAAACCGCTCCCTCCAGGTTTCAAAATGGTTTGCTTTTTGGTTTGAGTGTCGATGCGGAGATCGGCCAGTTGCGTCAAGGCTACTTTGATTCTATCAAAAAAGCGTTTGGTTTGATGAGGAATGTGAATGATACCTTGCAGTAATTGACGTGCTGTCACCGTAAACCATCGTAAGACTTCTTTGAGACTGGCTTCTAAGACACGATTTTTTCGCACGAATCAATTTGACGGGAAAATGAGACTGAAGCGACGTCATGTTGACGTTGTGTGAGAAAGACGTAAAGTGTCCGAGGTTTTATAGAATTATTTTGTTGTTAAGTCGACGACGAGGACGTTTACACGAAATACCCTCCGTCTTGACACCAGTGGTGAAACAGATGGGTACGAAATCGCAAATCATCGGGGGGGGGGGGGGTTTAAATCCACGAGTAAATAGGCGTGTGGGGTTTGAGTGGCATCGTCGTACGTATGAGTCAGCCAAGACGTTCTTAACTGTTTGGCTAAGACTTGCACTTGTGATTTATCTCTAGGACTTTTAAACAAGACCACGTAATGAGCATTGAGACTGATGGTACAATGGGGTTTACTTTGTTGAAACAAATTTTGAGTAATGTAAATGACACTGGCATTACGATGATGCCCTTTGCGCCTAAACTAGAGTTTAATTTCTTCTTCGTCTTCTCCTAACATGTCATCGAAAATGACCAGATGCGTTTTACTGGGGTCAGACACGATTCCATCGTCTTCGCTTTGAATGCCTTCCACAAACACGATGGAATCGTTTTGACTTTCTCGCAAGAGGCTGTACGCCGATTGCCACTCTTTGTAACACCACACGATTCGTTGAGGTGGACGATCGATCAAATGATGTTTATGTTCGATCAAACGTTTGACAAATTCGGGTTTGAATGAACCGCTAGGTCTGGCAATGAGCATGTTAAAGGGATGGCGAAGATACAAAGCCTCCCAACTGGCACGATCTAAGTGTTCGTCGATGACTTTGACAGTAGAGGAAGAGGGAGCAGAGACAGCAGAGGTAGCCATTGTGTGAGAAATGTCACGTGTGACACGAAAACAAACAAGACAAGAGCTTATATACTTTTTCAGAACATGTTTATTGAATGTTTTAAAGATGAATACGAAAGACAAAAATGCAAATGTAAAGAATGTCACTTTTGACACAAAGACAGACAAAACAAGAGTTGTATATATATATATATATATATATATATATATATATATATATATATATATATATATATATATATATATATATATATATATATATATATATATATATATATATATATATATATATATATATATATTCAGGACACGTTTATTGCAAGTTAAAATGGAACAACACGAAAGACAAAAATACATAAAAGCCAAATGGTTAAGTACAACGATAAAATATACATCAAAACGATCAAATTGATATATAAACAAGTCACTGTACAACATGTTTTTGGTACCCAAGGTCTCCTAGGCACAGTGTGTAATGTTCTTACAATCTCTACATGGGGTAATGTCACACAAATGTCCTCCTGGAATGGTCTTTCGGGAATGTCCATGACAGTCCTGTCCTGAAGGGAGTGGTTGTCCTCGGTGACGGGTTCTTTTGGTACTGTCACTAACACAGGTTTAAAAGTGACTTTTTCCTTGGACGTTTGAATGAAGGATCACAACTCTTGAGCATAATGGGCCACTCCAAGCCTCAAAACCCCAATTTTTCTAGTTACGTACATCTGTCCAATGAGGGTGTAAGTCACAAGCTACACACACATCGTCATACACATCTTTGGTACCTAAAAGTTGACGAATCTTTTTTTCCCCATAGAGGTCGAGAAGTATCCAGATGAAAACGCAAGGCTTTGAACAAAATGAGTTTCTCGTGCTCATTTAAAGGGAGCACTTTCATGTTTTATTTGGTGGTAAGTACTGATCGTAAAGAGTCCACAAGGAATCGGCTGGTAAACGAAATCCCAGAAAGCAAGTCACTAAGACACACCACACGACGACCCAAATTCAATGGACACAATTCTTGTAATAAATGTTGGTAATCTTCCACCATTTTAATACTCTCATTGATTACCTTCCACGGAATCGGTTGTATCGCTTCTGATAAAGGTTGTGGCATGGCGGCCAGTTTTATACCCTCTTTTGTCGGAGGTAATAAGTGTACTTTTTGAACAGCATCGGTTTTATTTTAGTTCCGTACCAAAATGATTTAGTTAATAACTCACACACCACACTTCGTACAGAAGTTTCCTCTTCAACCAAGATTTCTTGGTGTAACAGATTTTGGTAATCCTCTATCTCGTCCGTTGGAATTCGGTGTATTAGGATCACCTTGAAGTAGAATCAGTGGCACACAAAATTTTATGAATGTCATGCGAACCATCAATGTCCGACCAACTGAACACATTTAAATGATCAGTCCTCTTATACCATTCAGGTAACAATGGTTTAAACACCGGTGACGTAACGGATGCAATTGTTCTTTGCGTTTCACTTGTATTTTGACCAACTCTTGGTAAATACTTTCTCTCAACTCCATAGGCAAACCACGAATGTTCTCTTGTAAATTATCCATCCAGGGATTACTGATATTGTCCCACTAAAGGTAAGTAGTGACAATTCGGAGACCATCGAGCATGTTCCCGGTATGCTGAATCTTGTTGTTCCCAGTGGTGTAGTGACACACCACAACTGAAGCACTTTGACTTTATCCCCTTCGCCCAAGTAGAAAAATCCGGCTCTAGTTAATTCTTCGGGGGTAGGTCCTCCCAGGTATTTAGGCCATTTTCCTTGGAACGATTGAAAACGATTTTCAAAGTCGCAGTATTCAGGCAAACAGGGAACGAATATTCGTCTTTCACAGGTTCATGTCGATGAGGGAAGGGTGAAATAGACAGAAGTTTGCTCAGTTTTGGATGAGATCCGTAGGGTGGTAGACGCATGGCCTCACGTGAAGGTTGCCATTGACAATGAAAACCAGTAAAGAGTCCACGATAACGAATGGCATCGCTTTCGCATCAGTCAGGTTTGACACGCACAGCATCACTTTCCATGGTAGGTGTAGTTGTAGTAGTAGTTATAACAAAGTTCCCATGATGCTTTACTGCATCACTGAGGTCACAGCGTACGGCATCGCTCTCATCGCAAGGCACAGCATTGCACTCCACTTGAGAGTCCCCAAACTTCAATGATGTCTGTGTAAAAGGATTCATCTTTCTCGCTTGGTTTTCGTAGTGACAATGAACTATCGATCTAGGACGTTGTCCCTTTTTATATGCTGACCAATATCGACATGACCGTATGGTAAAGTGAAGTGGTTGGGAAGCCGCACTCGCTTCTGGTACACAATTTGATACAGCTTTTCCAAGGGTCGACTGACGATTTGGTGAGTGGGTAAACGTACAGTCTTGTGCGGTTCGTAGGTAGTCACTTTAAAGTTTCCATCCTCTCCAGACTGCAAGGCTTCTTTCAATACACCAAAGTTCACCACTCGACTGGTGCGATAATTGAGAGTCAATCCTTTCACTTTACACTCCGTTTGCACTTCACCTTGCTTGTTCCGATATTCGTAGCCGTATTTTTTAGGACCACCACTTGCAAATCTTGTCGTCGGGTTGCTCGTCCGTCCAGGCTGCTAAACGGTCTTCTTCGATGTCATGGTGATGTTGACCCGGGCGATCGATGTAGATGCAACTGTCCGTGTCAAAGTATAAGACATGATCACGTAACAGTTCTAAAGCTTCGTACAACTTTAAGCGAGCATGGGCTGTCACGTAAGCCGCAATGATGACATTTCCAAATTCGTCGGCTTGTACAAACTCCAGTTTTTTTTTCGTAATTGACTAAGATCAAATCCTCACGAACGACGTCCACGTGTTTCGTGTATTTGGTTTTGTCGTGAATCATCTGGAAGTAGCGGGAAGGTTCTGTCAAATAGTCCGTCTTAGGTAAACACGGCCGTTGCGCCATTTTACCCCACAAGCAATTTAACATCACTTTGGCAAACGATCATTGCCTTCCCTTGCTTTTCACCACGTGGTCTAAAGTGGTCCACCAGCTTGTAACTTTCCACGATGCGTTTAAACTCGGGATCGGTTTTTAAACGGTGATCGTATCCGTGTTCCCACATTTCCACCACTTGGTATCCTTGCTGTTTTAACTTCAGTCGTCGTTGACAAGTGGCCTGGTACAAGTCTTTCGTTGTCGTTGTAAAAACTGATTTTTAGTGCCACTTTGAGAGTAACAGAGGACATCATTAAAATAAGCAACCATTAAACTCGTACACGATCTTGGTGTTTTCTAAGTCCCAACCAAATACGTTCCAATGGTCTTTTCGCCTCCTCCGTTACGGGCGTGCTGAATCCATTTGGCTTCCTTGTCACACAAGTAATGTAGCTAACGTAGGGCTTTGACCGAGTATTGACGTTTGACAAAGTTCGTCGTTTGAGGACTAATGACGGCCAGTGTTTTTTCGGGCGTGAATCGTTGACTGTACACTAAGGAACAGGCTTTGGCAATGGTGCAAGCCTCTTTCAAATGATCGATCCCTCCGTGTTCCGTTCTCGAAATTTTCCAAAGCAACGTCATAAAATGTCCACGTGGGATAGACAATACTTTAACATTTCTTCCTAAAAGTCGAAGGGGTCCGAGGAGTGAGCCTAGTACCAAGCGTAGAAAGCTTCTCGTCGTTCGGTACGCATGTTATCTCGGTCGTAGTCGTGAGCCCCAGGCAAATGGGGTAGAACGGTGTTTTGAATGGCTTCGTTATTGAAAAAGTGCGCAAAGTAGCCTTTGGTCATTTCTGTTATTCCAAACGTTTTAGACATTCGAATCAAAGGCATGGCCAAGTAACTCATCGAATCTTTAAACTGTACTTGACCCACTTGTATGGAAATGATTTTGGCTCCGTTCAAAGTCACTTTCGGACGTTCGGTACTTTGTTCCGTATAGTATCTCAAAAGAAACTGTCCATCGTATCGCGAGAAATTGTGTGCCATAACCGTGCATGGCGATGACAATCACTGTAATGTTCGATGTCCTCTTGGCTCCACGTCTCGTCGATGGGGTCTAAGATCCATTGGGCGAATGTGGTCAGCGTGTTCGGTCTCCGAAAAAATAATTCACGTCCTCCAGGAATCTTGCTGCAATGAAGGCATTGACTAAAGATAGGCTCTTGGATGCACTTCTCGCACGCTCGATGAGCCACGCAGAAATTAGGAATGTGAATGGCAGTCTCTTGCATGCATTCGAACTCAAAAAAGATGAAATTGCTTTTCTTCTGGTCATCTTCCTCCTCTTGTTTGGATTGGTATTTTTGAATGTAGCATTGGTGTTCCAAGTCCACGATTTGGTGACAAATGTGACATCGTTTCTTTCCTGAACATACGTATGCCTTGATATTATAGGTACGTATGCCTTGTCCTCAAGTAGGGCACAATCTCAGCAGTTGACAAGTACTTTTCTGCTATGAACCTTGCGTCTTCAGATGCTGCTGGTAACAGGCAGGGCTAACAAAAGTGCGCTGACAAGCAGGGCAATGTACTCGTTGTTGTCCTTCATCCAGACAGGGTTGAGTGGGCAAACATCCTTACATTTCGATCCACAATGCTTGTGTTGCTCTCGGTTGTTATAACCATGGTCACATTTCTCGCAATAATAACTGCATCCTAGGAATGCAGTGATACTGGTGATGGCATCGAAATGTTCATCATGATAATAAACGTGAATGTGTTTTCCGTCTTTGAAATCTTTGCTTCGAAACAACAAAGGTCTGCGCACTTCTTGAGAGTGCACTTTCAAGGTGTAGCGTGGAGCCAAAACGTCTTGCAAGTTTTGCATTTCAGGAATGCCACAGGATGTGTATTTGGACAGGTCAGCTTGCTGTAACAGGACTACTCCTTTTCTTCGTTGTTTGGCACGATTCGATTTTTGAATAGTTGTCCAGGCTTTTGTTCCATTCTACCGTGTCGTCCTTGTCGGCATACGTTCGTCCCACCACGATGGCACGGGCTAAACACATCTGGTCTTGAGAGTTGTTAACTTGAACGAGGCCCTTTTGGGTGCTGAAAAGGTGTCGTGGGTGCACAGACCGATACAGCCGTCCACATCATACGGGCACTGTTCTTCACATGGGTTCATTGAGGAGCATTTTACTTTACATGGGTTCATTAAAGTCGCCCGCCTATTCCAAACAATCTAATGAAACCCACACCAAAAATAATATTCCAATTTTGGGGAGGGAAAAACTATATATTATCTCTCTCTTTCACCTTCTCTTACTAACCTCAAAAACAGCACAGGATTGCATCAGTTTCTCTTTGGCTACAATAATCAACCAGAATTCAGAATTCACCCTACACACAAACCTGGATCCAGTGGACACCACAAAATACAACAGACGACGGCTGCCGCGCCTTGAAATAGAAAATATAATACACATTTGACATGAGTGCATGAAGGGTCTATTCCCACTCGTGTCAGCCTACCATTCAGCTAGCATGAAACATTATGTTTCGCCAGCTGACGTCTAAGATTATCAGCACTCTTTCAGGGCATAAAAGCCTGGGGGATGAGGTACTGTTTCCTTCCCTCTGGAACAATTATCAGGCTGCGGTGCAGTCATAAACCAGTGGTACATTTACCTATGTACGCACGCCACTTTAACTTAATGAAGCAAGCAAGCAACTACCTACATGTTTTCTATCACGTCCGTGTGATAGAGATTTTCGATCCGTTTTGGGATGCTAAGGTATTTCAAAAGTAACTATGAAATGACTTGAAACATACACCAGAAAATTATACAACTTTACTAAATCATAATTGTAACTAACAAAAGAATAACTCCCTTTTGATAAGTATACCATCATAAATGTGCACTCTAAAGAGAAATTACTAGAGAGAGATTTAGGAATAACACAGAAAAATTCAATCCTTATATCAGATGCTAAGGCACTTTCAAGTAACGTTTGTATGCAGTGTGCATAATACACTAAAGCAACAGATTCGTAATGTGTTCCGTGTAATATTGACAGCTGTTTTCGGTTATTGTTGTTAATGAGGCTACACTCTCATCGTATTTTAATTTTTTTGTACAACAGCTTCTCGTTTAAAACCTTCGCCATAAGCCCAAGTGTGTTACCAAATCCATCTAAAAGTTTGAGATACATTAAGTCATGTAATTACTGCAAGATCTAATGTAACAGCCGCTATCAGGAACACTTTCCATTCCAAAATATGCAAGTTAAACGACCAATATGCTTTGTTATAATTTTACCTGAAACTTTTGTTATGTTCTATCTCTTTATCTCTTTAACTAAATCATTCCCCATGTCATTAATTTTCATGGAGCTAAAATTTCTTCCAAGGGTATTACGTCGTTTATCACGTAAAGATAATCATCTATTTACCATTTAATTAATCTTTTTACTTATATATATATATATATATATATATATATATATATATATATATATATATATATATATATATATATATATATATATATATATATATATATATATATATATATATATTCCATTTTAATATGATTATTGGGAAATTAAAATTGGATTTATTTGTGCTGCATATCATATAGAAAGATATGCAAATATTTCGGCTGAGGGATAACTAAATTACTTTAAAGAGAGCGTAAAGGAAACGTTAGTAATTTTGTTTACAACATCGGCCTGAAAAGGTTGTATTTGATAAAGCCTTCTTCGACAAGGACATGTCTATATCATCCTTGATATTTTATTTGATTCGATTATTGCATTCTAGAAATTAGAAGACAATGAACTAATTTGTTATTGTAAATTTAAGCATTATGTAAACCTGACACTAATTGACGAGTTGTAAGTATGTGGCTTCTGGTTGAGTCCTCAATCCAGTTGTTATCAGTTGTAGCGGTTACATATTAGATAAAGAAAGCTTTGAAGTATCACGAACACAAAGGTGAACTGTACTGTTGAGGACCCCACCATCGATTGCATAATGATCATAAGGAGATCAAACAGAACAGGAAATTATGTAAAAGTACATTCTGCGCATTCTCTTCTTGCAAGACAAACAAATTAATTTGCCCGAAATACTCATTAAAATATATAACTTGAAATTGTCGTCCTTATGTTTGATATTTACTTGGTTTGTAGTACCTCCTTGTAATAGTTTATATGGACTACTTATATCATATTTGATGAAATCACTGTGAAATAAATTTTCAATAGTAAAGACTAACAGACTATAGCAGGAACTGCTTTTGTACTTATTTATATTGTTTTGATAATTGAGGAAAATTTATAACTGTTCAGGCTTCAGATATCCGCAACATATTTCTTATTTCGTAAAGTTATTTATTGGTCTCTAATTATTAAATCCTGGAAATTTTGCGTTGCACTTGGTTATATACGATGTGTAATTATGGATAGGAAATATTAAAGCATTAGAGTTTGATTTCTGCTCTCCAATGTGATTTCGTCTTTCAAATATTATTTATATTTACTGCTCAATGACGTTTGTATCCAGTGTGTATAATATACTAAAGCAACAGATTTGTAATGTGTTCCGTGTAATATTGACAGCTGTTTTCGGTTGTTGTTTTTAATGAGGTTACACTCTCATCGTATTTTAATTTTTTTGTACAATAGCTTCTCGTTTAAAACCTTCGCCACAAGCCCAAGTATGTTACCAAATCCATCTAAAAGTTTGAGATACATTAAGTCATGTAATTACTGCAAGATCTAATGTAACAGCCTCTATCAGGAACACTTTCCATTCCGAAATCTGCAAGTTAAACGACCTATATGCTTTTGTTATAATTTTACCTGAAACTTTTGTTATGTTCTGTCTCTTTATCTCTTTAACTAAATCATTCCTCATGTCATTAATTTTCATGGAGCTAAAATTTCTTCCACGGTTATTAAGTCGTTTATCACGTAAAGTTATTCATCTATTTACCATTCAATTAATCGTTTTACTTATATTGTCTATTTGTCTGGAAATATCACTTGTGCATTTAGATAGTCAATCATCAACTGATCTTAGAAAATAAGACTATTTTTATTATTTATTCTGTACCCATGTGTGTTGCATAATTTATTGCAAGCAAAAATCTTTAGGTGAAGCAGTGTCCATTCCCATTGGAAATTAAAGGGTGTGTGATCTGGATCGCATTGAGGCATATTATTTATATTGGTCCTACACATGAAATTAATTAACAGGTTTAAGTTAGACACACAAGAAATAAAGAACCTAACAATCAAAATTAATTTTTAAGTGTTTAAACTTTGCTGTGAGAAATTATTAAATCAACCGTATTTACATTTGCATCTATACTGATGGCAAATATAATAGTTCACGTTAAACGTTCTCCTTATTTTAATAAATCATCACTAAAAATTTTGAGTCTTTATTTAATTTAATGTCATGTATAGTCTAAGGGAGATAAATGAATGAAATACATAAGTGTGGTGTTTTTTATGTCCTACAACATATTATACGTGTAATATAAATTAGTATATACAAACTGGTATTTAAATGCATGTAATTAAATTATCTCAATATAAATTATTGATAAAGTGAGGAACTAAAATTCAGGTTCCTGCATGTAACGGAGACCTTTAAAATGAAATTATTTTTTTTACTGAAACGAGGCGGTTGCCCCATAACAGATGGATCATGTTCTCTAGGGTGCAGTCAGAAATAAATATGATTAACTTAAAGTCAGTAGAGTGTTATACATGGGTTTATGCAAATGTCAATGAAAAATGCTGACTTAAAGAGCTGTTTTTGTCGGCATTCCTGCTTCTTCTACAAAAGAAAACTGAAATAATTTTAAGGCAAGAAAATGTACAAAAAGGACCAATTGTTAGCAATAAAACACGAGAAGGAAGACTATATCTGTATTAAATTACTTAAAATTACTCACATCACAATATCATATATGATACAAAGTGATCAACAACAAATGAACTACCTTTTTGTTTATGGCCCGAATTACAAGACTCAGATAGTTATTAACATGCGTTTTTCCTGAGATGCTGGTAAAATAGTTAATCTTTGGCGAAAGTCATCCACACTATGTTTACATAGCTTATCTTGTTGCACTTGTGCCAATGTTCGAGCTGACTCGGCTGAAACAAAGCCATCAGGACATACAACCCCTATCTGTCATAGCTATATGTATCAAAAAATCTTCTCCAAAGCAAACATATCCTATTTTCATATATTTTATTGCTAAAAGCCTGTCAATATTTGACCATAAATCTTCAGTGTCCATTTGTTTTCTTACATCGATCTAGTACAGTTTATAAATGGTGCCCTCATGTATGCGTTTATATGGATGCATTATGATGCCGTTGTTCCCTATAGCTATCATAATAAAAATTATTTTTCCAAGGACCTCAATGCTAACGTAAGGTGAAATAAATATACTTTCTATCACACACTGTCCTAGAGGGCAATGTTAGATTGTCAGTCTGGCAAGCACACACATGGGTACTTCATTGCGTTTAAGAGAGATAACTCTGCTTGAACTAAACTGGGGTAGGAGTTATCCAATCACAATATATACAATTTAAAAATTATGTGTCACGGCTGTTTAAAAATATAAAATATAAAAAAACATGATCTATATATAAATTAACATAATCTCACATGTTGCCAACAGTCTCATTTTTTTTAACCCTGACAGAAACTACAACCTTACATAATGCACGAATCACAGCTATTTTGTTTGTTTATTTCTGAATACAATGATTCCAACAAATTTAGTTCGGCCCCTGGGTATGTTCAGTTGGGTAACAATGAGAATTTGAAGATGGTTTTGAACGCAATTTTACCGCGGTCAGTCTAATACATAACAAATTAAACTGACTAATTCGCTAGGTACCGTATTAAATTGCTAGTCTTAGACTGCGATAGTCTTAACATCCATGGCTTCGAGAGTGATTGATTTTTAACTGTGATAACGGTCAGAGAGATGGACGAGGCAAGGTGAATTTGTATTTAAGTAGCGGGAAAATGACAAAGTGGAGATGATATAGAGACAGTTTTGTTAAATTTGAACTATGTGTCATAAAGTGAAATTCTCAAAGAATCGGATTACTTAAGAAAAGAGGAATAGAGAGAATTATTCTAAGTTCGATGATAATTTCCTAATTTTCGGCGATTAGATAAATATAATCCCAATTATCTAAGCTAAATAAGGAGTGTGTATTCCGAGACGAAATTCAATGTTTAAGTATTCCCCTCGCAAACTTAGTCAGTCCAAGGTATTGGCTCTGGTGGAATCGAACGTATTCTCCTCTTATAAATTATCTAAAGGACGGGTGTCTGGAGGTTTAAGAAACACGAAACGTAAAGCTAAGCAAACGAGCATCGGAAAGCACGACATAATTGTCTCCATTTCATGCAATGTTCATGGTATGAGTTCATAATTATTTCCATGAATTTATTTGTATTATATTCATACATCATTTTTCCTTTGATTACTTCGGGAGATAATTGTTTGCTTTCATTCGTCTTGAATTATATATGCCTCGTTTATTCTAACAATTTCATTCATTATTTTTTATACGAGTTTGAGAGAATTCGGTGAATTCATCCGTGTTAAATGATATAAATGATATAGGCTAGTAATTGATATTACTATGTCTGGAAATGTTATGCCGATGAATTTTTATTTAGCAAATATTGTAATAAGACATGAAGTGCATTTCGTGAATTCATTTGTATAATCAAAATTTAAACTATTTTAACCGAGAATCATTGGTATTAGCATTAAGAGCGTCTGCCGGCTGACACTTAGTACAGTTAATGATTTATAGTCCACAGCTTAGGAATGGTTCATTAAAAAGTCCAGAGTATGTCATAGTTCAATTAGGGATACTGAATAGCCGTCAGCGGGAGACATTAATCATCTGGTACTAGCCGAGTGGTCTAAAGCGCTCTCCGTTACGGATCACTGCCTTCTCACCTCTGTCTGCGTGGGTTCGAGTCAAGGATTCGGCCAATGTGGCTATGTGAGAAAGCTTGCCAGTAGCTTCTCGTGGGTCGATGTTTCTTCCCGGGGTTTACCCGGGTTCTTCCTCCACCATTAATACTGGCCGCCATGCATAGCCTATCGTGTGCTGAAAAATGGCATTAAACCCTGCAACAACAACAACATCTTTTACTAAGTTTGTGTTAACTGATTTATATTAGCCTTAGTTTCTTTGAATTACGATATGACGATATATTACGTAACGAGAGAGTAAGTAATGTTCGACCTAGAAGTAAAAACCTGACAAACATTAAGTTTGCTTATTTATTTAATTTGAAAAAAGAAATGGCTCATACTATAAACACACATACAGTGCACAAAGTGAAGAGACAACCATAATCACGGCCATGGACCGGAAAGGAAGCTGGAGAGAGAAGATGAAAAGGAATATGTCGACTATAACATATCACCAACGTTGAATTTGGAAGGACCGGCATCTAACCAAGCTATACAAGCAGGTTAGGTAATTGAGTTCAACCGATTTCGTGATGAAGGTTGTCTTATCGGTATAAACAGAACGGCAAAATTCATTGTTTATAACTTTTGTAATTTTATTTCCAAGAGAACGTCTGTCATTCCAATGTCGTGTTCAAATTCATTTTGTTTATATAATTGATTAAATTGTTATATTCAGCATACTGACACTCGTGTTGTTCTATTCAGTACTCTTGCTGAGGTCTTTGATTATTCAACCCATCAATTTCATATTTTATTTGATTATTTACTCCACCCGAGCAATAACACCTTGGTGGATCATCGTCTAGGTAACGATAACCACAACCACCATGTATCAAAGTGGTATCGTTATACCTATAGTCATTTTTAATTTTTCAATAATCTCTGATATATGTCAAGAATGCACAAGTTAGCAAGTCACTTAGTCTCGTTTGCCAAAACACTTTGCTGAGGTACCAAGCTATATCTTATAGTATCGTTTATATAAATGTCATAGCGCAGTTTCAGCTGCTCTTTTCATACTTATGCTTTACTACCAAAATATTGTTGCGAATCAAATCAATTGTTTTAACTGTGAATTATGTGTTTTATTCTTATCTGCACCTATTGAACCTCTCATGAGTGATAAATCACATTATATCATATTATGTAACAACCACGTCTAATCACAATATACCAATCAGCATGTACCTCTCCTATGTCCGAACAGAGAAAGAATTCATACAAAATAAAGCACTTTATATTTGTTTAGTATACACAGAACATAACATCAGAGGCAGGTTAACGTGACCAATTCTTATCATACAATACATGATTGCAGCTCCTGACACTGACTTCAGATACATGAGGTCACTTACCCCAAATCCTTTCAAAAATGAACAACCTACCTATCCTATCTGTAACACAACTAGAAAACTTCCCTCATTTCTGTAGAGAATAAAAATTATTAAAAAAGTATGTCACCAATTACAGTAGATCACAGCTTATGTGCAGTTATTTTAGGTTTTGGGTGATTTTTTGGAGGGGGAATGCGGAACAATTCCAAAGAAAAACATTACGTATCTCAGGTCAAATGGACGGGAGGAAAATGTGCATCTAAAATGGACATGTCATTTATAATAAGGAAATCAAAAGATTCAACAGCAACATAGAGAAAATTAAGAAGAGGCAGTTTGATCACTTTACCTTGCATAAGGTTTGCGGAGTCAGTGAAACATGGGTCCAATCACAGTATGAAGATGCTTATACTATTGCATACCTTACAAGCAGTGTGCATTTCCATCTTAGATAAAACGGTGAATACATTAGATCATATAGATGCATATACCTTTTGATGGTCCTACAAGTGAAAGTGCAAAAATCTTTTTGAAAATCTTTTTATTGCTACTTATCCTGTGTGGATGATTGTACCAACATATGGTTTACACCCTACATCATAACAACATGTAGCTGGTCAAGAATGAAAATGATGCGAATCAGATTGCAACATGTCCATGCTTTGTGAATGAGTTTGAAAGCCAAACCTGCATCACCTTGGGGTCAAGACAAAGATGACAATAATGGTCATCAACTTGTTTGTTACCATTACTTCTCTTGAAGAAGTGTTGATATTGTCATGAGGTTTTAAGTAAAACACTTTTGATTTGCAATTTCAATTTGAGATGTGAAAAGTTAATATCTGATCACCAACATGTCTGTTAAAACCCATACCTATCTTGGGGTCAGGTCAGAGGTCACTGCTTGCTTTCTTATACTTAACAGTGCTTATAACAGTGATTTGCATATCTGCAGTCAACCATAGATACTAACTTACAAGTCAAATTCAACTGCAAACAACAATGAATCATATCTACTGTTACATAATGTGCCAACAGACCCGATCTGCCACCATATTATACAGTGGCAGAAGCTGGTCTGTGCAGTTTGTATATGAACTCTACTTGTAAGTTAGTATATATGGTAGTTGTCTTAAACAAGCTGATAGTCAGCACTCAGAAGTTGATTTCATGATCTAATTCCTCAGTCTGGATTTTATTCATAATGGTTTTGAGCATGATGTCAAAAAAATTATGTATTTTTATCATGCCCAGTTTGTTAATATATCTGACAAATGTTGTGAATGATACTCAGTAACTTGGTGTTTGTTAAAAGATGTGAAAGATATACTGAACCCAATGTAGCATGTGCATCATATGTACTTGCTTATAAGAGGAGTCCAACTGCAAACTACACAGACCCAGATCTTTAGTTGCATAATGTGCCAGCATGATCTCGTTCTGTGAAGTTTGTTAGGAGTAATCAGTAGAACCAACAATGTAGACCCCGATTGGCAGGTACTTTATGCAATGGCAGATCAGGATCTTTGTTTGCAGTTTGACTTGACTTGTAAGCCAGTATATACTGTATTTCTTGACAATAACTGAGACAAGTTCAGTGATTTTCTATCCATGATATCAGGTTCAAAGTCAAAGGTCATGATAAATATTTTTCTAATGCACTTGTGAACATGCTAAATTTGACCGTTAAAAAAATATTTTTGTTACCAAACTTGATATATTGCATTTTTTGGGGTCGCTTATCAGTGATTTAAATACTCAGAGGTTACAGAGAATAAAAGGAGGGTAGAAGGAGGTTTCTTTTCAATTGTTTCTGGTTCTTTTTGACCAGTGGAACATCAGTCCTTTCAAAGAAGCAATTGAGTACAGTTGTGCATATATTTTAAATATATCAGGATTTCAAGTGTTTTTCTATATCTTATAGTTTGCCAAGTCCACATTCGTATCGCTGGATTACATTTAAATTTGGTTCTAGATCATTTATTATTTAAGATATTTTGACAAAGTTTGCAGTTTGCAACTTATCTACAGATTTCTATTATGGTTAGTTGGAAGTTGTAGTATATTTCAGACATTTTGACTGATAATTCTGCCAGTATGCCTTAACCAAGATATGCATTGATTACAATTTTTCATTTATATTGCATTTAAATTTAGTTTGACAATATTTCTTGTGGTTTGAATCTGTTGTTTGCACATACTCTCAGGTCGTTCTTCTAGTTTATTAAATATACAATCTGTTTCAGAAAACGGTGACTCAGATAATTCTACCGATGAGCCTCCACCTCTTCCAGATAAACATTCCTCCACAGATAGAGATGCTCCACCTGTACCTTCTCGGTCTTCCTCATTAGCAATCCCAAAAACACCACGAAAGCCCAAGGTTAGTTTCCTTGAGAAAATCAAAAGTCGTGCATCCATTTCAACAAACTGTCTGTCTCGACTTAGCCGTGAGTCATCACCTGAAAGTACTGATTGACTTCACAGCTAAAGTGATGCTTGTTTATATCATACTGTTTCTTGTTCATGAAACAAAATTTTGTTTAAATATTGAGGACTAATACCTCAACTAGTTATGTCAAAAGTGACTTGGCCAAAATGGCAAACAGGCTGCCTCAGAAACACTGCACAGAACACACTGGAACCATTTTTTTTAACAAAGTGACAGAAATTCTGGAAATGTGTCAGTTAAACAGAATTTTATGAGGAAAAAAATTTAGAAAAAGATGCATAATTATATGAAAATAGGAGTCAGAAATTGCCACTTTGTGACATTGATACTGGGTAATTGTGACATATAGATACTAGGTAATTGTGACGTATTGATACTGGGTAATTGTGACATATAGATACTAGGTAATTGTGACATATTGATACTAGGTAATTGTGACAAATTGATACTGGGTAATTGTGACATATAGATACTAGGTAATTGTGACATATTGATACTAGGTAATTGTGACAAATTGATACTGGGTAATTGTGACATATTGATACTGGGTAATTGTGACATATTGATACTAGGTAATTGTGACATATTGATACTAGGTAATTGTGACAAATTGATACTAGGTAAATTGATTATCAAGTTCATTATTCAACACATGGATGCCACACTTGCATAAAACTTGTCATCAAAAGACAATCAATGGACTAATATAGAGGTTGATTAGGGAAAATGCAAAAATAAATTTTGATCTATATAAAGTGCTGTACTCTGTACAAAGCAGGGCTGGAAAAATTCATTGTCTAGTGGCCAGGGACAAGACAAATTCAAAACTGAGCAACCAATTAACTTAAAGTCTCAGTCAGAGAAACAGTTTTTGTTATGTTTAAGGTAAAACTGAATATATTTGATAAAATGTAAAAGCCATAAAATAAGTTGTCAACAATGGAAATTTAAAATTGGAACTTTGGCCTTCAATTTTAGATGATATCCAATGAATCCAGTGCTTAATTTTCAAAAATAAATTAATCACTGTTTTAATTGGCATTTCCATTTGAAAAATTTAATTAGACAACCAGAAATCTTTGGTGATAAACCACATCCATTTCACTGAAATGTCTCAAATTTCTTCTTCAAACTGTGATTTTTTAAAAATCTTATTGCTTAGTTGATAATCATTGATTTTTCACAGAACAGCCAGTAGACATCAGGAATTAGAAATTGTAGTCATAATATCTTAAATTCTCCAGATAAAAGTCTTGCTTTATGTTGGTGGACGTTTGAAGGATTTGCTCAAATTTGAGAACGTCATAAAATTGATTTAATATCAGTAATACTTAATCTGTTGCTATTTCTTGGATTACTCTTTTTCTGGATGAAAAATACCCTCAGCCAAATGATATGGATTCATCCTCCGATAAGGTGACTTTGAGAAAGTTGTCATGTCTAACCCATGACCAATAGTCCTCATTCATTTTTGGTTGCTGCAGTTATTATGGAGGTTTAAATTACACTTCAAAGAAAATTGTCTTCACTTTCATCCATGTGTTGCGAATAGAGTACTATCATTATATGCTGTGCTTTTACAGTTGGAGTTACCGTCATATCAAGTATTATTTTTCTTCAGAATTAGCTCTCAAGAATTTTTAGCATTGTTTGGTTAGGTTTTTTTCATAACCTTGCACTTAGGTTACTACACACACACATACACACACATCAGATGAAATCTGAAAATTTTGTGAAAACAGATGGACATGCAAAGAAAGGAAGAAAGGGCCCTCCTCTTTTTTCTTTTGAACTTTCTGGATTTTCCATCACTTATTCCCTCTGGTCTCGGCATAGATATAGAATAGATTCTTTGGATATGTAATAAACCCATGGGGCCCTTACTAGGGGAGGAACTAAGTGGTGGAGAGTGAGTTGTGGGCTCCCATTAGGGAGGAGCAGTACCCTCTCCAACCCTTTAGGGCTGAGAGCAAGTTATGACCCCCTCCCCTACAGGAGGGTAGAGCAGCACCCTCAACTGGCCCACAGCTATGGTGTTGGCTAAGAGTAAGTCTTTCAATCCTCACCCCCACAAGGAAGGAGCAAGCACTCTTTCAGCACATGAAGCCCATTGTTGGTGATAAGATTCAGTTACTTGGGAAAGGGAGAGTTACAATACAAATCATTAAGATTTGAGGAAGGGTCTTCCTGCAGATCATTGTCACCTGACCAGTGACTGAGCACTGGGTGTCAGTCACCTGGCACCAGTCTATGAGAATTGGTTATAGGACACACACACTCCAGTATGAGGAAATGGTTCAGGTTGAGACCACCCATTTCACTTGGCTAATATTGAATCCCACGTAGGCATGGGAATCTGTGTACATGTGCCAGATAGGGAAGGGGCTCAGATCAGTAAATTCCTATGGAATATGGGGCTTTCCACCACAAGGACTTCAGGTCTTTGGCCCAGTGGTAGAAAGTTCAATGTTTCAGTCCAGAGGCTGACATTGACCTCTTATAAGGTGAGGTCAGAAAGGAAGGAAGGGGCAGACCTTCTTCCCCTAACCAACCCAGAAAGAATGCAAGTTCTAATCTCTAATCCAACTGCTAAGTCTGCCAGAAGAGACAGAAGGGAAGGGACTCCTCATTGTGAGGAGTTATGGGTCAAGGTCCTCCCCGTACCTGCAAAATCTCCCCTGCCACAGAGGTACATTGAGTCACAAAGTCCTGCACACACACACACACACCACCAAGCTAGAGCAGGATGAGGATGTCTTGTCAGTCCTTGTAGATTCTCACAAGTTTGATGTATAACAGGAAAAAGTGGCACCTTCCCCTTTGGGTCATTTACCCTGTTTTAATCCTACATTCTAACCAAGGTTCAGGGATAGTGTACATGGGCTAAGGTCATGGGTTAGATGTGAGAAATTTCTTAAAGTCACCTAATGGGAGGGCGAATTCTCATCATATCGTCACATCTGGAAAAGAGCACACTTTGCAGTAGAAGTAGGTAAGTATTACATCATTTATTACCACCACCCCACCACCAAACTACATCTTTAGAAATTAAACATTTACCATTAATTAATTCCATTATAAAATGTACCATTTATTTTTTCCTCCTGTCCACTCTTTCTGCCTTTGAAAAAAAATATTGATTTTTTATGAAATGTTATAAGCAAGATTAAGTAAAATCACATTTTGAGGAGAAATTTTGTGAAAATGGAGCTAGATTATTTTTATGGTTGTAGCTCTGTTTGATAAACATTTGTCTTTCCCTGTCTCAGAAGGCAAGTTTAATTTTATCATTTTGTGAAATTGAGATTCGTTTCAGAATTCATCACTGTGTCTGTAAATCATTTGTAACTAAATGAGGTTTTCTTTCTTTAAAGAGTTTCAAAATTTAAATGTAGAGAAATAGGAGGAGGACTGATAAACATGAGAGATGTTTATTGGTATACTTTTAATTATTTGGCTATGATAGATTTAGAAAAAACTGAAGAAATGTAATTCCATTTGTTGCATCTCACCCCCGTACACATTTGGATATCATGGTTAAAATATATACTCACTTATATGTTGATTCCAAGTGCAAACTGCATAGACCAGGATCTGATATTTGCAAAATGCACCATCAGTTCTGGGTGTTATCAATTTATTAGGAGTAATCAGTAGAATAAGCAAAATGGATCTAGTTTGTTTGCAGTTGGACTAAACGTATAAGAAAGCATGTATGGTATATGTTATTTCTTGATCAGTTTGCATATATTTAGGGCAAACTAACGAAATAATCCTAATGTAATACTACTAAACTCTCACATATAAAGGCCAAGAATTTACTTGTGTACATGTGTACATATAATTGAAGTTATCAGTTTTTCTTTTTTCTTGTAGAGTATGAGAATAGTAAGTATATTCACTAGGATGACTTACAAAGACTGATCAGAGCTGTCTTAAGGCTTTTTGAATAGTACCAGTCCCTGTCACCATTTCACAAGGATCTTGTGTGCATGGTCTCTTATAAACGTCATGTATATGAACATTGTATGTCACATGTCTTAGTACCATTGTTTATCAAGTTTTATTGCAAAGTCGTTTAATCTTAAATGGTTGATCTGTTGTTTGATATGGATGTTAAGTCTGTATTTCCATATTGTACATCTGGACTGGCACGGTTTATGGGTTTTCACTCATGTCTGCATCTTAAAAGGCTTTGATCCTCTGAATCAAACTTTAATCAGTCTCAGATTTGTTTTGAATTTCATTCACTCTGTATAGTAGAAAGTCTGTGGACAGTATAAAAAAATTCAAGGTAGTGTATATAATAACTACAAAACTGTTTTGTTTTGAGTCTAGTAGAGAACTCTTTTACAGGTATATGGTATTAACAAAATTGGCCTCACTGCATCAACATATTTCTTCACCATATCAGATTTGTTCTTTTAGGTGACTCCAGACAAAACATATATTATTTTCAAATAACATACATATTAGCTTTGAAAAATCAAGCCATCAAATAACATACATATTAGCTTTGAAAAATCAAGCCAGTGTAATTGGTCCACTAGTGAATGCTGCAATGGTGATCTTCACATTAAATTTTCATCATTGTCCAAGTGTGAAAGACATGTTGATACCTTTTGTCTCACTGACAAAGCTGGTTAAACATATGTGTTATTTTTCCAGTAGCAGCAAGTGGAACAAATCATAATGGTCAATTTTAAGATTCTCTAGCCAAATTGTTTGAAGTTTTTGCAAAGAAGTGAGGATATGTCAGTGCATGGGTCACAAGTGAGACACCTTTCTGTACAGAAGCACTGTAGTCAATGTTGCAGCTTTATTCTTCCAAATATATTGTTATTTATTACAAAATAGTTTTAAGGAGAAAAAAAATTAAAATGAACTGCTTGAGATGATTAAAATTTGTTTCAATAGAATTTAAAAAAAAATACATAATTGAATTATATAATTATTCAGACTTGACAAGTTTCACAATTTGTCCTTTAATTTTTTAAATCTGAGTTCATTACAGTTGAGTTTGTGTGGTCATTATGTTGCTTAGTTGAACAAATTATTGATGTGATGTTTTGAAAGGTTTCTATTGGTGCATTCTTTTGAAGACAAGAATTTGCATCGTTAAGTATGATATAGAGATTTTGATGTTCTAGATGGAATACATGCTTAATTGAATGTGTCTATACTGTATAACATGTATTTATATGCACTGGCTAACTTATTGTTGTATGCTTCTTGTTTATCCAGAGAAACAAACATGTCAGCATTTACATCTACATATATCATAATCCATTACTACTTGATATTTTAAGCCATACAAATGAAACAGAGATGTCAAATTGCAGCTATTCATTTTCACTTCTATTTCATAACTGTTTACTCATTATAATTATGCAGCTAATCTTTCTAGGCTTATATCTTACTTACACAATATAATAATGGTAATAATGGAAGCATTATCTCATTAGCCTGTGATTTTAATAACAATAGTTTGTGTTATTCTAATTGAACTGTGTTGGTACGCTGAATGACATTTCCAGTCAATTAGCTACCATATATACTCATCTCTAAGTTAGGCCCAGCTGCAGACTTGACCCGGCTGGAAAAGTAGTCAAAGGAAATTGCCTCTATAAATCACTTACATATCTCACCTCTGTCCACATGAGTTCAAGTCTTGACTCAATCAATTGTATGTAAGAAGTCTTTCCAGTAGCTGCCTATTGCTTGTTGGCTCTTTCCAGGATCATCATGGGTTCCTCCTCCACCAGATATGACGACTACCATGATATCCTATCAGGTGCTGAAAAATGGCATTAAACCACTTTTTAAAAAAAAACTGCAATCTGCCATTAGCTGCATATATATAGACCATTATCCAACGCACCGGTAGCTTTGGATCAGTGCAGTTTGTTAGGAGTAATCAGTTGTACAACATGGACCTTAATCTGTTTGTGCATTATGTGATGGCAAATCAGTCTTTTCTGCAGTTGGGCTCACCTTATATGTGGGTATATAAGGTTTGATTTGTGCATTTTTCTTCTCGTTTGATTGCTGTTTCAATCAAATTAAAAGTAAGAGCATGTGTTCCAGGTGTATAGTTCTATCTCCTGTATTGGCAAAAACAAATGTCACTTGCACTATAGTCATGTGTCAGTGTCAGCACTGATGTTACTATTTGAATTGTCAGATTCCATGCTTGAATTTTGTATTAAGTGTTTGAAAATCCAACGTATTTTTGGGGTAAATCTTATCATGATGTATAAGTGCTCTGTAGCACCTTTATCATTGTTTATTCATGTTAGGTACAATTTGTTGACTAACTTTTTGGCCTTATCTAGCTGTCCGTCAAATACAGCTTCGTTACATTTTGCACTTAGGTCAGTTTTCAGGCTGTGTGTTGGGGCTTCCCTTTTCCATAATCACTTTCTAGCTTTTCAAAGTTATACATCTCATTTTCAATCAGTTCAGTAAAATTATTTTAAGCATGGTCTATGCAGTTACCCTTTCTTTTCCCCAGACATCATATTGTTGACTTTGATCAAAGTCACAATTCTTGCAAACAGTTTTAGAACTGTATTGGGGTATGCAGCTTTATATGGATGAAACCATGTGTTAGATTAATTTCAGACACTCCACATTATCGTTAAGAAGAATTATGGCTTGGTCCCTGATTGTCTGCTCTCCTTTGGTTTCTGCTGCATAACTGTACTGAGCAATGTCAAATTTCAGTCACTATCATTCTTCTTAATATTGACCTTGAATAAACTGGATTTACAGGATTCCACTGATTGTGCATTCTTCTAACTTGAGTTTTCTAACGCAAGTTCCTGTTTATTATCCTCTCAAGCAATTTGTACTGACTTGGTTTTATTTGATAAAATCCACAGGCATTTATAGTTTCCTTCACAAGTTTACTGCTGGCATCAACTGATGGCATTTATTATGGTTATTAAGTTTCACATTTTGCAGATGCTCAGTTGTTTTCTGATACAGATTTCCTCTATGTGATGGTGTCTGCATATGTCTAGTGACATCATTTTTGTCACCCATGTACTAGGATAAAATCCACTTTGCATGAAGCACACAATGCAAACTCAGGACCTTTGATACTCACCTGCACCAACTTACGCTCTAATTTTCAAGGATTGTTGAACTTGGTGTAATATTTTTAGCTGATTTTGTTTTTCAGCATCAGAAGAAAGCACACATTTCAGCATTTTGACATGAATTGACCAAAAAGATATGATATATTTCAACTATAAAAAGGTATGTGTGGTAGACAGCCTTTAGTATGGTATTTTTTGTCCACCAGCAGAGGGAGACACATGTATGGATAGGTGAATGCTTATCAGTATTGGGGTAGGTTTAACTACATTTTTACGGGCAGTTTTAGTGACATTAAAAGTAGGATTATTTTAAAGACAACACATATCAGCTGAGCTTGAATACAAGTCTTGCCTCTAGTTTTGCATGTATATCTTTTGTTTTGTTTTTCAGCCTCTTCCTCCACAACCCTCAGAATCTGAATCTGAGATGAACTTTCCTGCTATTCCACAGAAGAGGAATGCTGCTCGTCAGAATGGAACAAACTTGGAATGATCTTGCCTGCCTTAATCTTTCTCATTCAGGATCTTCCATAATCTCAACTGCTGATCTAAATTTCTTGTATAACAAATGATGAATGATGCTAATTGGAATGAACCACACAGGAAATGAGCTGATTCTTTCACATTTTACTTTTATATGTTATACAACACACTTCCTTTCCTCTTTCACAGTTAATGAAGGCAATTTGTTTGAATGGCTGAACAGGGAATGCAAAAACTTTCTCACTCTCAGTTTTCAAATAACCTACAACCATTATTCCTTTCTTTTGTCATTATGGCACATATATGTATGAATGAAGTTTTCGCTGTTTTATTTTGATCTGTTTGAATGGTCAACTATTTTGTATTCTTCATGCACTATTACTTTCTCTGCACAAGCTTAAACAGATATAATATAGAAACATCAAAGAATATTTTTCTTATATATTTGCATAAATCAGAGATTTATTTAATCTCCTTTGAGAATAAAATGTGCTTTTAGAAGGTCCAAATTTGTTGCAGTAATAGTTGTGAATAAATTCAACATTCATTGTATGCATCTAGTGCAGTAGGAAAAGGGGGCATGTTTAGTTGCTAATATTGATCCATTCATCTGTAAGTCTGAATGTAAAATCTCAAACCTGAAAGATGAGAAATTTTTTCACATTTTATCATGGTCATAAATAGATGACTTAATTAGATTTTAACACCATTGTTGCATCCTTTCAGTTCTTGTACACATTTCTATATATTTAAAACTTAGACATTTTGACAACCAATAGACTACCTAAAGATAATTTCAGGGTCCTGTTTGCCATAAATTTTAAATATATCTCCAGAACTTGAGCAACACTTGATGTAATCTTTCTGACACTTGTTAAAAGCTGTTTCATTTTTCATAGATCCCAATTTCAGTTTTTAATTATTTTTATTCGAACAAAGAAGAATGATATTTGATAAAGATGTGAGAAATATTCAAGGATAAATGAACCATAAATCAATACAATGCTCAAGTTTTAAGCAATAAAAGCTTCTAAATGTGGACTGTTAAGGCCGCATTGCTTGGAAATTGGCATTTAATTGTAGAAGTTTGAAAGTGGGAATATTATACTCTCACAGGTAGTGTTTGAATTTTTTTAATGAAATTGGTAAAAATGCCAGAACTATACTTAAAACAACTTAAGAAATATTTCTGCATTGAATACCTTAACGTACATACAGAAGCCTGAATGAGTTCATTTTTTTCTTCTGCATTTTTAGTAAGGCTGTGCTAGAAGTGTTTGTTCCTTTTTTAAATGTTTACATTTTTATAAGACATTGGTTTTTAGCTTGATATATTTAAGTGAACATTTGTTAAAATTTTGTAAATACTTTTGGAACGTAAATAAATATTTCAAGCTTTTAAAAGTTTAGTATATATTCAGCAAAGGAAACATTTCACAAAGAAAATGAAATTGAAGAGCTGGGAACCAGTATGTATTCAATATGGAGCCTTTTTTTAAATGCACCCACTGCTTGCAACCAGGGCATATTGATTTAGGCCCCACTGTCTGATGAAACTTGTAATGTGGCACAAAAACACTAAACCTAAGCAGATGAATTTTTTCTATCATGTTTGTATTGATATTTTGATCACTTTGATTGTCAGTCTCATTTGATGTCAGTCTGTTAAGCAAATTTTCAGTTTTTTTAAATAAAAAAATTGAATTTTGTGGACTTAGACATTTTTGGACAAAAGCCATGCTTGCATGATACAACAAACAATACCTGAGGTAGACAAATGAAATTATTGATAATAAAATTTGAGCCATTACTGTTTGCAGACAAAATGTAGTAGAATACTTTGGATTCTAATTTCGGAATTTAGGTTTTGTGGTAAAAACTGGTTGGAACCATGCTTATTTTAATACACTGTGTATTTTATTGTCAAGTTTGGGAATCAAATTTACACCAAATCTGTGTGAAGATTTTATAGAAAGAACTGCTTCCCCCTCTCCATTTTTGTAACCAAATTAGATTACATTTTTTGCATTCATTTAATGGAAGAAAAAGATATGAATATGTACTCATTTCCATTTAACATGTACATTATCATTATGCAATCTTACAGAGTATATCCATTGTTTCATTTGATGCTCAGGTCCAATAGGTAGACACTGGCAGTTCACTTGTAGTGTCTGACCGATAACTTTTAAAATATGCAGGAGCTTTTAGTCACATCTAAATATTTTACTTATAATTATTAAAAGGACCATGTGCAAAGTCCAGAGGATCAAATGATATTTATGAACTTCAAATGTACTTCTGTTTGTTCTCAAGCTTGTTAACCATGAGACAAAACTTAATGAAACTTTACACAAATACACATCATCACCATATGATGTTTTGCATGGCAGATTTAAAAGCTTTAATTCAGAAAAAAATAAGCAGGCAAAATAATAAAGGGAAAAGTCTTCTGACTTGCACTTTTGTATATATTACTTTATTATATTAAAATTTATATTTAGCAAATGTTTATTTCTCTTTAAATATGTTCATAATTATTAAATGCTAAAAATGGACCATAATATGCTTTGTTATGTAAGTAGACGCTGAATAGCTATATTTAAAATGAAATCATAACACATTCCAATGCAGCTTTTGTGAGACACTTGCCAGAACCTTAGTGACTGTTGGCAATTAAGGTTGACCTTAATTGGTTAAAACTAGAATCGGGAACTAAATGGTGTTGAACTTAAAAGTGATTTTGCATTTACATGTAACCTTCATGTCAATTATTATAACTGGACAAAGTGATGAGGTATGTGAAAAGATGATTGAAAAGAAAGTGTTTACAGTAGGAAAATGTAACTGATATACATGCGAATGAAGAACCACAGTGAAAATTTGTTGCTAAAAGTTCCCATTAACAATTTTATTTACAGTTGGACATGTTTAGTTTCGGTCAGTTGTATTCATTTTCTATATGCAGATATTAATTTCAACATGAACCTATTTTTCACATATGCATATATTTGATTTTAAATATTCTGCTGAAATATGCTGTTCATGTCATCATTTAAAGCATATTCCATCATATATTACATTATGTTTTACTTCATGTCATCATTTAAAGCATATTCCATCATATATTACATTATGTTTTACTTCATGCACACATCTACTGCTATGATAAGTTCACCTTTACCAGTTATCTTCACCTGGTTTGATTGCGTTGCACCATTAATTTCTAATGTAATTTATTTGTCACAGACATTCTATAAATATATGATTACCAAATGACATGTTCCTTAAGTATGTCAAGGAATCAGAACAATATGTTCTGCATTTAAAACTAAGAGGTTACCTCAACTTGGAAGTACTAATGTTAGAAGATAACATTCCACTATCAGGACCTTCTTTAGATTCCTTTACTTTTTTTGCATACATGAAAGTCATTCATTGTTTTGTTCATTGCTAAATTTTGTCCTCTGAGCATTTCTGTTTCTTTGCTTCATTTTCTCATGTGAAAAGGTTGCTTTACATATAATGTGAAAATGATTCACACTTAGTGGGTTGTTGTTTTTGTTTTTTAAGGAGTGTATTGGTTTGTAACTGTAAAGGTCAAAACTAGTCTAATAGTTTTATCTATACAAAGGTTGAACATTACATTCTGTCATTTACATTAGCTGCAGTACTTTTGCAAGGTGAACATAATTTTTGTATATAGATTCTGTATTTAAACAAATGATCATGCAAAGAAGGGTAAATGTCCAAAAATACTGCTCAGAATGTCAAACCAGTCTGCTCTGTCAAACCAGTCTGTTATGTTTTTTAAAAGTAATGTGAGTCATGTACAGAGAAATACATCTTGCCATTGGTCATATTTGCAGTGTTTGAGAATAAGTTACTTTTTTATTTAGGCTTGAAAAACCTTGCTTCATTTAAAAGAGAAAGTGAACAGTTTTACACATGTTTTACTTAGATTGGCCTTGGTTCATTAGTTAGAAGCAAAGCTTAAGGTTTTTCACATTGAATTTGTATCCTCTTGGTTTCATTATAAAATGTATTCATATTCTTTGAGCATTTATTGATGTGCCTTGGGGAAATGTTGCACTGTGTGCAATAAAGAAAACAATATTTTTATTCTATCTTTAGGTAATAGTCAAGCAGTATTATTAGCTATGTATTCATTCATATTGAACTTCATTAATTGTATGTGGAATACTTGATGTGTCTTTTATCTTTGAAATTTTGTGGCCTAATTTTTGTTTTTATGTATTTTGCTTGAGCTTCAGTGTCAGTGTATTTGCTGTTTGCTGACATCTCTAGCTATGTCATTGTGGCCTTTTAGTTGACCCTGTAGGTTTGTTGTGTATGCTTGTTCAGATAGCATGTTCACTGTTTTTCCTTGAAAACCAATTGTTTGTACATTTCATGGTTACTGCCATCTTCACTAGCCAAGGTTTCAATATGTTAACCATATCTACACCTTGGTGAATCGAGCAGATATTTTAGTGCTTTGTCCTAGTGACATCTATTGTATTTCGTGAGTTGCATCCCTTAAAACGTGGTGCCAACTGACCAATATCATGTGACAGCAGTACGTTGTACATAGTGGAGGCAGTTGACTTCAGAAGGATACTTTGTAGGTTTAACATCAAAAGTATGACTACATACCAGAGAGAAGCCATTACTGTTGTATTTAAATGAAAGGTATTTTTAGAAACACGGACCGTCAGTGGAAGTTTGCTTATTTATCAGTCCATTTGAGTTTTGTGCTCCCTTTATCTTGATCATGTAGGAACAGTGTTCAAATTTGAACAATTTAATTTTGATTAGAGGCAGTGGCTTGCCGCTGCATCCACTGAAATTCACAGACATGAAGCATAGAAATATCTGCCCGATCTGCCAAGGTATAGAAATGGTTCATATTGGAACCTTGGCTAGCGAAGATGGGTTACTGCAAACCACAGACCCAATGAACTTCATACATGAGCAACGAAACAGTGGACTTTTGGTTGAATTCACACATTTCAGTACCAATAGAAATATAATATTTTGTGAAATCTACAAAAATTTGTTACCACAAAAAGGAATTGAAATAACTAGTCTATATAATTAGTCTATATTAATCAAGTTCTTGTATTGACTCAAGTCCAACTGCAAACTGCACAGACCTAATGCTCTGGCAGATCGGGGTCTTTGCAGTTTGTTAGGTGTAGTCAGTAGAACAAAGAAAATTGGCCTTGATCTGCCAGCACAATATGCAGTTGCAGATGAAGGTCTATGCTGTTTGCAGTTGAACTCAACTTAAAAGTGAGGTTATGTGGTAATTAGTCCATGCCATGTGCAAAAAATGCATAATGTGCAATATCAATATTCCTGTTAGTGTCTGAAATTTCTGCATCACATGGGTAAATCTCAACATGTATTGATCTTAGGTTTGATCAGGGCTTTTTCAGAGGCATTCCATCGGCCAAATTTGTTGGGTTTTTTTTTTAAAGAGGCAATGATTATATTGTTGAATGACATTATTTCTCAGATCCTGTAGTTCTCACATTTTATAGTAACCATGTCATAATACATGTGTATGAGTACAAGTGGTTCCAAAAAATGAATCCGTTTACAACAGTCTAGTAATTATTTTAGAACCTGACTTTGTAAAAGGCCACTGGTAAGATAAATTGCTAGTATTAAAAGAATGAAGCCACTAGTCAGACAGTTTTTAAGAGTTCTTTTCAGGGAGGAAAAACTGTTTACTTGGAGGATTTGAGCTACCACGTTTATCTTTGTACAAAATGCATCTATATGTAAATGGCTGGCAGATTAGGCACCTACATCATAAAAATGACTGACTACAAATCTTAAATATTCTGAGCAAGCAAAAAGCTGTTTGTCAGTTTTAAGTAATATTTCCAAGCCGAGTAATTTTTTACTAACTCTAATGTTGAGTAAAGTTTTATGATTTAGGAACCATGATTGATGCTGTTTGTTTGTAATCATAAATAGAGCACACAGTGTAAAATCTGATCTGTCCTCTGCACCCTTATTTAGCTTCTGCCCCCTGATCTGCTATCCTCGGCAGCATGCTCTGCCATGTTTGCTGATCTGTCCATTGTTCCCTGGTCTCACATTTGTGCCCTGATTGTGCTGGCATAGATACGTTATTTGTGCAGTTGTTTGTGCATTAGGCATGAGAAAATATGTTTTAGTACATCACATGATAACTTTTCAGGTTCTGATTAACTAGGACACCATTTTTCCCAGTGACTATTGACTGGGGGATGCTATAGGCCTTTTTGATAACTGATTTATCTGTCTTTAGAGGGAAGCTCTTCATGGCTGGCAATCACGTCTGAGGGCTATGCTGTCAACAATGGCATTCATGGATAAAGGAATCTTTGAAATCAGTAACACATACAAGAACAAATCATCAAAAGATAGGATGATATGATGTATGGTTAAATAATAGAAATGATAAAATTGGTGTCATACCAAATTTTATTAAAATTGTTCTCTGTGATTAACACAAACTGGATTGGTTATCTTTTGTAGAAATCCTCCAAAAGACAATATTTACAGTTTATATAACGGGAATCCAGTTGGAAGAGTATTTGATAAAATTCCTAATAAAGTGTATTTAACCATATTGAAATTTAGGTTGTCACACCATAAATTACCTTTTGAAACTTGTCAGTGGATTGAAATTCCCTATGAAGAAAGAAAATATATTAAATGTTATTGAGCAAATTCCATGACCTCTTTCAGTGTGAATTTTTCAGGGAAGCTAGAGTGAATCTGATTAAGTAATAGTATTACCTATGACTGAATAATTTGATATTTCAAAATTTAATGACAAATAGGAACAAAAGTACTGGTTAAAAACTAAAGCAAAATTATGAATGAATTAGATGCCAAATGGAGGACTTTATTGGCTACCTATCCTGATTCCACATTTCAACTGTTTGCCACTCTTTTAATTATTACAGTGAAATGGATCAAAGCATTATCGTTTAAATCATTGATCACTTTTCTTTAGATACTTCCTGGACTTGTAAATACTTAGATGATGTAAACAGTTAGATGATCCATTCTCTCTCATTTTCTGTCTCCTAGCATTTTCTCACTTGTTTATATTACGCCAAGATGGATTCGTATATAACACAAATTTGATTGTACTTGGCTCGTATGCCATATATGTATGGCCTGAGAATGATTTTTTCAGTCAAATCAGTTTTTGTTATAGATAAGTGCTTACGAACAAGTGAATAAGAAAAATATAACACAACTGCAGAATACACCAAAATCCAAATTAATACATAGTACTTTCTCCGTTTTCAGTCTTGATTAGAAGCAGTCAACTGCCACAGGATCTGACCCTTGTATATATGAGTTCAGTATCATATCTTTTCCATGTGCATTGCTTTGATCTTTGCAAGAAGACTGATTATTATAACAGAGTGTGCTAACTAACAGTTATTTACACAGATCTCAGTAGCAATGGAAATGTCAGTGGACAAGATGTTTTTTTACATTATTCAGTCTGTCATTTGTAAACATGAAGAAAATCAATTTAAAATCAGCCATACTTATTCACGTCTTTCAGTGAAATAGTATCTACTGAAATACAGTGTGAAAATAATAAATATCTGAACTTAGCATTTTGGGCTTGCTTTAATTTGGGTATTTTAGATTTTACAACTTCTTATTATAACAGTGTGATAAATTATGAACATTTGGATCAGTGGTCCTGGAAATTCATGTGCCAAGGTCCACTGAGTCAACAGAAGAATTCAATTCAAGGGGTGTAATCTAGTTTCCAAAGAGGCCTGTACTTGACTTCTGGATTTGTATCTGTTTCAGTGGGCACTATTGTTATACACATGATGTTATGTGATGTACTTAATCTATTATTGCCTTCTCCTTTGGAAACTTTCTTCTTTCAGAGTTTTAAGTGAAATGAAGGTGAGGGCACTACACCCTACCAAACAACATTGTAGTGTTGTTTTGTGCAGAGAAGGTGACAATAGAATAATACTATATTGCCCAAAATACAAAAATGGAAAGTGTTTATTACAGAAAGAGCTTTAAAAAAAAGAAAAATAAGGTATAACCTGGATGAGATTAGGGACACTGGCATTTTATTTTAATTATAAATTTTAGATGCATGTGTAGAAATTATGTGCAAAAGAAAATGTGGAGTTCGAAGAGGCATATCCTGATTTGAAGGTTCAGAATCTATTATTTTCATGTGATCCCACCTTACGGTTTTGGATGAAGAAGCAATGCTTTTTACATGCATAGGAACAATACCAAACTATTGTTTGATGCAGATATCTCAGCTACATTATGCAGGTTCTGTGTTAAGTATCCTTACATATAACACTAGAACCAATTGTACATAAATACTTCAAAAGAAAACTTTTATCATACTTGTAATGCAATTTTTTATGAGTTTAGCTATCAGTATCACAGAGTATAAAATATTTAGTCGATGACATGTTTCTGTTGTAAGTGAAACTGTTTGCATTTTGTAAACAGTGTTGCACAATATCATAGACAAGTCCACCTTAGCAGAAGCTTGACATAGCAATCACTTTGGCATCCATGTGATTGTTCATACATCTGTCCATAGCTTAGACTCAGGTCACTGTTAAAGTTTTGTACTTTTGTAGCTAAATAAAATATGGGTTTAACAAATGGGGAGTTTGTTTTTATCTGAGTACAATGCACACACATTTAACTATAAACTGCACAGACCCCGATCTTTTTGTGATTATGTTTTGGTCCATAATATGAGGTAGCATATACCCAGATCTCTTGATGGATTATTTTCAAGTCCAGCAAATTAGGTAATATAGAACCATATTTGTTGGTGCGTTATGTTGGAGTCCAGCTGACTAAGATAACATAGACCCAGATCTGTTGGTGCAATATGTTTGTGTCCAGCTCATTAACATAACATGGACCCCAGACCTGCTACCACACTATGATCATGTCAAGCATATTAAGGTAGAATGTACACAGTTCTTTGGTGCATTATATTCAGGTCCAAGTAGATTAAGGTAGCATAGACTCTGACCTGTTGGTATATTATGTTCATGTGCAACAGATTAAGTTAGCATAGGTCTAGATCTGTTCATGCTTTATGTTTGAGTCCTGTAGATTAAGACAGCATAGGTGGCCCCGATCTGTTGGTGCATTACTTTCAAGACCACATATTAAGGTCTACAATGGTCACTTCATATTGTAAGTAGAATAAATAGCATAGCTCTAGATCTGTATGTGCATTATGTTCAGGTCCAGCAGATTAAGTAGCATAGACCCAGATCTGTTCATTCATTATCTTAAAGTTGCAGATTAAGGTCTACAATGTTTACTTAATATTGTAAATAGGACAAGTAGCATAGACCCTGATCTTCATGTATTATTTGGTACACATTTGGGTGTGTGCTACAGTCTTATTTTTTTAAGCCTGCCTTAACTGAAGCTCAACATAGATGTTCAATGTTTGTATGTCCATGCATCCATCCACATCCTAGATTAAGGTCAGTGTTAAATTTTGTTTTAACAATATAGCTAATAAAAGATGGACTGAACATAAAGAGGGTCTCATGCTTTCATATAAATGTTAGTGCTGTGAATACAGCAAGATCCACTTCTTAATGATCTGTATATTTTCATATTTGTACTTGCATCATGCTTCATTAATTCCGTAACCTAATTTTTGTTATGTACCAACTTGCACATCTAATTTTATATGGAGATGTGTAATAATTATATATAGATTGTGTATTTTATTGCTTTTGTACAGATCTTTACATTTTATATGAAAAAAATGTTATAATAAAGAAATAATATATATCTACAATGTTGTCTCTTTCTTTTTCTTTATTTTCATTAAAATTTCAGTGCTAAAGGGAACAAGTAGTATGTGTTTATTTTATAGTTAAACATGATTAGTTTTGCAATCATTCAGTCTGTTGCATCTGTTTTTATATAAAACATTTTCTTTATTCAGATGCATTATAAAGTTCCATGATAAACTTTACTCGGGACTGTGTACTGGTTATTCAGACTGGAGTGTGCATGTGTGCAGGTACATATTTATATCTACTGTTATATCTGTACATTTGCTAAATCTGTGTTATAGATTCCATTGTATAAATTAGTACATTTAAGTATGTATTTATGCCTTTCTTCCTGTTAAGGTGTCTACAGCGATATTATGTCCGATCATCTGGTTGAAGGCTTAATGGATGAACTTCTTTAGTCTCAGTTGGCAAGAACCAAGATTACTTTGAGCTGATGTAAATGGGGTCCAATGCAGCTTTAAATATTTGTCCAGTGACATTTAGATAGGTTCTTTCTTGTGTTCTGTTTCTTCTGAACTATTTTATCGACAGAAAACTTAATTGGGACCACTCGGATGTTACTAAACACATGTATGTCTTTATTATATGCATTTAAATACCTAAGATTTAAGAACACATTCAGATAAACAAAGCATAACACACAGCACTCACACAGTCAACTTGTACAAATGGTAATGTCAATCACACATTGAAGATTCCTGTGGACAACTTGTACAAATGGCACAGTTGATCACAAATTGAAGAACCACATGGACGACTTGTACAAATGGCACAGTCGATCACACATTGAAGAACCACATGGACGACTTGTACAAATGGCAATGTCAATCACACATTGAAGATTCACATGGACGACTTGTACAAAAGGCACAGTCAATCACACATTGAAGAACCACATGATCAACTTGTACAAATGGCAGTCAATAACACTGAAGACTTGCATGGTCAACTTGTATAAATGGCAGTTAATCACAAAATGACAACTTACATGGTCAACTTGAACAAATGGCACAATCAATCGTACACTGAAGACTGACATAGTTGAACAAATGGCACAGTCAATCACACACTGAAGACTCACTCGGTTAACTTGTACAAATTGCAATCAATAACACAGAATACTTGCATAGTCAACTTGAACAAATTGCACAATCACATACTGAAGACTCAAATGGACAATTTGTACAAATGAAAGTCAATCACACAATAAAAGGCACATGGTCAACTTATAAAAATGGCACAGTCATACATTCAAGACCTGCATGGTCAACTTGTTATAGGGTTAAACGCCATTTTTCAGCACAAGATCAACTTGTACAAAAATGGCAAAGTCAATAACATAATGAAGACTCACATGGTCATTTTGTACAAATAGCACAGTCAATCGGACATTAAAGACTGACATGGTCAACTTGTACAAATGACAGTCAATCAGACATTAAAGACTGACATGGTCATTTTGTACAAATAGCACAGTGAATCAGACATTAAAGACTGACATGGTCAACTTGTACAAATGGCAGAGTCAATCAGACATTAAAGACTGATGTGGTCAACCTGTACAAATGGCACAGTCAATCAGACATTAAAGACTGACATGGTCAACCTGTACAAATGACACAGTCAATCAGACATTAAAGACTGACGTGGTCAACCTGTACAAATGGCACAGTCAATCAGACATTAAAGTCTGACATGGTCAACCTGTACAAATGGCACAGTCAGACATTAAAGACTGATGTTGTCAACCTGTACAAATGGCACAGTCAATCAGACATTAAAGACTGACATGGTCAACATGTACAAATGACACAGTCAAACATGCTTAGAAGACATACATGGACAACTTGTACAAATGACACGGACAATAACACTTTGAAGACTCATGGACAATTCTTACAAATGACAGAATTGTACATTTAAGAAACCTGGACATCTTGTACAAATGACACGGTCAATCACACAGCATCTGCCATATCACTATTCAGTGTGTACATGTAGCCATAAAGTATTCAACTGCTTAAACAAATTTTATAAGGATATTTACAATTTCAAATTTGTAGGAAATAAATTCACAAACCAAGGACTTCAGAATGTAGTGGCATCAGAACAATATTCAAATTCTATTGGATATTCTCTTATTGAAAAAGTAATTAAAACAATAGGTTTCCACAGTCTTTGTAAGTAGGACAAGAAGGTGACTAGTCCTGCTGAATCTTCACGTCATTCCCACAAAACAATGTTAGCTACGTATCTAGATTAACACTCCACAGAGAAGCAAGGCCATCAATTGTTTCTGAAATACATGTAAACATATTCTGTGCATGTGGAAATATTCCAATGATATATTAGCCAAGGTTGTGTGATTTATTATTACTGTAAGTGTTGCCTATACTTTTGAGATTTGAGATTATTTGAATAAATGTTTCTGCACAATCAATAATGTTTGTAGTGTGGGGGTTGTTATCTCTGAAAGATTCTGGGCAACAATCTCAACTTATTTCGCATGGAAGCCTTGTTTTCAGCAATTTCAAATTATCTGGAATCCAAGAATTGAACATCTTTGGCATCCCTTGGGTTTCACCGTCCACTGCATGAGGTTAGTTGTGGTAAGAGTGTAGAAAACCATGCAGTATCTATGAGGTGGAATCACCAGTATGACTGATGTCAGGGCCAAATGGCCAACATGCCCTATCTATGAGGCCGAATCGCCAATATGACTGATGTCAGGGCCAAATGGTCAACATGCCCTATCTATGAGGTGGAATCGCCAGTATGACTGATGTCAGGGCCAAATGGCCAACATGCCCTATCTATGAGGCCGAATCACCAGTATGACTGATGTCAGGGCCAAACGGCCAACATGCCCTATCTATGAGGTGGAATCGCCAGTATGACTGATGTCAGGGCCAAATGGCCAACATGCCCTATCTATGTGGCCGAATCGCCAATATGACTGATGTCAGGGCCAAATGGCCAACATGCCCTATCTATGAGGCCGAATCACCAGTATGACTGATGTCAGGGCCAAACGGCCAACATGCCCTATCTATGAGGTGGAATCGCCAGTATGACTGATGTCAGGGCCAAACGGCCAACATGCCCTATCTATGAGGTGGAATCGCCAGTATGACTGACGTCAGGGCCGAATGGCCAACATGCCCTATCTATGATGTAGAAACACCAGTATGATGTCAAGACAGAATTGCTGATGTTTGAGGCGGACTCGCTAGTATGACTGACTGACAATAAATAGATAATAGTGTAAGAACCCATGCCAAGGTGTTACTGTTCAGGGATCCATGCCTGCATACAATATTATGGTGATAACAAGACTAAAATCACAGTATATCTAAATTGTAGCTGTAAGCAATGCTGTGATGCAAGAATCTGTAAGAAAGTCATATATGACTAAACTAAGACAAATTATAATCATGTACATTCAGCAATGTTCAAGGCTTTTTCCCCGTTTGGGGTCAATGTATAAATAAAGTTTTCACAAACGGCCCTAAAATCTACTCCGCAGCCACGCATACAGTTGATGTAGTTCAATAATAAAGTCAGATGCACAAAACAGATTTGCAGTGCACAGTCGGTAAACTGATTGAACTAGAAACCTAACAGATGCAACAAACAACATTATGTAAACACGGGGTGCACACGCTACTGGTGCCATATATGGGCTGCAACTACAATGGGGTAGTTTTCCAGCAGGGCCATAGATGACTTGTCTGTGTCTAGTACGTCCAAATTGTCCGGCCACAATCCTTCAAATCATCTGCCTTGGAAATAAATCCCAAATTCGTGAGTTGATGCTGCATCAGCAAAGAGCTCAAAATCTGTAGCAATAGTAATATTAGAGTCCAAGAAAAAAGAAATTCCATTCCATTGAGCCATAAAGTCACTACACATCTTTAACATGATGATTCGATTTGGTGATTGTTGTTGACAAGGATATTCGATGTGAAAGACCGACCAGGGGCAATCACTCTACATGCGTAATGTAAATGGCCCAACAGACTCAGCAATTCCCTCTTCATGCAAGATTTCCTTTGCTGGAAAGTTTTTAGCAATGCAGCTAATCTGCTCAGCTTTTCTTGTGGCAATCTAGCTTCCATTTCTTCTGAGTCTAAAATTATAGCCAAGTATTTCAGGACTGGTGACAGTCCTAAAGTCTTGTGGGGAGCAATTAGAATAAGTAATCTATTGAAAAACAATGTGATGAATGCCATTGTTCTTTCAGCTGGAAAATCAGACTCATCAATGGACAAAAAAATCATCCAGTAATGCAAGAAATGTGATAAACCATAATTATGTTGAGCTATCCACAAAATCACTCTGGACAGTGTATAAAAAAATCTTAGGACTACTACTACCAAACAGTAACTTGGTGTAGAAACAATATTTTTTCCTCCACTTGACACCATACAGAGGCCACATTGTTGGGAGTATGGGAATTAGTATGAATGCATCGGTAATATCCGTCTTGCCATATTAGCACCCTTTCCAGAATGTGAATAGCATCATCTATTTTTACGTACGAGAGAGAAAAAATCTTCTTTGCTGATTAAGGCATTGATACTTTCATGCTCGAGTGAACTGTAAGGTGCCGACAGATCTACTGTAAGTCTGTACTTGCCAGAATATTACTCTGTACTACACCCAGGGGGCTATTCCAGAATATATGAAATGGTGGACTTTCAAAGGGACCTATGAGGTAGATCTTGGAGAGCTCATACTCAAGTAATATGTCACTCGAATGAAGAAGTAGGCTGATGAGAAAGTCCTGTATGAAAACCATAGCAGAGACCATTTATAAGATAGTCCACAAATTCTTTATCAGGATGGTGTTGCAATTCCTCTTGCAATCTAGTGATGTTGATGGGTGTGGTTGTCTGAAATGCTGTTAACGCTATATCATGATTCAGTCACTGAGGTTTTGTAGGTGGCAGTACCTGCTTAGTCCTCAGGTCACACTTGACTGTGAATGTGTTTTTTGCAAGTCAAGCACATGTGCGCATTACCACAATTTGGTCGGAAACAACTATTTGTTTGACTGAATTCTTTGAATTAATCAAGATGTTCAGTTTAAATGACATTCATATATTCAGTTTAGAATTAAGAGGTGCCACCTCTTAATTCAGCTGCAAAAGTTGCTCGTAATTCCATTCCTTTTTGGGAGTACTCCAAAAGTAGTGACATCATATATTCAATAAATTGTGCTAATACTAGCCTAATAAAAACAAAATTGATTTAACAGGGAATGAAGAGAGGTAGGCCTGCTTTTTGAAGTGGATCATGATATGTTTGACCGTTTCCTTTGATTTTGTTTGCAATTTTATTATATCTGTAACAAAGTAATCTAGAATAAAATCATAAGGATAACCTACCATATTTTACATAGCATGATGTTGTCTTCTTCTGTTTACAATGGTAATGTCATCAAATTTTGTGTTCCAGCTTTTGAATGAACTCAACTGACCCACAGATGTTGCCAATCAACATCAGATTAATTTGTACATATGTGAAAAATGCCCACCTTTTTCAGTTCAAGAGAAATTATGTGGCTCCTAAAGTGATGAAATGTCAATAATATCTAGTTTTAAAGGATGATTAATACCAATATCTTTCAAGATTCAGTATTATTCAGGTGAATGGTACATATGACATTTTGCACATAACTGTGGCATTATGAGAAAGGGCAATAACTCTAATAAAAAATTTCTGAGTGCTAAGGGATTTGTAAAAGTGTGCATCTTCAGGTGATGACCATCAAATTTATGAACTTTCAAGGCAATCCACCAAAAACTGCAGAACTAGTTGCACTAACAAGACTGTCATATACTGCTACAAAAAATGGCAATAACTGTAACAAAAATCAATGAAGCAAAGTGACTTGTCAATAAGTGCATCTTCAGGTGATGACGATAATTATTTACCAAGTTTCATGGCAGTCTATCAAAAGCTGGATCTAATTCCACTTATGAGATTGATGGCAGATGAACATGAGGACTGTTGTATTCCCCTGCCATTACTGAATGTATAAAAACAACAAGACAAGTACACGATGTGATCAGTCTGTATTATACGGCATACTAAAAAACAAACCTTTTTGAGTGAAGATGCTAAAATCTTCTAATACATATTTCAAGTAGAAATGAGAAGAAAAGGAATAAAAATCAAATATAATTAATTATTTCTCAAACATGAACTTATAACCAACCCATCTATTCCTCAATAGGGATAGTAACTTAACACCCGTGAAACCACTCGTGTGCAGTAACCATTTTTATTCTTTCAACTTCAAATGAAAAAAGAAATTAGCCACCCTTGATAGTGAGGGATATTGAAATCAAGCTAGAAAGGTCATATATTTTTACTGCAACATTCACAGGTCTTTCTGCACATGTGATAGTTTAACATTCATAGTAGTACACGACACTTCTGAAATGGTGAATACCAATACATAGCTCTGCCTTCCATAACCATCAATTGTGTAATTATCAGCATTTACATTGTATTCATTATGATCTTTTTCATCAAATTATTCTATCATAAAATCAATTTTTATGAAATTAGTTCACATGCTAAATTCACTAGAATTATATGCTTGCTAAAATGCAATTTACAACAATTATAAATCCATAAATACAAATATAAAATCTTTCAATGTCATGCACAGCAGTATCTTAATATTTAAAAGGTTCATTACAACATACACATTTTAGATACTGACAAAAACTGTTGATATTATTGGAATAAATTATCAAAAGGACTCGGTGGTAAATTATCAGTTGATGCAAACAAAATATTTTCAATTACTACAATGAAAAACTGAAAGAACAAGATTCAAAGTAGATGAAGAAAAATTATTAACAGCAATAATATAAAAAATATAAATATGATGTGTGCATGCATTAAAACATGAATGTATATTCAATAATAATGCATTACACAATTACAGTGGCTAACTCATATAATCATGCATTCTTCTAAGTGAAATCAAATTATAAATATTATCACAGCCTGCAAATATTCTGATTCAATAGTGATAGCTGCAGTATAACATTATACATGTTGAAAATAAATGTGCATAAAACTGACAGTAGTTTAAAAATTATACAAAAGGAAATAGTAAAATCATATATTGTAACATTATTTGTGCTGACAATGAGTAAATATCAAATTTAAATACAATTTAATATAGTTCAGTTATTGTGCAATAAATATTCATAAAATTAAGGTAAGATTTGTTATAGATCAAAGACTTCAAATTCTTTATTAGGGCCCTACTTGACAAGTTGGCAGAATCCTACAGTACGTGCATCTATCTCTCCATTGTGGTTTCTTTAAAATTTGAATCAAATGTGCTGCTTTATACTTATGAGATCGTAAAAGTTTAACATCTTTCTTTGTTATTATTTAGAGGAGTTAAGGCCCCTTATTGCCCATTATCACAACTTGCATTTGCATATCTTAACTTTATCATGAATTGTTGGATTTCAGCCAAATTTGGTATGCAGTTCTATACTGATGAAACACTGAAAGTATTAGAATTTCAGCATTCCAAGTCATCATTTGCAAGAGTGGTTCCCCCGATTACCCAGTCTTGTTTTAACCAGCATAGTATTTCAAAGGACTGCTGAATTTCAACCAAATTTGGTATGGACCTTTATGCTGATGAAATCTTAATGTTCTTAATTTTAGGCATTCAATGGACTGTTGTACTTAATCCAAGCTTAGTATGCTGTTTAGTGTTGACAAGACCCTGAACAGATTGTTTCCTGCATTCCATGACATCATTTACCCATCCCTGCCCTAGAATGCCCTTCCCTGCATTCCTCAATATCATTTACCCATCTCTTTCCCAGAATGCTCATCTTCCTATGGTTTCCACAGTAGTTTTTTTTAGTGAGGTATGTTTAATGCTGCTTTACATTGATGAGACATTAATTCAAATGACTTTCCATCATTACACATCATTTAAAGGAGTTATGACCCATCAAATTTCATCTTTGTAACTTTGGTTTCTACAGCAGAACTGTTACTAGTAATTTTGGATTGTAAGCAAATTTAGCATACACATTTATACTGGTAAGCCCTTAAATTAGTTCCATTTCTAGCATTCCAAAACTTCATTTACAAGAGTTTTGTCCCCTTCCACAGCATTACTTTATTAAAAATTGTTGGATTTCAACTAAATTTGGCATCCAGTTTTATACTGATCAGACTTTTTACTGGTTGGATTTCCAGCAGTATGATTCAGAAATCAAATGAGAAAATATGTCTTATACTGAAGACTAATATAAGAATATTATAAAAACAAAAATTTATCACAGAAAAAATAAAGTACCTTAAAAATATATAGCATGTGCAGAAGCATACAATATCTTTGCAAATCATGAGTATCAGTTTTGATTTCAATCGAGTCAAGCCAGAGTCACACTGATCAGTTAAATAATAATAATAATAAAAAGATATTCCTGAGAATTATTTACTAAGTGTATATATATGCTGCATTCTGAATGATGTCATGAGGTGAACTCCATTTCAAACTATATCTATGGACTATGCACCATGAATTGTCTCCCCTTTCAAAAACTTGAATGCTGATTTCATGGTTGTGGGTTTAACTTTTTTTTTTCCCTCAGTGAACTTTGGGGTCTTGAGGCTGCAGACTTGGGTCTTATGCCTGGGAAATAAAATTTTCAATACCATGAAACATATTTTTACATTCAAAAGAACATAGCTGTAAACAATAATTTCATTACACTATACTCCATAAAATTTGTTTATTTCTAAAAGAGGAAAATATTTTTTTCTCCAAAAGTAATTATTCAACCATATTAACATTAGGAAATTACCTTCTGCTACCTCAAAATCTAACCATCCCTGGAGACAAAGAAATGTTTTTCTATCTACATGTCATACAGATGATGGGATGTAACTCAGACATGTTAACTCCCAAAGTTTCCACTAGATAACCACCCATATCCTGGATATTTATTAGGAAAGCTTGAGTAAACCTGTAATGGGATGCTTTCATTTGTAGGAAAGAGTGGAAGGGTTTAATAATAATGTGATGAAGTATTTTCAGAGAAACGTAATTTACTACAACATTTCTTTTCTCCATCATATGCATCACCCAAATACACTAACATTATTAGAATAGGTAAAAAGAAGGCATGCTTGAGCAACCAACTCTAACCACATCACCCTATGATGACTGCTCTTCCAAAAGGATCAGCCCCTCCTATCATGAGGCTAGTACAACTGAAGATTACATATTTCAAAGTTCACTTTTTATCCTAACTGAACAGAATATGTGGGCTTAGAAAACATGCATTTTTGAAGTCCAAAGCTGTTTCTATTTTGAGACTTTCCCACGACCATGTACTAAACCACATGTTGTATCACTACAAAAAATTAATAACACTATTGAAATTCATGTAAAATTTGCATGTAACTCATTTAGATTTACAGAATAAAAATGCTAATTTTATTCTTCTTAACTATCTATATGATAGACATCTATAAGTGTGATGCCTGCCATATTTACAAAAACGTGCAAACATTTACACATTAGTTGGACAATGAAACAATTATGTTTAAACATTACTAATCCTCCTGCATACCGTAATTGTCACTTTGTACCAAATTAGTTTCTTTCAGTAAAGATATTGATATGAAAAGTAAAGTTTTGTTACTTAAGTCTAAAAATAAGCATTTTCCACCATAACTTAGATTACTTCGTTAAACACTGCAAAAACAACACCCATGGCATAACTATCTACCCACCCATACATTCAGCTGCTTCACTTTCAAGCTGTGGGGGTAAACAGGGCCATTAATAATGTTACACATAGTATAACTGCATAGAAGACTTGAGAAGATTTAGAAACTGGAACTTTGTGCAAGAGGTTCAATTCAGCACAAAATCTTTTAAAATCTTCCCCATAAAGTAGACCATGCACATTCATGATGGCAGGTTTTTTCAGCATATGACTGAACAACTATGTATAACACACTGTCTCACACCAAACCCCCCCCCATAATTTTCTTTAATCTATGGAAAAAGAAAAAACAAAAATGAGAAATTTTTTGACCACCACTATGCATGTCAGAAGCATGTGATCTCTATGAACAGTCCTACCATAGTAAAAATATCCTTGGGACAGTTTATATAGCTGATTATCATCAAGTCAATTAAAAGATGAGACAGTCAGAGATAAGCAACCACCACTTAAAAGATTAATTAATTGGCTGATGATGCTATGTCAAGTCCTTGAACCCTGTTGTGGGAGAGTTCATTGAGCTACTCAGTATGCGTAAAGTACACTAAGTGGAACAACCCAAATTGTTTGAGTTAGGTACAATTATGGAGGGGTGTGATAATGAACATAAGTTATTACACATCATTTCCTTGAATAAGAATGTTTAAGCCATCATTATTAAGGATTGCTATCAACGTTGGGATTAATGGCAACATTTCTTTTTGAAGTTGGATAACAGTAAACCTTGTCATGGCCATCTCAATAATCAAATGTGCCAAACAAAAGTACAATTTAAGTATGCTCTTAGATTATATAAGAAGGAAGAAGTAAAACATAGAGCAGACTTGCTAGCCCAAAAATTAAACAATTTTGACCAACATGAATTCTGGAAGTAAGTTAAACAAAATAAAAGACAACTTCCAATATGCTACCAATCTGCATTGATGGGAACCATGGTCAAAATAATATATGCAACATGTGGAAAATCATTTTGAAGACTTATTAAATAACGTTAAAAATGAATTGAATAAGAAGCGTGTTCTTTTGGCACTGAATACCCCTTCTGCTCATATTGAGGTAATCACACTATCTGAGACCCAACATGCAATAATAAGACAAAAAGGAGGTAAATGATCAGATTTTATAAGTGGAATATTTTAAATTTTCAGATTCTAGACTTACGTGCTTTTGATGATTTTATTTAATTGTATCTTTGTACATAACTTTGTTACAGATGATTTCACAATAGTTACAATTATATTGCTACTGAAAAACAAAATTGGTAACCTGGCAAACAAAAATAACTACAGACCTATAGCTCTTAAAACTATTATTTCAAAAATATTTGAATGCATCATGATGTGAAGTTACAATCTCAGATAATCAGTTTGGTTTCAAAAAGCAACATTCAACAGATTTATGCCAATAATCCTTTAAGGAAACTGTCAGATATTATGAAGAAAATGGCTGCCCTGTATCTTCTTTAGACATTAGTAAGGCATTTGATAGGGTCAATTACTGGACACTGTTTTAAAAGCTGTTCAACATTCAAATACCTGTTACATAGTTCATACTTTTGTTAACTGGTATGGCAAAGAGTTGTACTATGTGTGCTAGGGAAGTGTAATATTTAACATTTTCTATGCAACCAATGGGGTGAGGCAGGGAGGTATTCTTTCCCCTTTATTATTTAATATATATGCATAGATGAATTAAATCGTAATCTGGGTCAGTATCATGTGTGGTTATGTCTGCCACTATATGTACTGTTTCTTAACAATTTTAGTTTCACTGATGATATGTCATTGATGAGTCCTTCTATTGCAGGTTTAAGGATATTATTAAAGATATGTGAACAATACGCATTAGAGAATGATATCATCTATAATAGACAAAAATCAGTATGCATGGTCTTTCAGTCAACTTCTTTCAAATTACCATCTCCTCCCCCTGTACATCTTAACAGCAATGCTCTTGCATATGTCAACAGTTATACATATTTGGGTCATATTTTAAAATCCAATTGGTCAGATAATGAAGATATGATGAGACATTACCAATTTTTATGTACTTGAACAAACATGCTTCTACATAAATTTAAGAATTATTCATTGAACATCAAAATTAGATTATTCAAATCTTATTACTGCACAATGTATTGTGCTCCTCTGTGGACAAACATTAGTGAATGTATGAAAGAAAACTAGTTATTGGTTATAATAATAGTTTTTATTTTCTATAAGGCCTTCCATGATGGAACAGTGCCTCCAACATGTTTGTAAATTATAATTTATTCAGTTTTGATGAAGTAATGAGAAAGTATGTATTCTCAATGATGACAAGAATATCTAATAAAGAAAAGAACTGTATATTGAAATCTCTACGGAACTATGACATTCATTTAAATTCTCGTATTATTAGATAATGGAACAAATTTTTGCTCTTTAAATGTGCTACTTAATTTAATTCTTAACAATGCAGGGCACAGTCCATTGTTGTAGATGTACCTGTATACTTGTACATAATATATAAATGATCTTTTATGTTTACAATGTTTTTACTTTATATTTGTATTTTAATTTAGATGTATGGACTATGTAGTCTGAAATAAAGATATCTCATCTCATCTTATCTTACCTTATCTTATCTTATCTTATCTTATCTTATCTTATCTTATCTTATCTTAACTTAAATAAACCAAGTTACTATTTTTAAAATCCATTGCATAGTGGAATACAGTCTTAATTAGATTCAATCATTGTTGCTCTCAATACTTCAGTAGAATGTCTGACTATAATGCATCTCTGTTAATGTTCATCTTTCCACTCATTAGAGATTGGGAATTAATGTTGTTTAAACTTCTTTCAAGATCTTGTTGAATTTTTCTAAGCATGGAAAATAAATCTTTCTGAATCTGCAGAGCTGTGAGGGAATGACATACATGCAGGTCTGAAAAATGATGAGCTGTCAGGAATGTCATACATGCAGGTCTGAAAAATGATCAGCTGTCAGGGAATGTCATACATGCAGGTCTGAAAAACGATCAGCTGTCAGGGAATGTCATACATGCAGGTCTGAAAAATGATCAGCTGAGTCAACAGCAGAATGCGGTCTGCAATCAAAATGCAGAAAAGTATTTCAGTTCTTGTGACATGGTCTGTTGATGATTGGTTATACATGTTTGTTACTCCTGGGATTGGGCACTGTCCCAATGCTGTGATGCTTTAATGTCAAAAGGCATTGTACGTTGCAGAATGACCTGTGTCAATATGGTGTCTGCAGTATGTGCAATGAATTTGGTCCACCTTGCTACTGTGATTCATTAAGTCCAAGAATTCTGAAATCTAGTTTTGCTTGGCTTTGCTCTCTTTGCAGTTATTTCACCATTCCCTTAACAACAGATGCATTTCACCATTTTGTTTAAATCACCCTTGCATGCTATCCCAACTACTGAAATAATCTGTTAATACATTAAGATAGGACTTCAATGAAACACTGCCATTAACCACAAACTTACAATTAATTTTTGATAACAATGGCTAAAATGTTCTAATTCAAGCCAATGATGCTTAAAAACTTCTGTTCTTCAACACTCATTTCCATGATTAAATACCTATAATTTCAAATGAATTACATTCTTACTTTACCAATGCAAATTAGCCTCATGGACCCCCCCCCACATCAGTGCTCATAGAACAATAAAGTAATGAGAAAGTAAGTATTCTTAATGATGACAATGAATATGTGAGATGAAGGTTGACTATTAATTATCTAAACTTTACTAAAACTTTGAGCAGGAATGTGTACTATTTATACAGGCTGGAGTGTGAGTGTGAGTAGCATGATGTCCCACCTAGTCACATTATCCTGACACCAGGCTGACCACCCCTAACACTACCCTCTTAATGCTGAGTGTCAATCGAGGCAGCTGCTAGTACCATTTTTATAAGACTTTGGTGTGAGTCAGCTGGGGTTCAAACCTATGACCTCCTGCATCCAAGGTGGATGCTCTAACCGCTTAGGACACCAGAGCAATTACAAAGCTGGAAGTTACAGTCATATATTGTGGTGATTAAGCAAGGCCTCTTAATATCTTTTATGTTTTTGTACTATGCATACAATCAGAGCGAGAGACAACATTGCCGTCGCCACCTGGAACATTAGAACTCTGGCGCAAATTGGAAGACTCCAAGAGTTGACACATGAGCTGGAACACTACACATGGCACATTCTGGGACTCTGTGAAGTTAGATGGAAAGTCGTAGGAGAACACCAAACTGAAGATGGGCATATATTATACTATAGTGGAGAGTGTGACAAGTCCATACATGGAGTAGGCTTCCTTGTAAACAAAGCCATAAAGGGATCTGTGCTTGAATGCTGTCCTATATCTAGCAGAATCATTTCCATTCGTCTGAAAGCATCTCCCTTTAACATCATAATTATCCAAGTCTATGCTCCAACTACCGATCATGATGATGAAGAAATAGAGGAGTTTTACAATAAACTACAGGGTATTCTAAACATGGTCAGTAAGAAAGATATCCTCATTGTCCAAGGAGACTGGAATGCCAAAGTTGGCAAAGATGCTCTAAAAGACTAGGAAGTACATTGTGGACCTTCTTGCAATGAGCTTACCAATGAAAGAGGGTGATGGCTGCTCGAGTTCGCAAGCTACAACAACTTGGTACTAGTCAACACCCTGGGACAACATAAAGCTTCACGATGCTGGATATGGCACTCACCAAATGGAACCCATCACAACCAGATCGACTACATACTGGTTCAAAACCGTTACCGATCTGGCATCAATAGAGCAAAAACAAGGACATTCCCAGGTGCTGATGTTGGGAGTGATCACGACCTCGTGATTATGAACTTCCGAGTGAGGCTGAAGAAAATTAACAAGCCAAAGAACATCAGGCTCAATTTCAACCTTGAACAACTGAAGGATCCTAACATCTGCAAGTCATTCCCGAAGAAAAAACCCTGGGTTACAGAAGAGATTCTGAAGTTGTGTGATGCCCGAAGAGAACTGAAAAACATCAGACACACAACAGGGGCATTGAAGTACTGAGAAATAAACAAGAATATCAGAAAAAAAACTTGAGCAAAGCAAAAGAAAATTGGATTGGACAAAAGTGCACGGAAATGGAGAACAGTCTGATAAAGAATAACAGCAAAAAGGCATTCCAAATTGTGAAAGACCTCACCAGACAGAAACAACCAAGAGTCAGTACCATTCAAGACAAAAATGGTAAATGCCTCTCAGAAGCGAGTGACATTGCAGAAAGATGGACTGAGTATTGCAAAGAACTCTACAACCATCAGTCCACAGGAGACCCAGAGGTGCTAGAAGTTCCAAACTCCTCAAATGATGATGACTTCCCCATTCTCAAAGAAGAGGTGGAGTCAGCAATAATAAGCACTGAAGAATAGGAAGGCAGCTGGAGTAGACAACATCCCAGCTGAACTTATCAAGAATGGGGGAGAATCAGTGAAAGAGCTACTAAGAAAAATCTGCAACAAGATCTGGCAGACAGGTGAATGGCCAACACAATGGACCCAGTCACTGATTATAACACTTCCTAAAAAAGGCAATCTCCAGCTGTGCCAAAATTACGGAACTATCAGTTTGATCAGCCATGCTAGTAAGGTAATGCTGAAGATCATCTTGAACAGACTGAAACCACAAGCAGAAGAAATAATCGCTGGAGAACAGGCCGGGTTCCGGAGTGGAAGAAGCACAACAGAACAAATATTCAATCTCAGGGTTCTGTGCGAAAAGTACTCGCAACACCAACAAGACATCTATCATGTGTTCATAGATTTCAAAAGGGCCTTTGACAGAGTGTGGCATGAGACATTGTGGACCACAATGAAGAAGTATAACATGGGTCAAAAGTTAACCAATACCATCAAGCAGCTGTACGCCAAGGCTACCAGTGCAGTAATTGCCCAAGGTGCTGTGGGGGACTGGTTCCAGACAACAAACAGTGGGAGTGCGTCAAGGCTGTCTCCTGTCACCCACGCTTTTCAACATCTACTTAGAGCGCATCATGATCGAAGCCCTGGAAACCCACTGTGGGACAGTCAGCATTGGAGGGCGTAACATCACCAACCTCCGCTTTGCAGACGACATTGATGGGCTGGCAGGCAGTGAAGACGAGCTAGCCACCTTAGTGAAGAACCTGGATGAAACATCTTCCAGATTTGACATGGAGATAAGCGCTGAGAAGACAAAACTGATGACAAATAGTGGCAAACAAATCTCAGCCAAGATTAAAGTCAGAGGACATGAACTAGAAACAGTGAGCCAGTTCAAATATCTTGGTTCCATAATCACTGAAGAGGGATCAAGAGCAGAAATTTTGTCAAGAGCAGCACAAACAATGGCAGCTATGTCAAAGCTAAGACTCATCTGGAGAGACAAGAATATCTGTCTGAAAACTAAAATTAGACTATTGCAAGCTCTAGTCATCTCAGTCTTTTTGTACTCATGTGAGGCATGGACCCTGACAGCAGAATTACAACGAAGAATCCAGTCACTTGAAATGAGATGCTACAGAACCATCCTTGGCATCTCTTACATGGACCACATCACAAATGAAGAAGTGCGTAACACCATCAGGCGCGAAGTAGGCCAATATGAGGACCTCCTCACCACCGTCAAAAAGAGAAAGCTGAAATGGTATGGCCATGTCACTAGAGCCAACAGTCTATCCACAACAGTCCTGCAGGGTAGCGTCCAGGGTGGCAGAAGGAGAGGTAGACAAAGAAAAAAGTGGACTGACAACATCACAGAATGGACCAGGAAAAGTTTTGCGGATACACATGCATTGGCACATGATCGAGACAAGTGGAGAGAACTGGTCAGATGTTCAGCAGCACAGTGCCTCAACGACCACACTAGGTCATGAGACTGATGATGATGATGATGATGTTTTTGTATGTTATAGCACCAAGATTCATGAAAACTGTGTTTTTCAAAACATAACCATATCGGAGGATTTGGGAGTCTGAAACTTTTCTTGTATAACATGCCAGGCGTCTCTTATAATAGGTCATAACAACGTATCATCATTAAATCTGTGTTCTCAAGACATGTGGTGTCTTACAGCAGTGGTCTTTTAAGATGGGTTATACTACTATGTAATGAAAATATAACTGGCATAAATAGTAAGATAAAATGGATTTCATATTTCAGTCAGTTTTGTCAATATAATCAGTTATATACCAATTTCTTCTTCCTCATCATCTTCCATCAAGTCCACAGAAGTTTTGGCTTTGTTAATCTCCTGTCTTAACTCCTTTGCCAGTTACTGTCATATATGTGCATTACTACCAAGTCTATCTTGAAAACAAGTAAAACCGCAAAACTTAAAAGTTATTTCTTTACTGACAAATATAGCCCATGGTTGTTGCCAATATATGTTTGTTTTCTGCCATTCTGTTTGACTATTTGCATATTCGTAAATAAACTAGTTCATGCGTATCAAAGAGAATGTGCCAATTTCATCCAGTTCTAAACTTACGAAAAATACATCCATTGCAGAAATCTCTTTGACATAATACCATCAAAGTTGCTCTAGCAACCATATGCATAAAAAGACCACCCATGTAAAACGACAATTCTAGAAACACCATTTATACATACTTTACATATGCATATACAAGTTCGATCCAACAGCAAATAACTTAGACCCACTACCATATGTACTCATGTTAAAACTTGATCCAACAGCATACAACAGTCTCAGTTCCATATCTACTCATGTACAAGTTTGATCCAACAGCAAATAACACAGAAACACCACCATATATACTCATGTATAAGTCTGATCCAACAGCATACAACAGTCCCAGTTCCATATCTACTCATGTACAAGTTTGATCCAACAGAAAATAACATAGACCCACTACCATATATACTCATGTATAAACTTGATCCAATAGCAAATGACATAAACCCAGAACTGTATATACCAGGGCCGTGCAGAGGATTTGGGGGCCCCGAGCATCATTCCGATTTTGCCCCCCCCAAAAAAAATAGCCGATTATAAGAAATCCAGCTTTCTTTAGTTACAAGGTCATTTTTCTTGCACTTGTTTTTGCAAATTCCTCAATGATATGGAAATCAAGTTTTCGCGCTAATTCACACTCAATACTGAAAATGGCAAGATCACTAGTTCGTTATTGTCCCAGAGTTGAGCGCAAGAAATTATTGATGAGTTTCAGTTTACTGAAAGAACGCTCACATGGTATTGAAGAGAAAATATGCAGCGCTATCACTACATTTCTGAAGAGTTCACCAAGCTTCAGTTCTGAAATCTTCAACAAGTCAAATTGGGAAAGAGGTTTCTCACCAAAATTTGCTGCATGAATTTGTTTCATATGAAGCATTTCTTCAGACAGTTCAGTTTCAGTTAGGTCACATGAATATTTCTTCGCAAAATCAGAACAGGCACTCTTAATTTCATCTTCAGATTGTTTTTAATACTCCCACAAGAAAGAGAATGTAGCCAAGATTTTTTGAATGGCTGTGAAACGAACTGTAAGTCCACCAATAACTGAATCAATAATGTGATAAAAACAGTTCTCCGAAAAGTTGCCTCTTCTTCTGATTCCATTTCCGTTGAATCTGTGATATGTTCGTCGCCTTCAACTTGTTCTCCAGCAAAATGTTTACGCTTCACTTTCCGATGGATTGGAAATTCAAAACTGATTTTTGGAGATACTGCCACTGTTTTTGGCTTTTTTCAAAATTGTTGGCCAGTCATCCCGAACAGATTTGAGGTGACTGATCAATGCCTCAATATTTTTCACCGCAACATCAATAGTTGCCTTTCTTGCCTGAATGAACTGGTTGCAGCGATCAATCAATGTGAGAACTTTCATCCAAATGCCTGCCATGATAACACATTTGAAGGAGTTCATATATTTTATGGCACCTTTCACATCAGTTCGTGCTTTTGCAGTCAGATTCAAGCTCTGAACTTGTTCCAAAGAGGTAATGATTCCACACAAGTGATTAGAGAAGGGGCGAATGCTATCAAGTCTCTCAGTCCTTCGCGTCCCAGATTGCCCATGCAGAGACACACCATGCAGCTTCTTTCGTAATATTTCCCAGCGTTGTGGACTAGCAGAGAAGATGGTATACATAGTTTGAACAATTCCAAAGAAGGTCTCAGCATCTGTGCAGCTTGAGGCAGCATTCAGTCCACACAAATTCATTGAATGACAGCCACATGGTGAGAATATAGAAAGTGGGTTCTTCTTTAGGAAAATTGCTTGAACACCTTTGTACTTTCCTGACATGTTGGCCCCATTATCATAGCCTTGGCCATGGCAGTCCTCAAAGCGAATTTTCAAAGTTTCCAAAGTCTCCAGGACTAATCTTGCAATATCAGATCCAGTCTCTTTTGCACAATCTGCAAAGATCAAAAACCGCTCTTCGATGGAAAATTTTCTAAGTTCTTCATGTACGTATCGTATGACAAAAGTAGTTTGTTCAGTATTACTCACATCAGGGCTGGCATCAACCATAATTGAAAAATACTTTGCAGATTCACACTCTTCTACGATTCGTCTCCGAACTTCATCAGCACAAAGTCCAATGAATTCATTTTGAGAACGATTTGAGAGATAATGCGCTTGAAGCCTTTGACCCTTTTCCTGTGACCGTTTAACTTTCATCACATGTTCCTTGAGAATTGGATCATAATGCGAAATCATTTCTAGCAATCATAAGAAATTTCCATTATGAGGATCTCCAATAATGTCGGACTTCCCGCGAAAAGCAAATCCACGTTCACCAAGAAACAGAACCACATCCAAGAGTCGTTCTAGAATTTTTCTCCATGTAGCTGCTGCGGTGAGGATTTGGCGATCTAAAAAATATTCAATTGACCGATCATTCTTCACTCGAACTTTTAATTCACGCAACTGAATGTAGCACTGTTTATGCGCTTTTGAATGCTCATGCTCAGGAATACGATTGATAAGATTCTTCTATTTCTATCCAGGTCCCCATCATTCCGTCATTGCAAGTGATGAAGTCAAGCGTTGAATCTGAATTTCAGGTGAAAATAATCGATATGGCAAACAAAATAGTGCCATCTTTTCTCGGCTAAATACAAGCCAATCTCGCGAAAATGGTTCCCCATTTGGCATTTTACCTTTCAAATATGTGATTTCCAGTATCTTTTGGCAGCTCCAGTGGAAAGGAAATGTTACCAACCATGACAAAATTTTCCAGCTGAGTGGGTAAGAATGTTTCAGTTTCAAATTCCCCAATGTCAAATGGCTGCAACAAAACTACTCCAGTTGGCCTTGCAGAAGTATTGTCACTCTCACCAATTTCAGTGATTGGACTGTCCTCAAAAATGGCTGGTGCACCTGCACTTTGGCTTTCTGCTAAACTTTCTAAATCATGACTAGTGGTACCAGCTTCTAAACTCTCTATGGCTGCTGGAACAAAAGATCGGATGTAGGGTCATCTTCTTTCTGAGTTGATGAACTACTGGAATGGGCATCTGAGGTCTTGGGATTCGTCGTAATTCCAACATCAAATAAGGTTTGCCTCCCTTTTTGCAGAGCTGCTTTTTTTGCTTTGCTGATTTTTAGCTTTGACTCACCTGATGGATATATGCGTTTCATTTCAATTCTTTCGACGTACTATGCAATGCTTTGACTACTTCAGGGTTATATCTTCCAACTAGAAAAGTAACGTATTGAAATGCAGTATTTGCTGAGTACTACTGTAGTACTGCTGAATCTTCAACCAAAGTACTCATTTCTCACCAGTATTTCCATATTTACGTTTTTAAATACGGTACACGTGAATTATTTTCAATTTGGAAGACATCGGCAGATCACCGCTCACAGATCCTTTTCATGCAAAATATATGCCTGACGACTGACGTTTCAGACCAAGAGAAAGTAACGAACTGACGAAGTCATATAAAACTCACGCCAGTCAAGTGAGTCGCATTACCGGTAGAAACCAAATAGCAGGATGATTCAACCCGTCATCCCACTTCCTTTTTTCCCCGTCTTAATCACTGTCATTAGTTACTTCGTGCTGTAGTGCATGTTATAACTGGTTCTCTTTTTTAAAAAAAATGGAAAAAAAAACGCAAGCTTTCGGCCCGCAGAATTTGCCGTGTTTGACTGCGTGTGGCCCCCCCCCCCCGCCGGGAGCGGGGCCCGAGCAAATTGCTCGGGTATCTCGGCCTCTGCACGGCCCTGGTATATACTCGTTTTTAAGTTCGATCCAATAGCAAACAACATAGTCCCAGTACTGTATATACTCGTGTATAAATTTAATCCAACAGCAAACAACAGGGGACCTGGCTTCTATTTATTTTACTTATTTAATGTGCCAAAGACATTTGCTAGTTGGATCGCCAAGTCATCAATGATCGGTAAACTCCCATTGCTTGCTGATGCATTGTATGTTTATGAGGTCAAATAATGTTCACAAATGGGGTCTGGGACCCATCTGCTAAGTCATAAAAACTTGTGATGGTTATATAATCCCGGACAAAACATCAAGCTTATCAAATGAGAATGCTTGCAATATTGATTTTGATGTGTCATCCTGAAAAAAACTTGGTTGTCAAATATGAATACTCATTACTGGTATTGCGGTTGTATAGAAAGAGTATTTTTTTTGTTGTTGAAAACGTTTATGGGTAAAATTTCTAAAAATCGTGCTTTTCTAAGCATGGCCATGTCGACTGGTCTGCAAGTCCAAAATTGTGATTTTTTTTAACACGGCATGTTATGCACAGGTATAAGTCTGTGTACATAATAATGCATAACAAATCACAGTATATACTGTGTTAATATTTAAATTATACTATACGAACAGGAGACTTTTTCACATTCATTGAATATTGTATTTTTGTATATTGTATTTTGTAAATATGTTTGCATATCATCACACCTATCACGTAGCTAGGAATGCGTTTGTACAGTATTGTAATGAGAAAAATCCATGAACAGTAATTTTCGTTTCATAGAAGCAAATGTTTGTTTCGTTAAAGTTTATGCTTGATTTTAAATGTTAGTGGATTTTGTAGCACCGTTAGTGTCTAAGATTTGGGGTCACACGATTCGCCTGTAATATATTCGAGGCAATTGTGGATACAATTGTGATATGTTATGAAGCATTATTGCGTGAAGACTTCCACTTGCAAGCGAAGCAGCATAACCACAACACTCAGACCAAGCACATCTGGTCATATTTCACCGAACAAGAAAGGGCCAGGCCAGGGACTCTAAAACGTGTAGGGACTAGGTATTTAGTCGACCAGAAGACAGGAGCTACAAGGCTCATTCAAGAAATGTAGAAATCTTGCGACAATACACTTTTTAACTTAAGATATCTCTTCTCTCATCATTTCGCACTGTTTGTCTCTCTCTGTCAATCTTAATTCAATAACGATTCTGTGACCAAGTCAGCGACACAGTCGAAGACTCGGTGACTCATTCGGCGACCTAGTCAGCGACTCTACGACTCAGTCGGCGACTCTGTGACAAAGCCAGAAACTCTTTCGCTCATTCGGCGACCCTGTTGGCGACTCTACGACTCATTTGGCGATCAAGTCGGCAACTCTGTGACACATAGAGCGACCCAATCGGTTACCCTTCGACCAAGTCAACGACTCTGCAACTCACTTGGCGACTACATGACAGTGACTCTGCAACCCAGTCTGCGACTCTGTGACCCAGACAGCGAGCCAGTTGAACACTCTGCAACCCAGTGGGGAACTCTGCGACCAAGTATGTGACCCAGTCAGTGACACAGTTGATGACTCTGCGACCCTGTCAATAACACAGTCAACAACTCTGCGACCCAATCAGTGATTATGTGACCAAGTCGGCGACATAAAGCCAGGAATAAGACAGTATTCCGTTGAAGTATAAATCTGTCGCACTCTGGAGCGCCAGTCCTCAGAAAAATACAGAGGAGTATCACTTCAAATGGAAAGACCGATCCTAAAGAACCAGAGATAGCGAGACTCCGGGTAGTGTAGCTGAGGGAGTTTCCGCTACGCTCTCATGTAAGACTGGGCCTTTATATTCTACTTTTTTTCTGAACCACTCCCATAAAAATTAAAAAGATCTACTGTCTGCAAAACTTGTTTCTAACTCGGTGTATCAAGAAAAGAACAGATTTTAAACATTGCTGAAACAGTAGTACAATAAATATCTGTGAGAATTACTATGACTGTCTATTTCATTTACAAAGGGTTAATTTAACTTTACAGCAGTGCCATACAGCACTAAATCTTTCAAGACATGACATGTCTTTAGTGCTGATGTCCGCGCAAGTTTTGTTTTGCCATATATTGAATTAGTACAGCACATTCCAATCTGTGACCAAGTAACTGGCTCATAATAGCCACATGGGAATATGGAGCCATTTCCGAGTCCTGTGTTTGTCAGTATGTCACCAGACATTGCTAAAATCGGTAAGGAGAATGCTGTATGTTTATGGTATGTTTTGGATTGTATCTTCTGTGTGAAAAGAGTTTGTCAATGTTTACCTTAGTAACATTCCAGCTTGTTGCAGAAAAACAACGGATAGAATTCAGTAGATCTCCATCTCATTTCATACTTCAAATCACAAGCATCACGCTAAATAATAGCAACATAGATAAAAGGATAAAGGGTTGGTGGTTTGTTTTTGATGTTCTGTATGAAGACCGCCATCTTGAATTTCCAGCCTATATTAGTGGCCGTCGAATAGTACCCTGTTTTAACAGTTTACCAATGCACGTTATGCTTTTCAGAATGAGCAATGATTTGAGGAATTTGAAAACTTTTTTGTAACATCTTTTTGGTTTACATTCCAGGTTTATATAACTCTTTTAAAACACAATTTCGAACGCTGAATTTTTCACTTCGAAAAGACACACTCTCTCTCTCTCTCTCTCTCTCTCTCTGATCTAACTCGACATTAGACTTCATTGTTGAAATATCATCCTCTGTATCACGAGAAACTCCAATACTTTCTTCATTCACTATCTACATTCCAGCCACCACTGATCTGAAATCCACCTGCAACATTCCTACCACCACTAACTTGACACTGAAAATAATCAGTAATTGTATATCCCACTGATTTCACTTTCCAGAAATGGACCAAAGTTTGCACATGCACATATTGAAGGAAAGGGTACAAATTGCAGCATGCATCTAGAATCAGATCACAATTATTAGTTCCGATTCAGTACCCACAAAGCATTTTTTCCTGTATCCTCTTGGTGGTGATACAAGAGTTAGATTTAGACATTTTTGGGAATTTGATCTAGAGCTAATTGTTATTCCTTAGAATGTGAACTAATTCTGTGGTTGTCTGTGTGTGCTTCAGCAACAGTGCACAGTGACTAATATGGCCATGGTGATGATCCGGAAATAAAATCTGTGTTCCATTGCACCATGTTTAGTTTACAGTCTAGCCTCTGAAAGAAATGTCAGTGACAAGAACTTTAGAATGTGATATGATATATTCTCATTTTGATACTAAGAAACGTTCAGTGCTGAGAATGTGTGTGTGTGATTTTGATTTTTAACGTAGCTTTAACAATTGTTTCAGTCATATCGCTACGATGCCTGCAGTGTGGCAGATTTTAGTGATGTCTAGCACTGGGGCATCTTGCCGCAGACATGTAGCATGATGTCCCACCCAGTCATATTATCATGAAACCAGGCCGACCAGTCCTAACACTAACCTGTTAACACTGGAGCGGTCAGTACTGAGAAACAAATGTAGAGAATATATAGTAACATTAATTGTGTTCTGAGTTCTGTTCAGTACAGTATTGATTAAAGTTTGAATTGGTATAAAATGTTCAATAAAAATGAAAGGCACTCGAAACTTTAATGTGTATATTGACTTCAGAAATAGGAGATTGAAATTAAAAATTAAAAAGATTAAAAAAAATTAATTTTTATTTGAAAAAATCAAATGAAATTTTTCGCTCCAAAATGCACATAAATAATATTTATTGGGAATGATATTAAATATTGTCATGTATTTCTACACCATATACAAGCTGCAATGATGGAATTTGTCAAATGTTGTCAGAGAAAATATTTTTGAATGTCAAAATGAGAGCTGTATTTAAATTAAAAGAGGGCAGATTTCTATAGGATATTGTGGCTTTCAGTTATTCAGACTACATATTATGGCTCCAAGCAGTTAAATTATGTTTTTATGATGAAGGTCCCTTCCTGAGTAACACATATCAGCTTGTACCAGGGACCAGCTGAGATAGTGTGAATAAAACGGATATCCGAACGTGGTGTATGTGATCGATCTGTGCTAATTGCATGTTTAAACGTAATAATTCCTATGAGGTTAGGTCGCTCGGATCACCCTCTGGACCTGCTAGAATATCGCCTGGCAATCTAGGGTTTCACTGGGGATTGTGGCTGTGCTTAAATTAGCACTGACAAATACAATGCCTGTTGGACGTAAAATAATACATGAGCACTATCAGCTTATGGTATCTGATGTCTGTATATATAAGCAGAGTATAAACTCCCAGGAAATACTATCAATGAGCATCACCTGGGTCCAGCTATCATTTTTTGTGCTATCCATATATTTAAAAAAAATAATTAAGGAATGTAAATTTTTTTTAATTTTAAATAGGCATTTTGTAAAATAATGAATTACAAAAATATTAATGTGATCATTTCTGCGATTGAAATATTACATGACGATGATATAAAACTTTCTATTGAACGTACTTATGATTTTGAGTCACTACAAGAATGAAAATCCGAAGTTAGATATACACTACCAGCCGAATACAGGTTTATCAAATTACTCCAGCAGGCAAGGACGCAATCGTTAGCTTGCGTCGATGACATACCATCTGAGCAATTCGTTTTACTCGCACATGCGATTAAAAAAATTAGATTAGAGTTGTCTAGCGAGTACAAAACAAAAAGGATTGTGAATGCGCGTGTAAGACAGTTGAAAAAAAAAATATGGCTAATCGCGAAACGATCCATTGTGAAAGTGAAATTAGTGACAATGTCACTGGTAACTGATTGTAAACACATTCACTTTGTCAAGGGTGAAAGTGGTGACACAGTTCGGATATTAGAAATTCCTCCGTGAATTCTATTATTATTGTAATATGAAACCTTGATCAGTGGCAGGGTCAGAAAAATCAGTTTTTTCATGCCAGACTTTATCAGGTGGTTAATTTTCATTGCTTTTAAGTCCGATTGTAAATATATTGAGGGCGAAAACCCCAGTCCGTCTTCTAATCGATCTGTTAGAGAAATTCAAAAGTCTTTGGAAAATTCATTGAAAATATATCCAAATTCAGTGAAAACTGACCCGAATTCAGTGAAAATCCATTCAATTTTACGGATTTTTCCAAAGACTTTTTAAATTCTCTAATAGATCAATTAGAGAAGGTGGTCGGGTTTTTGCCCGAAAAAAGTATGAAATTGAACTGAAAACCGATTTTTTCGACCTTTTTACCCTGAAAATGACGAAATTGGTCCAAAAACAAAATAATTTCGACTTAACAGAGAAAATTGTGATATTTATTTTATTCTAATACCCTTTTTGAGCTTATCAGGTTTAATACATGCGGATCAGGGTAAATAGACAGGGTCGCTTCTCAGTGAAGTAAGAATGCCTTGGCACTGTGTAGCCCATAGGGTGATCGAACAGATGTTTTAAGGATCACTTGCTCACCTACGTAGTATGAAGGAGAGGTTAGTAAAATTTACACACACATTAGCTGCGGAACATTAACTCTGATCAGTATACCGCCGGCAACGGGGATCCCGCATTAGTGGTCGAAAACGAATAAAAAGAAAAAGGGGACGCAACTGACCGTTTTGTGCCTGGAATGTATGCGCACTAAAATACAATACATAATCAGACCAGAGAAGATAATTCTAGTTTTCCAGATTAAATATCCAGAGAGCAGTTCTGGGCGAAGCATGCCTAGCCGATTAAAAACAACTCATCGAGGTAGGGGCCGGCTTTACATTTCCTGGAGTGTAAAGATGAGCGACGTATATGAAGCTGCTATCAGTTCTACCATAGAATCACATCTTGTAAACAAGCTGATAAATCTCCCAAACGGCGGTAAAACAGATTAATCCAAATGAGACTTCCACCGACCGGAAAAGACATGCAACAGTCAGCAGCGCCTATGCACCAACCATGAACAAACCAGATTAGATCAAGGACAAAGTTTATGAAGTAATGGATACTTCAATGTTGGAGCTCGCGCAGATCACCTGACACTGAGCGGTGTCATTGCCAAGATATGTCTTGGCATATGCCATACCAACGGCTTCCCTCTCCTTGGGCAATGCATAGAACATGACCTTCTAATCACCAAAACATTCTTATGTTGCCAAACTGCATACATACATACATACATACATACATACATAGTCTCCTTTGTTTATTCTGAAAAAGTTTGGGAACTATTCAACCAATCTATTGTATAATCTGGTGACAATAATTCTGCTTATAACTTGTTTAAAGGCTTGTATTTTTAGTTTCGGTTTGTTGCAAAGCGTGCATTAGTAACTCTTTGTAAAGTGTTGTTCATAATATCTAAATCCGATTTCTACTAGTTGCTACATGTTAGAATCACTAGTGGATTTACAACAGGAAGTATTACAATATATATATATATATATATATATATATATATATATATATATATATATATATATATATATATATATATATATATATATATATATATATGTGTGTGTGTGTGTGTGTGTGTGTGTGTGTGTGTGTGTGTGTGTGTGTGGAGAGGTTTCCGCTTCTATCTCCTCCCAGTGACACACGTTAGAGGTAAAGTTCGCAACGTACAATGAAGCTTTCAGTTGCGGACTATGATTCAAGATATTTTCCGCGACCAACACATGTTCGCAATGACAAATAGTTGCTCCGAACCAAAAAGCTTCATTTGAATATTTCACTGTAAAACATTTCAATCATTCTATCTGATATTCAGTCTTGAGCAATGAAGCTATAAAGGCCGTACAGTAATTGTAAAATAGAACAGACATCATAATCAAAACCAAATTCTGGTCTATGCAAAACCTAGTATTAATCGTTATTATGGCAACGTACCAGAAACAGAGAAGCAAGTAAAAATGACTGCGTAAACCAAGGAAACCCTGGACAGGAAGATTTTATATTCTACATAAAATACACACACTAAAAAAATGGATACATATTTAATTTTTGGAATGGACATCTCACTGAAAAGATGTAATAATAACTGGATCTTTTCATGTGACCACATGTCCACAAATTACCATCCTATCATTAGAAAATGACAGATTATATCAGATACTATGAATGTTTCCTTTGACGTACGCGAATTAATGCACAAAATCAGGGATCTAAGTGTATACAAAAGGACGGAAAACAAGAGCTGCACAAGATCCGCCAGCGCATTTCATACTTAAATTCCTGGAGCTAGTTTAAAAAATCAGTAGCTCTGCATTCAGAGAAGAAACCTACCTTCACATCAATAGAATAGCAATTGTTACAAAAAGACCCCCTTACATGCTATTATTTTCATGGGAAAACTAGAGGTACAACTTACACTACATCAGTGCAAAATGAAAAGATCTGGATGACCTAATATCAAAAGAAAGGACCGTACATCCTTCAATAAAAATCACGTACGTAGTCTCTAATTAAACACATGTTGTTCTGGAGACAACAACTAGACTCGCAGTAAACAAACTTCATAATAATATCTACTTAAAACCAACGAACAAGCACCTAATATCTTCTCCCACGCAGCTATCATCCAAAATATTACCTTCGGAATATTCAGGATAGAGAGACCCAGACGGTACGCGGAATTTACTCCGACAATGTAACAGTGCAGAAAAGGTGTGACGGCTTGGCTGGGAATTCGAGGTTACAACAAAGACCTTATAGCAAAGGCTGCACAATGGTCTTAACAAGAACATCCTAACGACCTATTTGAATATATAAATAAGCAAAGAGTTTATCGGATACCATTTATCCTGACATAACATCCATGCAAGCCCAACGTACATAAAAATCATACAAAGATACTAACGCATCACTGAATCTTGCAGTCCAACTAGTACATGCATTATCCTACCGCATGCAGAAAACTCGAAGAAATCCCAGCCAATGCAAAGCGCAGATCACAGGTCAAGACCATGGTGGTACAGGTACCGATGTTTTTCACACAGTTGCCTATGCCAGTAATGATAGAAAGAAGGTAAATATGTTTATGGATGTTTTGAAAATATATTTGAACTTAATGATGTTATTTGTCCTATTACGGGTGACACATTCACAGGGACAATATTATATTAACAATACATTTTTTTTAGAAAGAGCGACATTGCATTATCATATAAGACAGCCGCGTTACCTCAGTTCATAGAGTTCCTTACTCGTACTTCCACCTTCCTGGTTATATACCTTTCCATACAGGATAATGTGTCTTTGTGGAAAGACTTAGCTCCTATTTACGCGGAAACATGTAGCCAATAATCTGTTTTCATGTTTGGTAGTTACTTATTTTTTAAATATAGCTTCCATTATTCTTAAGTACGAGTTAAACTTGTGTCAATATGTGCAAATTTAATTCCTGAATAGTGAATAGTTATGATCTTTTATGCATATGCGTGAATTGTTTTGAATCAATACTCGTGATAATCTCAGTTTCTATTAAGCTATACAGCGAATGCGATTTATGTTTCTGTCTCTGCAAAAATTGTTGTGCACATATCTATATGGGACATCAGGATTTATGTATAGTTTAAAGCATCATTGTACCTACTCAAACACTACAAGTATATAGATATATATCGAGAAGATTTAACCTAGTTAACAATCTCCTAATTCTTTTTGGGAGAAGGACATGTCGTCTGTAACATCACCACTTATGACAAAACTAAAACTAACGGCTTAAAAATAACTAGACTTGCAAAAGAAAACCTAGTTTTAAATGAACAAGAAATCTTTCCTCATATTGTGTTCCATCTTGATATTGTTACGACTTTATCTTCTTGAACTATGACTCAGAAAAGAAGCGAAACCACTTGTAAAGGGGCTCTCGCTGACTGCCTTAGGTTGGGGAGGGGTACTCCCAGTATTATCTTTAATTATTACAGAAGACCCACCCTGGCTCGTTTTTGTTAGAAATTGAAGTAGTGATAGAGATGCAGGTAATGCCGACAGCAGTGGACGTATCTCCGTGATGAGTTCATCCAACGCAGTGTTCGATCTGGGGTACCATGCTTGATCGCGAAATAAATCTCTCTAACGAAGGAACAGTTCATTTCATAGAATGAAATTTTGTCTGGGGTTGAGTATAACTTAAACTTCTCGTTTCCTTCTCTTTATCATTGCAGTAATGGTTGAGATAAATTTATTTATCTTTTATTGTATGTACTTTAAAACATATGTCTAATTGCTTTTTTATTTATTTAATTGTTTGTAATATTCGAAGTAGTGATAAAAAAGAACCGATGTCAGTGGTTGTTTCAGAGCACGAGATGCAATAGAACCTGCAGAGACGAATACTGTGCCCAGTACAACCACGATAATCAAAAAAAGGAAGCTCAGGACCTCAGGCCAGCCTGGGATATGGAGTTGGTGTTCGTAGATGAGTACAAGTGTTTTGGAACTGCTGCAGCCGAAACATTTAGGCGACCAAAGATTATTAGGAGAAAGTAAGAAAATGCAAAAAGATGAAGAAAACCACATCGATCATAGACGACAATATGACAGGGCAGGCTTAGAGCCATTGGCGCCAGCGACATGGAGTGGCCAACAATTATGAGAGCCATGTTTCTCGTGGTTACGAGATCATTTAGACAACATTTAATAATGTTGCTCCATGTATGAGTTTGATGAGTTCTTCTCGATGCATAAGGAGATGCTGAGACTACAATGACTTTGACGAGTCAGAGCTGCTCAAATTACTTCAGTAGTGTCTGGACACGAAAGTAATGCTGTACCCGAACTAAAAAATGTGTGACGTGGTTACTATATCGACATGATTTATCCGAAGAAAAGCATCGTCGCGTTTAAGCTGATGATGATACGAAAACATGAATATATTCTAAGGAGAATTATCGCGATATGATCGACCAGGCTCTCTCGCGTGTTCAAGAGAAAATACGATCCGTAAAGCAGGCTGAAACGTTGGTTTCTCTTTTCGATGGTGTGTGTGACCATTTCTTTTGTAGGCCTTTTCGAAGCGACTCACTAACGTCGGTGTCAGATGGATGTCGTTTACCGTTCGCAGCTCGCGAATCAGCAGGTGAATGTCGAATTTACCACCACGAAGGTACGATTGGATTTTGCTGATAAATGTTTGAACCGCCGACTAGGACTTATTGATATTATTATTTTAGATTAAAGCGCAGACTCCACCCACTTGATCATCGTTTGAAAACCCAGTCCGGTTCCGGATAAAATCAGCATGAACCGATCGGCCGTTGCGCCTCTGGAGACGATCCCGGCCTCGGTCATTGCGAGGGGTACCGCTGCATCGATAATGCTGATGCGCGCGTCTGTACACATAGGCATTTTGATGGTAATATCAGTAATAGCGCTCTACGGTCATCGTCTGACACATTCTCGTTGATGTGATTAAAATCGATAATGAGTCTACAAAATTCTGACATAACACTTCAAGTTACAGAAGATGATCCGTCAGGACATTCGTGTACTGTTTCACGCTGAGCAGGTGATAAATTGCGTGGGCGATTCTTTCCAAGCTGAGGTTTACTTTCTCGTACATTATTGTTTCATAAAAAAGTTTTGTCACGATCTTCTCGCTGGTCAGTGCCATTATGATATTCTTGGAAATACCGAGTTTTCTTTTCATGATGGTATTTTTGTATACAGGGTCATTCGTTTGATCAGGTAAAAACAACAGTCTCGTGACATTTCGAGCTATACATACAGTGCCTGTCGTTATTTGTTTTATAAAATATTGTCCACTGAAAATAGCGGCAAATAACTGAGCCCGTGATCCGAGGGCTCCGCCGTAACGCAGTAAATTCTGTACATGTTCTATTGTAGCGATCGTCAAGCAAGGGTAAACTCTTGCAGAGTGTTTCCGATGATGGTAGTACCCATGTGCAATGTCGGTCGTATGGCTTCGGACATTTGTTGGGGCTTCTAACCTCTAGTTGGCCATCTTTTGGGTGAACTTTCCACACAGAGAACTCAAATGTAAACAATCTTGAGTGAATTTTGTTTTTGCAAGTTCTCCTTCGTATCAAAATTATTATGTCCTAAATGGGTTTTTTATGGCGTCTTTCCATTCTTTTGGAATTTTGGATATTAAGGGGAAGTATTTCAAAAGTCATTGCTTCTAGTGTTTTGTTTTATTATTTTAAAAGGTATTAAATTACCGTGATCATCTACTAGATCATTCATAATTTCAAAACCGGCTTCTGTCCAGGATTTCTATTGATAGAACATTTTAGGGGGGACAAAATTTAAAATACTCATGGATAGATACTCGTTAGGACTTTGCGGTTCCTCTTTCCAATTAGATACGTCCAAAATTACATCTCTCCAAAAACTGTTTTTAATGAACTTACTAAATTCTTCTAATTTACTTCTCCCTAAATACCAAATATCCTTTTTATTTCTGAATATAGTTGTATTGACTAAGTTCTGCCACGTTCCATTTTCCTTTTTCAGCAATCTTTTAACGCATCTTATCTTAATATACCTAATGAATGAAAATATGTGTATCATATTTATTCCCCCTTCGTTTTCTGGGGAAACTAGTATTTCGCGTTTTATTCTCTCTACTTTTCCACCCATACAGACTTAAATAATATGCGATTTAGTTATGCTTCATCTTTTGCTGATGGGTTTGGAAGTGCTGAAAAAAGATATATGAAAATATGGGCAGAACAAGAGTTTTTACAACAATTACTTTACCAACTATTGACAGATGTCTTTGATCCAGCTTGCCAGTATTCGTTTTGCCTTTGTTAGTTTCTTCATATAATTAATTTCCACCATTTGTTGTAAATCTGGAGAAATATGCCAAGGAGTGTAAAGTTAGAAGAGGACCAAATTAGGCACATTTCGGGACATATTCTTTCATTAGAAAATTTCCTGTTTCCAATCCAAATAGCTTTTGTTTTTGTTATGTTACATTTAAGTCCAGATAATAGAAAAAAGCTTGCAAGATATTCATAGTTGCTTTAAGAGAAAGTTGAGATCGATCAAGAAGGATTAAAGCGTCATCGACATACTGACCCAATTTATATTCACTGGCGTCAAAGATTAGTCCCCGTAATTCACATTTTGCTTTAAAGTTGTAGCTAAAATCTCAACCCCAATGATAAACAAATAAGGTACAAGGGGATCTCCTTGACAACATCCTCTTTCAAGTCTAAAAAAGGATGACATATGCCCATTATTTATAACACAACATTTAGAGTCATTACAAAACAGTTTAAACCACTTACAAAATTTAATCACCAAAATTAAAATATTGTAAAGCTTCTTCCACAGCGATCCAATTAATTGAGTCAAAGGCTTTTTCAAAGTCTATTAACAATAATAAATCATATCTGTTTTCATTCTCAAGTTGGTCCATGATATCGTATAATAGCCTGGTATTTTCTCCAATGAATCTACCATTCATATATCCTTTTTGAGTATCACTGATTATTGATGAAATAACCTTTTTAATCCTAGCTGCAATGGCTCTCGAAGCAATCTTATAGTCAACATTTAAAAGTGATTTAGGTCTCCAGTTTTTAAAATATCTTCTGTCTTTTTCTTCCTTTGGTAGACATGTGATGACTCCTTGAGTCTGAATATCTGTTTTCCTACAGTATATCCGTAATTTATTGATCTGCATATAAATCCGCCAAGAGACTTCCAAAAGAATTTCTAGAACTCTACAGTGAATCCATCCGAGCCAGGACTTTTTTTATTTACCATCCGTTTTAGAGACATACCGAATTCATTGATTGTAAGCAGACCCTCCCATGATTATCTCTCATCTTGACTAAGTTTAATATTGTGATTAAAAAATCTATTTCGAGTTTCTTGAGAATCCTCATCATCAAGCTGAGCAATTCTACTTTTGTACAGTTCCATATAAAACTGTTTCTGAGCTTCTAAAATATCTATTTGGTCAGATATATTTGTCCCATCATCTAAAATAATGTCCTTTATTGTCTTGTTGACATAGTTTCTTTTTTCAAGATTTAAAAAGTACTTTGTGCTTTTTTCCCCAAATTCATACCATCTAGCTTTAGATAATAATATGACACCTTCTACGTAATTTTTCCTAGATTCCTTTAATTCTGCTTTTTTTCCTCTAAATTTTCCAGAGTTTCCCCATCTATGCTATTAGATAGTCCCTCGTTAATTTCTATTACTTCCTGCTCAATTTTCTTTAATTTTTCCAGTTTCTCTTTTGTTTTCCTAATAGAATAACTTATAGTTTCAGATCTTATTTTGATTTTCAGAATTTCAAAGAACATTTGATCATTACAGGAAAGAGAAACCTGGAGAGACTCATCTTAATTTCCACCTACATAATATTCATTTACAGAGTCAGTTATACACTTTTTGACCAAATCAGTATACTCAATATTTCTCAACAATTGGGCATTAAGTTTCCAATATCCTTTTCCCCTCGGACACGTTGAAAAACCCACACTCCAAATAATAGCTGAATGATCAGTCTTATAACCTGGTAAGATACACGCATCAGCTGTATTCATATGAATGTCATCCGATACAAGAAAGTAATCTAATCTACTTTGTTTCAAGGGAGATCGTTGCCTCCAGGTATACATCTTTACGTCTTGATTGGAATTTTGCCAGGGATCAATTAATTCCAATTCATTTTTCAGGTCTTGAATCGCTGCCGTAGACTGTTGGTGTTTGTTATGTACAATATTAAAGGTATCCAAATCTAAGTCTTGACATCTCCTCCTTTAACTTTCTAACAAAGCTAGGATTATCATCGTTATAACCATACAAATTCACGAGGGTTATTATGTTGCCATTAATTGTAATATCTAAAATAATGCATCTCCCTTGACTGTCACATCTTTCTCTGTGAATTATAAACTCAAAAGTATTTGTTAAAAATATTGCAACCCCGGCACTATTACTAGAACAGTGGCTAAATATACATTTGTATCCCCATTGATCTGCCCAATGTATTTCATCGTTCTTTGTACTATGAGTTTCTTGCAAGCATACTATATATACCTTCTTTTGTTTTACCCAGTGGAAAATGTCCCTTCGTTTAAAGACTGAACCTTGCAGGCCTCTAACATTTTATATATATAATTTTTAAGTTATTATCCATGAAAACAGCATAAATTTGACATATATATGCTGTACAGGAATGTATGAAGTAATCATCACCTTGAGTTTATCATATGCATGACTTTCACACTCACTCCTGTGACGATTAAGTTTCCAGAAACGGTTCCGCCAGTTTTATCGTACTTGTAAATGAGGACCACTTTGAAATCCGATCCCGATTAGGACTAAGCCGAGACCAGAGACTGTCTTGTAGGCGCAGGAACACCGTACATAATCCTTCCTTCCATGTAAATGTTTACTGTCATCTCCCCTCTTAGCATCATAGCTGCCTGACCCGATGAGTGTACTAAAGAGAGTGTAGGACATGATTAATTTAAAAACAAACGTTATTAATTTTGATACCAGGAAGATGATGAAAAAGCATCAGCACAATTTACAGCTGCCGGATTGCCCTTACATGATTGGGAGTTTTACGGGCCGCGGTAAAACGATTCTGGTAAGGAATCTGCTTCTAAATAACATGCTGAATTACGATAGCGTGATCATCTACACGTTAACTCCGCATCAGGACAAATACAAAACTTTGTCCAAGTTTAACGAGTCGTTGGAAACAAATGTTACAATCGACGACTCCTTCTTTACAATGGTTGAATCGGATGAGATCCAGCCAGTGAAGGAACTGAATTCAGACATTTCACGAAATTATCGTATTTGACAAAATTGAAATCAACCGCGAGAAGATGACAAAGATTCGCGAATATTTCTCGTTGTCGCGAAAGAATCACTGCAGTAGCATTTACTTGACGAGGTCGTATTACGACGTGTCAAATTATATCTGATGCAGCAAGGGATGTTTTGCCCATAATTCCGGGATGGACAACCGAGACATCGACGCGATTGCAAGCGACCACTGCTGCAGCTGAATTACCCCGAAAGGATTCAAAGAATGTTACTCAGTCGCGACATTTGGATCCAAGCACGATTTCGGACGTTTTGACGAATTTTATATGAACCCGTCGGTGTAACAACATGTCGTTTGAGAAAATCAGCCGTAGACATCAACGCGAGGACTTGATCAGAAAATTTGTCGAGCAACGAGCAGCGTTACGTCAAAAGGTCATCGAGGATAAAATGGGTCAGCGCGATGTCGCACACGAACTGTTTAAACCATTGTTAATCAAGATCAATTAAACGAAAACAGCACGTAATGTGAAACAGGGCCAGCTTTTTGATACATTAAAAGCGGCACATCAGTCTCAGAAAACATTGCTTGATCAATTATTGCAAGAGATTATTTTTGCATCCGAACAAGATGTGGATAAACGCATGAGCAGGGCTGAAGAACAACATCAGGTCAGAGAGAAAACTAATACTAAAAGGAAAAAGTTGCCAGAGCTGAAGAAACAGGAGGAAAAAAACCAAAGCCAGGTTAGAAGAGATGCAAGAAGAGAAAAGATTAATTATGGACATGTGTTCATATCAGGGACAAAAGGCAGGAAGGACTAAACAATAGATGGCCCTTTTTATCAACGATGTCTTCTAAACCACTGCCGGTATGAATCATGTGGTAAATAACGAATCTCTGCAGTCAGCCTCTTTTGCGCCACATCTTGCCTATCCTGCTCCTTCGACCGATGGCTGGTTTCTTTTTTCTTTTACTGCATTTCCCATGATAGAAGAGATGAAGAAAAAGAAAGAAGAAATGAGCAATCGCTCGAAGAAACAGGATATTCGTGGTGCAGCGCAAAAGAGGAAATGTTAGGGAAGGGCAGTTTTTTGCAGCTTTATCTGCCATCTTATTACCCTTTCTACCAGGGAGGCTGCCAAAAGATGTCCACATTGTATGAAAATGTCGTGTTACTCCAATAGCTGGAATATTAACTGGTTGTAGGATTTAAGATTTTGTAAGTCTTTAAACGTAAAAAGAAAATCCTAAAAGATGACATATCTTTATTTGATGTTTCAACATAGTTCAAAGCTTAGAGTAAGTCTATAATTGTTAACTTATAACAGAGTGAATCCTTGAATTTCAATACTCAGTGTCAGAATGATGTAAGGACATGCTGGTTAGCCAACCAGGGCTCATACTGCACCAGCAAACTGAAGTCTAAACTTAAATTTAAGAACAAAATACATTTGGGGAATCTGGATCATTTGGGGACTCTGGATCATAAGGTGGAGTATCAGATTAATAACCCAATGGTTCACGTTCAACTGGTTAATTGTACCTTTGGCTTGCTTAAGGCACAAAGTTTCATCCTTGTGGCATCTTGCTGCCAATAATGTGTTAAAAGTACTGCCAAAGACAACAATAATTAGATATCTGACTTGTTTTATCGCCATTTACTTCATAATCGATTATGTATCTGGCTTCAGTTTGATCACCCTGTTCCTCATTATCAGTTAGAACGGGGTCTTTTTCTTCAGACATCTCAGATTTTATGTCTTAACTGCACACACATGTAATACACGAGTAGTAACAATTTTTGTAGCAAAATTTGAAGGTTCCACTGATAATTAAAACCTTTTTTAAATGTGTATCAATATTAAAAGATTAATCACATAATTGTTCACCTCCTCTGATCAGATGTCGTGTAACATCAGGCACGTGTAGTATTTGAAAAAATGAGAATATAAATGGCACTGGAAATTTTATATAATCAGCAGAGTTAGTTACATTGATTCAGTTATTAAGCTGTACTGAATACTTTTTATTTTACATGTATTTGTTGTGCCGTTCATTCAAACCTTGTACTTTTGTATATCACTGTAATGTTTCTTTCTCAGATCCTCTGTACCATGAATATTCGTACAGTATAAAGCAGACGATGTATAACTATATTCATGTCTACACTTGCATCGAAAGTGCGCAGAAAATCCCCCTTTGAGGAGTATTTTGTGCGGACAATATGATCCATACTAGAATAGAACTTACATAGTCTGTCTCCACCCCCCACCCAAAATTCTTGGGCACAAGAATTAAATTGTCCAAGATTTTCTCATTTAACGCATTTTCTCACAGTAAAACATGGTAATACACAAAACACATTCGCGTCGCACGGCTATATAGTCCACGTGATTTGATTCAGAAATTGAATATCCTTCAGGCAGTAAACAAGAACACAAAGCAGCATTATAACAAAGCTGGTCCAATGGATTCTGCAATATTCGTACTGTATAGTTAACAAGTCATAAACAGAAGCGTACATTCACTGCGAAGTTTGTTGCTGGTTTGAAGCCAGCAACATTATACCTGATATAACCATGAGGTCTCACTGGACAGTTTTTCTGGTGAATTTTCATCCAACAATAACCTATTGCAGAAAAATGAGAATAATTTTACACTGAAGATACAAAAAAAAAATAACTAATGATTTTTGTAGAAAGCATAATGTGAGATTTTGACTGCAGCAATCAGGTTAATTCTTGATGAGACTGGTGGTTTTTATACTGAACCAAAACTGCCACCTACCCTTAAATTTTATATTCATTTTTGACAGAAAATAGCTATTTTGAATATTTTCCTGTGATAAGGCAGCTAAAAGAATCAGTATGTGCCTTATGCATGGATAAAGTCCACTAGTACTATAAAAAATTAGCATACTTTTCATCACCCCTCAACCATCTAGATTGTTAGATATTTACCTCTGTAGCAGACACAAGTAAATACGTAAGCCAAGTCGGCTGCTCATATGCAGTCCAAGTTACGCATTTGATCTCCAATGCTCGTCTAAATGTGACAGGTAGTCACCAACAAGCCAACCCATTTCCAAGCCTAACTCAAAGTAAATCTAAACCACATTACAGATTTAGCTTATGTGTGAATTTATAAATGCTAGGCTTGTGATAATTAGGTTCATGATTTCTACCTTAAAAATTAGGGGGTTGTCAAAATACGAAACTGTCCGGTGAGACCTGAGAGTTTATTTGGACTCATTAATCATTCTTCACTTATCTTAGAAATCGTGCCGTACCATAGATACAAAGATAACACGAACAATCTGTCAATACGTTTTAATGTTAGGGTCAGGAATGAAAGCACCCACTTACCTGTGAATCAATAATAAAACAAACGAAGGAACATAGACCACCACATGATGCAATAAACACGTAATAGGAAAAATAACATCGTTAGTTTCAAATATATTTCCAAAACATTCATAAACTAGCTTTGTCTTCACGATTCCACAGCTAAAGTTGTGAAATTAACAATTGATAAGGCACATATTTACATTCTTTCTATACTTACTGGCAAAGGAAACTGTGTTAGAAACACTGGTGTTTGTATCACCAGCTGTACTAGCATGGTCTTGGCTTGTGATTCGCCTTTTGTGCTGGTTGTGATGTCTTTGGGGTTATCTGTATGCGGTAAAATAACACATGTACTTGTTTTTGTTTGATTAACTTCCGTGTGTCACAAGATTCAATGATGCGTTAGTATCTTTGGATAATTTATAAGTACTTTGGTTTTGTATGAATGTTATGCCATAATAAATAGTATTCGATAAACTCTGTTCTATATATTTTAGTAGGTCATTTGGATGTGTTTTTAGACCTTTGTGTTGCTATTGCTATAAGGTATTTGTTGTAACGTCTGATGTTTTTTCCCAGCCTCGCCGTCACACCTTTTCAGGAGTGTTTCATTGTCGGAGCAAATTCCACGTATCCTCAGTGTCTTGGTATCCCGGATATTCCGGAGATAATATCTGGATCACAGCTGCGTGGGAAAAGATAGCTGATGTTTGTTATTTGGTTTATAGTAGATATTGTTATGAAGTTTGTTTACTACCAGATTGGATGTTGTCTCCAAAACATCACGTTTAGTTAGAGACTGTCTGTGATTTTTACTAAAGGATGACGTTCTTAGCTTTTCATGTTCAGTCATTCAGATTTTCTCTTTCATGTTACACTAATATAGTGTAAGTTCTACTGAAGCTAAAAGTTAACCCTCCAAGTTTTCCATGAAAATATTAGCATAGGCCATTTTAATATCCATTGCGCTTCTATTACCGTTGGTAGGTTTCTTCACTGAATGCAAAGTTACAGATTTTTCACACTAGCTCCAGGAGTTTAAGTAGGAAATGCACTAATGAATCTTGTGATGCTCTTGTTTTCCCTTCTTTTGTATAGTCTTAGATGTCTTTATTTTTCGAATTCATGCATGTACATCTAAGGAAACATGCATAGTATCTGAGATAATCTGTCATCTTCCAGTGATAGAACATCGTATATGTGAAATGCCCATTTCCGAAAATTAAATATATACCCGGGTTTCGTAATTTGTCGATTTTATGCAGAACATTAAATTTTCCCATCTCGGGGTTTCCCATGTTTAGACAGTCTTTTGATATATATATATATATATATATATATATATATATATATATATATATATATATATATATATATATATATATATATATATATATATATATATATATAATTTCAATTTTGTACCTCTTGTTGTAAATCCTTATGTGATTCTAACATGTAGGGAACAGGAGAAATTGGTTTTATATAGGACAAACAACACTTTACAAAGAGCTATTAGTACACGCTGTGCAAGAAAATTAAGCTACAAGTGAATTGTACTTCGTATATCGTTCGCACATTAACGTTCTGGAAAATATATGCAGCCCTAAGGTGACGCTGAGATCAAAGATATGAATGGGTGAGCCTTGTGTTCATCTTAAACTGCTTGTATTTATCAGCAGAGTTATTGTCACGTAATTATAGAAGAGACTGGTTGCATAGGTCCCAAATGTTTTTTGAATAAATATAGTAGACTGTAATATCCATTTCATGTTCAATGTATGCATGTATGTTTCAATGTTCATGTTCAATGTATGTATGTATGTATGTATGTTTTGCAATTCTGCTCCTAAAAGCAGGGTCTTTAAATAATGTTTTCAAATGATCAAGTTTTCCTGTAATGGATTTGCCTGCAAACAATTTATAGGAATCTAAGATAAGATCATTTTTCTGTTATTTTAGCTGCTAGTATTGAAATATTGATGTTCGTGACAAACTCTACGCACACATTTGGCACCAAAAGTATTTTCTTACTGGTTGAAAATATACTTGTGAGTAGAGTACATAATATTTAAAACTTCATCTAGCTCATGTGGTTTGTAAAATGCAGATCTGATTTTCAAACGCTTGACAAATTTCAAGTTTTATAAATGTTCTGTATTTATATTTTTAGCTTAGTTTCATTGCTGTTCTATAAATCGTATATGTCTCTGATTTCAGAGGGGTCTAATGCCTATGGGATACTCTTGTTTGAAATTTGATAATGATCTGCTAGTTAACAGTATTCGAACAAAATACATAATTTTAACCAGAGTTTTAAGTATAAAGAAGATTATTTTCTTTGGCATTGTGTTCACTTTCATCAGGTTCTAGAGTAACTTTAATTCAAACGTGCCTTACATAAAATTGCATATTTAAGTGATATGTGCATATGCATGGAAGCACATTGGGTGGCAAAAAGGTTTCTTTAGCCCACGAGAGATGACTCAAAAGGTACTGTTTGCAATATTACTCTTTTTGTCAGATGACAACTCGTGGAATTCGCATAAGAGCCTTAATATTTTATTTTTGGCACCAAAGCAAATTTATCAGATGCTTTCAAATCAGGTGGGGGTTAATCACTCCCACATTTTAAATGTGAGAAATACATTTCTATGTTATACACAACCAGTTATCAGATCATCAAAAACCTCCATATTTTCCCTTTAAGGTCTGATTGATATTCATGTCCGTAATGTACCCGTCCACATAATTCTGAGAACTTTGCATGCATGCATCTTCATGCAATATACAAAATAATGAATATGATTATATCAGTAAGAGCTTCATTCACCTTCCAAAACAATTATAAAACAGTAATGAGCCCTGAATAATAAAACAGAATATGAAATTCATGGATAGAATAAGAACTGAGCAGATATAAAGGTCATACAGATATTGGTCTGAACAGAGATAAAGAACAAAGTACTTCGAAGTTGCATTAAATTTGAACAAATGTAAGGAAGCTTAACTCAGTCATAAGAATAATGGAATGTATATTTAGAAAACAAAGCATCTCGCAAAAGTGTAAACCCCATGCATAAATAATGACACACATTGCAATATCAAAGTTTCTCCTAAAGTTACGTATGACAACATAAATCTGTATAAATGTGCATAGAAAATTCACTCTGAACTATCCATTTGATGAGTTTGCCATATTTTATCCTGGCCGTAAGAAACAACAAAATGTATATTTATAAGGAATCTGATTCCATTTATTCTATGATATTCATATTCTCTAACTAATAAGCTATAAACAGTTACTTGCGTACTCTCTGAATAGTTGTTGAAGGGTTTAACGCCATTTTGCAGCACAAGATAGGCTATTCATGGCGGTCAGTATAACTGGTGGAGGGAGAACCCTGGAAAACCCCGGGAAGAACCACTGACCCAAGAGAAGCTACTGGTAGGCTTTCTCACGTTCCCATGTTAGCCGAGCCTGAGACTCGAACCCACGCAGACAGAGGTGAGATGGCAGTGATCCGGAACGATTCGCGCTTTAGACCACTCGGTCACTCGGGGCCCCACTGAACAGTTAGTTACTGGTTTGAAGGCTTCAACGCTACCCATGAACAGTCTTGATATTTATGTATGGCCTCCATGAGCATCATGTACTCGCGGGTGTAATTTCTCGTGGAGACATGAAAATTACAAAAGTTCTCGTTCTGGATACTGCCTGGAATTGATACGGACGTGGCTACGATATGAATTAGGATGGTCAAACACGTGCTTGTTTCTTTCCTGGTTTTCACGTCATGCCGCTAATTGAAACGCCACAAACACTCTGTACGGCGTGCTCGGCTGCACAGATACAAACTGCTGAATGTAAATTCGGTGTTGCTCGAAATAATGCTTTTTGTTTAATCGAGCGAGTGTAGTTTCTAAGTTGAGTGCATGGTACGACGATGGGGTGATTTAAAGCACCCACGGTGCGAGTTACATTATGGTTAACAGGCCATTGACCAGTTCCATACGCTTTGTGTATCATGGGAGAATGTCTTTCCAGGATCAGAGTATGCTTGACGCCTTCGAATATCGTGCGGGTATCGCTGCACACTCTGAAATTCTACTTAGATGAATCATCTTTAAATTTGTCTCAGAATCCCACCACATTCTGGTGGCGCACGATCTCATGTTGTCGTCGTTGAAAATGATTACATTTAGGATCGTGCTGGCCTGTGTAAGTAGCCGTTGATCTCTTCCACGATCTGATTGCTCAGCTGATACTGTGCCTACTTGAACAGCGACCATCCATTGTCCTGAAGTGTGATCTGAGACCCAGTGGTATAATCTCCTCCGAAGACAGGCTGGATTTTCCCACAGACTTCCACGGAAAGTCTTTTGTGGAAGCAGGTACATATCATCGTCACGTGTATCGATTTTTCGATGGGTACTCGCATTGAGGTTGATGATTTTCGTGTCCTAGCATTCGACGTACGTGTACTCGATCGTTGAGACCTTGATGGGTATATTATCGTTCAGCCTCAGATAATCGGGTGGAAATGTCGAATACATGGTTTTTATAATATGGCAGTGTGGTTAAATTCGCACAATGGTCACCATAATCTCTTTAGGCCGAATCCTAGCATGATACGACGGGCTTATGGCATGAAAACGTTGCAAACGCTCATAAATCGATTTTGATGTTTGTGGCATTGTGTCCGTTGGCCTTGATCAGCATTGAAAATTCCGTGGCAATGTCTGTAATATTGTAACCGCCTGGAGAGATTGCGATCTTTTGACGTTGTGAGCTAGCCCTGTACGACAAATGATTGTTGTTTGTGGTGACATTATAAAAGCTGTTCCAGGTCTCGGCGGAAAGAAGACAATTTGAAATCTCGACCATCGCGTTATCTATTTCTTCACCAACATTACCTGCTTTCTTAGAGACGATCAGTAATTCTAATCACTCACCGGACTTGGATGGAGTTTTGTAGTAAGCTCCACCTCCAGTCATCTTTATATCCTCCTTTTTCATAAACCACGATGATAATCTACCTAGTCTGACCGCCTGCTGACTTGTTCTAGGGACTGCTGGATATGAATCAGATCTGTACTATTTTTCTTTTTCATCCACGACTTCGTGCAGATCGCTGTTTAATTCTTTTAACATGTTGATTTTTTTTCTCAGTCCGTCTGGCATGTTTGCAATAATTATGCCGTAACTATTGTTTATTCTAGTTAACACGGTACGCAGCGCCGAAATATTAAAGTAATCATCCTGAGGTTTCAATGGACGCGCTAAAAGGTTTTCAAATAGCTTTCTCTTTTTTTCTCAACAGGAAGTTCTGCATTGTTTAACCCTAATCTTTAATTGGCATCACACAACCACCTTTGTAATGAGATGTCATAAAATGCTACTACTTTTATATTGTATCTTTCTAAACCAATCAATGTTTAATTTATTCCAAATCTATGCAGTTTCGAAATTCTCTTTACAAAATATTTAGGCCCTTTTATTATTGGTACATAAGAACTTTTGCCCAAGGGGAAAGGAACTTCAGCTTAGGTCATAATTTACGCCCGTATATACTTACTGGGTCTTAAAGAGATTATTCCTGATATGTGCAAACAAACTTGGTATCCGGGTCAAGTCTTACCTATGGACCACAGAAGGTGGGTGGCAAGACAAAACAGGGAAGCACTGGAATTAGTGTAGTTGCAATTAAATTCATAACTGGCCCATACGGTCCGTGCACATCCTAATCACAGCAGAGGCCTTATTGATGAATCCATATGGGAGTGTGATGTTGGTGCGGAAAATGAAGGATTTGAATTTCGGTTTATTTCAGATTAACAAGGTTAATATTTAATTCAGCATATTTTCAAAAAGCAAGGCATATATGATTACTTTGGTTTATAGGAAAAACATCAGTTGTATTTGGTCTGTTTCACAGTTGGACTTGAACATTGTTTCATCACAGGACGGGACATGTAGAAATGCCAATTTACTAATATATGCCCAAAATATTGATCTGGTAAGAAGCCAGTGCTTTTGACAAATTCCAAAGATGAAAAATATAGAAATTAAGTACTAAGCATAGTATAGGATCACAGCCAGTTGTTTGAGGCAAGAAAAACACAAGCTGGCAACAAAAAGATAAGAAACGGCAAATTTGTATTTCCCAACCAATGTTTTAGCACTGTTTGTCAATCCATCTATCCAAATGTAAATATTTTCTTATGGAACGCTTAAGTCTGCCACACTTAAAGACATTTTAATGAAACCTTACACAGGTATAAATTAAGACCAGACAATTGGTCAAGTACCATAGGAAGTCCTGTATGTCTGTCTCATGCAAAGGGAAAATGTATTTTAGTGACCTGTATCTATGTCCATAATCGTACTTTTGAATCACTGAATATATTTAAATGAACATTTGGCCAAGTCAATTATGTATAATGACTAGATAGTGTAGTACATACGAGTCACACCCCTGTCTCAGTATTAAGTCACCAACCTGTAAAACATACTTGTCTGGAGTACAAATTTGAAACCACTCTTGATATTTCACTGAAATATCAGACAGTGATATAAATTAATCCCTTACTACAAGGTCACATATTATAACATCATTTTATAGCAGGTTAGCTATTGGAACCCGTTTAATTGTATAGTAATTAAAGCATGTGTATAATGTATTTCATTATAAGGTGGTCTCACTATAAGGCATTATACATAGGCTTCCATGGACAACGTGATAAAAGGTCGTGCATGTAGTAAGTACGCACGGAGGGGGTTGAGGTCTGCGTATGTGTGTTTACGTGGTGAGGCGGAGTAAAAGCATGTAGTACTAATGCACATCATAACACTATATTATAAGTACTACGAGTATAACATCTGAGCCTTAACCAACAACAAACAGCATTTAGTATTCGCGCACGTTCTCATTTGCTTGTACCCCACTACCGAACTAAAGAACGAAAAATCAATCATACTAATAAATGCATTAACTTAGTCATTTCATTTATCAATTTATAATTTATAAACTACTGATTGTCTTTCCGCAAGAGGGGGTGGGGGTGGGGCTCACATTGTCAACTTACTGGCGTTTCACAATACTTAGTAGCTCTCTATATAAACAAGCAGACAGACTGCTCAGTGTCCTTTTCTTGTTTCCAGAGCAGTCCTTACTTTTGTTCTCTGCCACAGTGTATATGGGGCAAGTATCGTGCTGTTAAAACTATAAAACTATATCGACTGGGGGATGGTTACGTGCTACACAATTTTATTTAGGAAATTAAGTTTCTGCAAACGTTTTTATAGTCATATTACTATTAAACCCTCGCAAACCTTTCTACAGATGTGAGTAACCTCACTGATTTTTTCCTCAGGCTCAGCTTATGCTGGCAAACAAACAAGAGTTTCTGTAAATGATGTATATACATTTTCATCCTCATATGAGGGCAAATTAGACAGGTAGACCCTATTCCTAACGTTAATCTGATCAAGTACGTTTTCTCGAAGAAACATACTATGATATCAGAATTACTGTCCAAATAGATTGGAGCTCGGTGTACATATATAGCTTTTTCTAATTACTAGAAATTATATTCCTCCCTACATTTCACTTATTTTACCAAATGATGAAATTGAAAGTCTAACCTGGCGGTTTTCAATAAATGACTTTGATCCATTCCATTATTTGGTACTTCTGAGAGTGTATTTTATTTATCATTTCTTTTTTGAATACGAAAATATATTCGAGTGCTTTTTTGTTTCATAAAAGTTTACTTATTGAAATTCATAAATCGTGATCCTGAACCTGTACATGGAAAAGAAAGACCAGACAACTGCAAATAACGCGAACAAAGATATCCAATGAATGAAAAACAACGATAGATAAGAGACCAAAGAAGTACCAAAGAAATGCAAATTAATACGAACAGAGATACATGTATTAAATGAAAGAAAGGCAAGAATAGGAAGATCATGAAACATTTAATAAAAGCTACACTTTCAATGTCTATGCATCTAATATTTCATTCTGGTAGATTGACCTTATTTGCTTCTACGTTCATCATATTTATTTCACTACCATATACATTTCATATCACGCATTTTATTTAGAAAATCAAAAATGGTTTGTAAGTCCTTGTTTGATTGGGTTTGGTTCCCGTTGTTTGAATTGAAATATGCCAAAAATATATCCATGTGACCAATGGGTGCAGGTTCAAATCCTACTATTTGAAAACATCGGTCAGCTACCGTGGTGTGTCTTTGGGCAGGGCACTTTACTCTAATTGTAACAGCAATGCACTAAATAGGCTACTGGTTTTGCCGTGCCGTAAAGTACCAGACCAACCAACCAACAACCTTGCACTGAAATTAAGTTTGCAGATTGGTCTTGCTACCATTTGCGTTTGTCTAGTTGAAATATATTTAATGTTACTTATTATATCCCCGCCAATGGAACGGGTTGGGGGAATAGCGGATATACCGACATCAGCTCCTTCATGTTTCTGTTACACTTGTAGCCACTTAATATATCATCAGCCTTTTAAGATAACTTCATGCAACTCAGTGTTCTACCTAATTTGAAGCTGACACGTAGTACTGTTCAATAATCCATTTTAAAACTAATCATTCTAATATTTTTCCTAAATTTTAAATATTAAATTTTGTATTCATAGTATTTGGAGAAAACGAAGTAGGAAATAAATATTTCATATTAATATTTAAAGTACACTTAAAAACAATCCTGTTACTCCAGGGAAGTTCCATACAGTGTAGACAAATTCTCTGGAACGTTAATGCTGTTTATACTTTGAAGGAAGCTCCAATAAATAAAATCTTTTAATGAATTTTGTCTTTGACATTTCTCTGTGAATAACAGCAAGCTGTATTTTAGGATGTGAAGAAATGCACTGCAGCAAAGTCAGCCATATGTTATACAATATCCCCACTTGGTGAATTGTCTCATAACGTAACTAAATATGAAACCTTCAGTTATTTGGTTATACTTCATTTGTAATTTTGTTATGTTCCTATCAGATATACCATTATTATAATATAAATGGGGAATGCACAGGTACTTTATACAATAAAATGTTAGGTATTATAGACTACGCACCTTTTCAGTTTACTTTTTCCCGAATCCACCATGGCGCTTCTCCAAATCTTTGAGCCATGTGCATAAGGAAAGCTTAAATTTTGAAAGGATAAAAATGAAAGAGACATGAATAAGATTGTTTAAAACATATTTCAGTTACTTCTGAATATTTTAGTTCAGTAGTGGTAGGAATAGATTATAAGCAAAAATGTCTAACGCTATGTGGATAGTACAACTCTTATTTTTGTTTTTAAGTATCAGCGTAAACAAGTTTGGACACAGAAAATGCGCATTCTGCTGAAATATCTTCGCGGAGCAAGACTTCGGTCATATATAATTTGGATTATGAAGCTGTCAAATGTAGTATTTATTCTGAAGTTCTCAACACCAGCCAGTGATCTAAAGTCGTTTTTAGCATAACATCGAAACCTATAAACATATATAATATATATTGTCTTACTTTCATATCTGATACATCGCAAGCACGAAGACAATATATCAAAAGACTTAGGAAATAGAAGCAAATATAAAAGCATATGTCAAAACAATAATGCAGATTTTCAATGAACATAATACATCTCGGGTTTGAGGAGAATACACTGAGATGTTTAGGATGTATAAGCAAATGGAACAAACTGTAACAAAACCATTGGGGACATGTAAGCAAATGACAAACTCATAGAATACTGTAGACACCAAGACTGTATGTAGAGTACTTGTTATATCACATTTCCCATTAATATTTGCTAACCAAAATAATAAAACACTCAGAAAAAACTCTTGACAAGGTACAAATGCGCACCATGTTTCATGCAGATATGGCGGACGGTTCAGGCGATATTAACTAAGTTCGTGACAAATGATTGGATGAATGGACACAAGTGGCCATAAAAATGGTGATGATCTTTAATAATGCTCATCCGAGTCCATTTTTACAGGGGATATTGTCTATTCACGACACAAAAGAATGCTGAGCTTCAAGAAGTTATGTTAAATGGCTGAGGATATATTAAGTGGCAACAAGTGTAACAGAAACAGGAAGATAACAGTATATCCCCTCTCTCCCAACCCTTTCAATAGCCGGGATATAATCAGTGAAATCAAATATATTTCAACCAGACAAAATGGTTGCAAGACCAAACTGCAGACTTAATTTTAATGAAATGTTGTTGGGTGGATGGTTTGAAGCTTTACGGCACAGCAAAACCAGTAGGTTATTGAGTGCAGTGCTGTTAGAATTGGAGTAAAGTGCGGTGCCAGAGGACACACCACGGTATCTGACCCAGGCTAGTTAATGCTAGGACTGGAACTTCACTCATTGGTCCTGAGTAAGGCATGCTAACCACTGAGCCATCCTAACTCCCTAAGATTCCTGTATTAATTCTGAAAAAAGTGCTACAAAAATAGGTAATAACTTACAAATATGGATCTTTTTTATGATGACATACGATTACAAAAGCAAGATCTCTTTTTCTTTCATCTATTAAAAATTTTATGGTATATCAGTTATGCAAACACAATTACATGCATATATTTTTGGCATAATTCAAGTCAAACACCGGAGTCCAAACCCCAATCAAACAAGGACATACAGATCATGCATGACTTTAGAAATAAAACACAGCATATGGAATGCTTATGGCAGTGAAAATCATATGATGAACGCAAAAGCAAAGACAGTCAAAATACATCAATTCAATAATAGACGCAGATACATTCAATGTGTAGCTTTTATCAAATGTGTCTTGACCTTATCTATTCGTGCCTTTTTTCAGTGAATACATGTATCTCTGTTCGTACCAGTTTGTATTTCTTTGGTACTTCTTTGGTTTTTTTATCTATCGTTGTTTTTCTTTCATTGGATATCTTTGTTCGCGTTATTTGTATTTGTCTGCTCTTTCTTTTCCATGTACAGGTTCAGGATCACGATTTATGAATTTCAATAAGTAAACTTTTCTGAAAGAAAAGATCAAACGTACTTGAGTACATTGTCTTATTAACATAAAATAATAAATAAAAATAGAGTTTGAGTACTCTTACATGCTTGCAAGGGTGAAAGTCGTTTATTGATAACCGTCAGTTTTGACTTTCAATTTCATCATTTGGTAAAACAGGTATAATGTAGAGAGGAATATAATTTCTTATAATTAGACAGAATCCATATATGTACACCGACCTCCAATATGTTTGGAAAATAAATTTGATATTATAGTATGTTTCTCTGAGAAAACCTACTTGATCACATGACAGTTGGGAATAGTTTCAACCTATCTAACCCAGCCGTCCTAGAAGGATGAAAATGTCTATAATTTCATTTGGAGAAACTCTTGTTTATCAGCATAAGTTGAGCGAAACATCAGGGAGATGTTCACATATGTAGGGGGGATTGGAAGGGTTTAATAGTAGTATGACTGGGTAAGTACTTTTGCAGAAACATAATTTACTAACTAAACTTAAATAGGTTGAATAGCAACCCCGCCACTTCATAGTTTTGTAGTTTTAACATCACGATACATGTCATATATGCTCTATGTCAGAGAACAAAAGTAAGGACTGTTCTGGAAACAAGAAAAGGACAATGATCCGTCTGTCTGCTAGTTTATGAAGAGCGCTACTGTTTGTTTTGAAACGATAACAAGTATACAGTGTTAGACACCCCACTTTCGGGTGCGAATACTATATCTTGTTTGTTGTTGGCCAAGGTTCGGAGGGTATAATCGTAGTACTTATACTATCGTGTGTTATTATGCACGTATGCACTACTTGGTCTTAATTCGCCTCCCCACGTACTCACACATATGCAGACTTCAACCCCTTCCATGTGTAAGTACTATATGGACGGCTTCTTATCACGTTGTCCATGGCAACCTATGTATACTGCCTTATAGTGAGACCACCTTATAATGAAAGACATTATACACATACTTTAATTACTATTATAATTAATGGCATCCAATAGATTACCTGCTATGTTATAAAATGTGACATTATAGTAAGGGATTAATTTATCTCATATATTTGTACTCCAGACGAGTACGTTCTACCGGTTGGTGTCTTGTATTTTACTTTGCCGTGTTACTTTGATATTGAGACAGGAGATGTGGCTGTGGTATATGTGTTAACAACACTATCTGGTCATTATATGTAATTGGCTTGGCCAAAATGTCATTAAAATATATTCAGTAGTTTAAAAAAGTTAGATTATGGAGATAGATACAGGTCCCTAAATCACATTTCCCCTTCGCATGACACGAACATACAGGACTTCCTATGGTACTTGACCAATTGCCTGGCCCAAATTTATACATCAGAAAAGTTTCATCAAAATCTTTTTAAGTGTGGCAGACTTGAGCAATCCACAAGAAAATATTTACATTTGGATGGAAGGATTGACAAACAGTGCAAAAACATAATATACTGGAATATACAAATTAGCCATTTCCTCCCTTTTTAATGCCAGCTTGTGTTTTACTTGCCTCAACAACTGGTGTGATCGTACACTATACTTAGTATTTAATTTCTCTATTATTTCATCACTGTGAATTGTCAATGCGGTCGTATCTTACCAAATCAATATTTTGGGCATGTATTGGTAAATTGGCATTTCTAAATGCCCCTTCCTGTGATGAAACAATATTCAAGTCCAACTTTAACACAGTCCTAATACAACAGATGTCTTTCCTATATAGAAAGGTAATTATATATATATATATATATATATATATATATATATATATATATATATATATATATATATATATATATATATATATATATATATATATATATATATATATATATATATATTTATGTGTGTGTGTGTCTGTATATATATATATATATATATATATATATATATATATATATGCATTACTTAAATTCAAAGCCTTTATTGTCCACACCAACATCACACTACCATATGGCTTCATCAATAAGGCCTATGTTGTGATTAGGATATGCACAGACCGATTGGGTCAGTTAGGAATTTAACTGTAGCTACACAAATTCCAGTGCTTGCCTGTTTTACCTAACCACCAACCTTCTATGGCACAAAGGGTAAATCTAAGCTTGGATACCAAATTTAGTTGCATATATCTTTAGTAATCTCGTAAGACCCAATAAGTATATATAGGCGTACAATACGACCTAGGTTGAAGATCCATTTCCAATGGGTAAGAGATCTTATGTACCAATAATGAAAGGGCCTAAATATTTTAAAATAGAATTTACAAAACTTCATAAATTTGTAAAATAAAATATTGATTGGCTTAGAAAAATACGTTATACATCTAGTAACATTTTATGACACCTCAGCACAAAGATGACTATGTGGTGCCAATTAAAGATAAAGGTTAAACAATGCAAAGATTCACAGCACACAAATTTAGGAAGATACACCCTTCCAAATAAATTTAAACATTAGAACAATAAGGTAAATATCAAAATATAAAGATGTTAAAATGTATGCAAAATAACAGACAACGGTATGAATAAAATCCTTTAAACATTAATAAAGTTTGTTGTATTAAACGTCAAAGATTTCCTTTCTGAGTCTACGTTCAGATTCTGGGGACATGGCCCCCAGAGGGTTGGGAAATGGATTTTAATGGCTCTTATATCTATATATTTAGTTTTGTTGGTATGAGTCGTGATATTATAAGCTTAATATTCATCCCCCAAACGGAGTGAATTGTTAACTTGATTATACCTTCTTATATATATATATATATATATATATATATATATATATATATATATATATATATATATATATATATATATATATAATGTTCAATTTTAGTGTCTGCGAAGGTACAAGGATGCTTTCAACTATATATAAATCCTAAGGACCCATGTAGTTATGTATACAACAATTGTTACAGAGAGATCAACATAAATCGATTCTCTGCAAACATTAATAGAAACTGAGATTATTACGAGTATTGATTCAAAACAATTCACTCATATGCAGTGAGGAATTCCGTTGAAAGTACTCATAATTGACATGAGTTTAACTAATTCGTAAGAATAAAGGAAAATATATTTAGATAAAGAAGCAACTATCAACTGTGAAAACATTTTTGGATACATGTTTCCGCGTAAATGGGAACTAAGCCTTTTCTAAGGGCACATCACACATTGTCTTCGCTGGGAAGGTATCGGACCAGAAGTGTAATGATGAGCCTGACGCTCTATGAGCTGAGGTATCGAGGCTGTCTTGTATGATAATACAATACAGATCTTTCTCAAAAATGGATTCTAGACGACATAAACAGAGTTGCCTTATTTTACTCTGGCAGTAAGAAAGAACACAATGCAGCATTATAACAAAACTGGTCCGATCGAGTCTACAATATGCATACTGTATCATTAACAAATCATAAACAGGAGCATACACGCACTGCGCAGTTTGTTGCTGGTTTAAAGCCAGGAACATTATCCTTGATATACCCCTGAGAGTTTATTTGGAGTTACTAATCACCCTACGCTAATTTTAGAAATTGTATTTATACCGTACAATGGGGACCAAGATAACACGATCAATCTGTCAATACATTTCAATTCTAGAGCCAAGAACGAAAGCCCCAACTTACCTGTAAATCAATAATGAATCAAATGTAGGCGAATAGACCACCACTTCTTTATGGTGCAATAAACGCATAATATACACCCTAGACAGTACTACTTATTTCTGCATTGGAAAAGATTCACAATGTGTAACTGTCACCGTCTGGACTTGGAGCCAGATTGTCTCTTTCTATTACTTGACTTCAAGCGCCGAACTCGCCAAGCGGGAGAGTAAATGGTTGACAAACAACACCCGCTACATTACTTCCACGATTTCAGTTTAAACATTCGTTTTTGGGGTATTAGTAAACTCCATCTCTCATCGTGGTATAAACGTATATGTTTCCTTGCCACCTCCTATGTAGAGTAGGAAGCGCCTTAAATATATATTGGGCATGGTACACAAAATGAAAATGGCGCCATCGGAATCAAGCTCATTTAGTAGGTTTTGCAGCACGGCGGACACACAATTTGATCAAACATTACTAAACAGATAGACTGGTTAGCAAGTAGATCCTTGTTCCTGACCACTATTCATCTTCTACATTAGTTTCATTCGTACTTTACCATATTTAAATTTCATATTGTATAACCATTTCTTCCGTCAATATCATACAAGAAGACCTCTTTTAATACTAAAGAATCATTCCAAATTGATATCGAAATTAAAACGTTTCAACAACGTAAACGTTTTATCAACCATTTGTTTTAGCTCCATGAAAACCAGAGAATGCGATCATTGCGTAAGTAAGTATGTGAGTAGTTAGACAGGCATATATGTATGTATATACTTAGGTGGGGCAATATATAGATGTATAAATAAGTACACTTGTATAACTTGTTTAATGCTAGTTGTATATTATTGCGCTGCGTATGTGCCACACGTAGTAGGAAAAATAACATCATTAATTTCAAATATATTTCCAAAACATACACAAGCTAGCTTTGTCTTCACGATTGCTTAGCTAACGCTGGGAAGTTAAGAATGGATATCGTACATATTTACATTCTTTCTCTCATTACTGGCATAGGTAACTGTGTTAAAATCTTTTGCACTGGCTGGGATGTCTTTAACTTTTTCTGTATGCGGTAGGGTAATACATGTACTAGTTTTAATTTGATTCACTTTAGCGTGTCAAAGAATTGAATGATGCGTTAGTATCTTTGGATGCCTTTTAAGTACTTTGGGGTTGAATGGATGTTTTTTTAGGATAAATCGTATCCTATAAACTCTTTTCTTTTCCATGTATTTTAATAGGTCATTAGGGTGTGTTTCTTTTGCCCTTTGTGTTGCTTTGCCATAACGTCTTTGTTGTAACCTTGAATCTTCAAATTCCCATCCAAGCCAACATACCTTTTCTGGACTGTTTAATTGTCGAAGCATACCCTCAATGTCTGGAGAGGGATGGACTCCGCCAGACAACTTTTGCCCAAGACACACTGATAATGCTGGACAAATCTGAGCTTACAATACCGGATCGGTCGTCGCCCGGGTCAACAAGGACCGCGCCTGCCGTTGTCCACCAGGACGGAGGTGACAAGTGTGCTACAGGTACTATGCATACAATCAGAGCGAGAGACAACATTGCCATCGCCACCTGGAACATTAGAACTCTGGCGCAAATTGGAAGACTCCAAGAGTTGACACATGAGCTGGAACACTACACATGGCACATTCTGGGACTCTGTGAAGTTAGATGGAAATCCCTAGGAGAACACCAAACCGAAGATGGGCATATATTATACTATAGTGGAGAGTGTGACAAGTCCATAAATGGAGTAGGCTTCCTTGTAAACAAAGCCATTAAGGGATCTGTGCTTGAATGCTGTCCCATATCTAGCAGAATCATTTCCATTCGTCTGAAAGCATCTCCCTTTAACATCACAATTACCCAAGTCTATGCTCCAACTACCGATCATAATGATGAAGAAATAGAGGAGTTTTACAACAAACTACAGGGTATTCTAAACATGGTCAGTAAGAAAGATATCCTCATTGTCCAAGGAGACTGGAATGCCAAAGTTGGCAAAGATGCTCTAAAAGACTGGGAAGTACATTGTGGACCTTCTTGCAATGAGCTTACCAGTGAATGAGGGAGACGACTGCTCGAGTTCGCAAGCTACAACAACTTGGTACTAGCCAATACCCTGGGACAACATAAAGCTTCACGATGCTGGACATGGCACTCACCAAATGGAACCCATCACAACCAGATCGACTACATACTGGTTCAAAACGGTTACCGATCTGGCATCAATAGAGCAAAAACAAGGACATTCCCAGGTGCTGATGTTGGGAGTGATCACGACCTCGTGATTATGAACTTCCGAGTGAGGCTGAAGAAAATTAACACGCCAAAGAACATCAGGCTCAAATTCAACCTTGAACAACTGAAGGACCCTAACATCTGCAAGTCATTCCAAGCCACAATTGGAGGAAAATTTGCCTCACTCCTTGTGATAGATGGTGATGTCAATGAGATGACAGACACCTTCAACACAGTCATGACATCAGCTGCCAAGGACATCATTGGCCTCCATCGTCCGAAGAAAAATCCCCGGGTTACAGAAGAGATTCTGAAGTTGTGTGATACCAGAAGAGAACTAAAAAGCACCAGACACACAACAGGGGCATTGAAGTACCGAGAAATAAACAAGAATATCAGAAAAAACTTGAGCAAAGCAAAAGAAAATTGGATTGGACAAAAGTGCACAGAAATGGAGAACAGTCTCATAAAGAATAACAGCAAAAAGGCATTCCAAATTGTAAAAGACCTCACCAGACAGAAACAACCAAGAGTCAGTACCATTCAAGACAAAAATGGAAAATACCTCACAGAAGCTAGTGACATTGCAGAAAGATGGACTGAGTATTGCAAAGAACTCTACAACCATCAGTCCACAGGAGACCCAGAGGTGCTAGAAGTTCCAAACTCCTCAAATGATGATGACTTCCCCATTCTCAAAGAAGAGGTGGAGTCAGCAATAACAGTACTGAAGAATGGGAAGGCAGCTGGAGTAGACAACATCCCAGCTGAACTTATCAAGAATGGGGGAGAATCAGTGAAAGAGCTACTAACAAAAATCTGCAACAAAATCTGGCAGAGAAGGTGAATGGCCAACACAATGGAGCCAGTCACTGATTATAGCACTTCCCAAAAAAGGTAATCTCCAGCTGTGCCAAAATTACAGAACTATCAGTTTGATCCGCCATGCTAGTAAGGTAATGCTGAAGATCATCTTGAACAGACTGAAACCACAAGCAGAAGAAATAATCGCTGAAGAACAGGCCGGGTTCCGGAGTGGAAGAAGCACAACAGAACAAATATTCAGTCTCAGGGTTCTGTGCGAAAAGTACTCGCAACACCAGCAAGACATCTATCATGTGTTCATAGATTTCAAAAAGGCCTTTGACAGAGTGTGGCATGAGGCATTGTGGGCCACAATGAAGAAGTATAACATGGGTCAAAAGTTAACCAATACCATCAAGCAGCTGTACGCCAAGGCTACCAGTGCAGTAATTGCCCAAGGTGTTGTGGGGGACTAGTTCCAGACAACATTGGGAGTGCGTCAAGGCTGTGTCCTGTCACCCACGCTTTTCAACATCTACTTAGAGCGCATCATGAGCGAAGCCCTGGAAAACCACTGTGGGACAGTCAGCATTGGAGGGCGTAACATCACCAACCTCCGCTTTGCAGACGACATTGATGGGCTGGCAGGCAGTGAAGACGAGCTAGCCACCTTAGTGAAGAACCTGGATGAAACATCTTCCAGATTTGACATGGAGATAAGCGCTGAGAAGACAAAACTGATGACAAATAGTGGCAAACAAATCTCAGCCAAGATTAAAGTCAGAGGACATGAACTGGAAACAGTGAGCCAGTTCAAATATCCTGGTTCTATAATCACTGAAGAGGGATCAAAAGCAGAAATTTTGTCAAGAGCAGCACAAACAATGGCAGCTATGTCAAAGCTAAGACCCATCTGGAGAGACAAGAATATCTGTCTGAAAACTAAAATCAGACTATTGCGAGCTCTAGTCATCTCAGTCTTTTTGTACTCATGTGAGGCATGGACCCTGACAGCAGAATTACAACGAAGAATCCAGTCACTTGAAATGAGATGTTACAGAACCATCCTTGGCATATCTTACATGGACCACATCACAAATGAAGAAGTGCGTAACACCATCAGGCGCGAAGTAGGCCAATATGAGGACCTCCTCACCACCGTCAAAAAGAGAAAGCTGAAATGGTATGGCCTTGTCACTAGAGCCAACAGTCTATCCACAACAGTCCTGCAGGGTAGCGTCCAGGGTGGCAGAAGGAGAGGTAGACAAAGAAAAACGTGGACTGACAACATCACAGAATGGACCAGGAAAAGTTTTGCGGAGACACAGGCATTGGCACATGATCGAGACAAGTGGAGGCAACTGGTCAGATGTTCAGCAGCACAGTGCCTCAACGACCACACTAGGTCATGAGACTGATGATGATGATGACCCTCAATGCCTCACTATCTAGATATTCCGGAGGTAATATTTTGGATGACAGCTGTGTGGGAGATGATATGTGGTGTTTGTTCGATGGTTTTAAGTAGATATTGCTATGAAGTTTGTTTACTGCCAGTCTAGTTGTTGTCTCCATAACAACATTCTTTTAGTTAGAAACTACTTCCGTGATTTTTATTGAAGGATGGACGTTCTCTACTCTTGATGTCAAGTCATCCAGATTTTTTCTTTCATTTTACACTGATATAGTGTAACATCTACCGATGTTAAAAGTTGACCCTCCAGTTTAAAGTACGGGGGGGGGGCTTTGTTGTACTCATTGCGGTTATATTGACGTGGTGGTATGTTTTATCACTTAACTTAAAGCTACTGAATTTTAACACAAACTCCAGAAGTTGACGTAGGGAATGCGCTGGCGGAATTGTGCAGCTCTTGTTTTTCGTGGTTTTGTAAACACTTGGATCCATACATTTTGCGCGTTAATGCATGTATGTCAAAGGAAACATGCATAGTGTCTGAGATGATCTTTCATTTTCTAATGAAGTGTGTGAATTTTATGCAGAATATGAAATCGTTCCGTCTTGGGTTTCCTGAGTTTAGACAGTAAATTGATTGGCTGGTCTGCTTCTGGTTGGGTACTCTGCTTTAATAACGTTGTATACTAGGTTTTGGAAAGACCAGAGTTGGGGTTTAATTCCGATGTCTGTTCTATTTTCCAATGCCTGTACATCCTTTATATCTTTATTGCTCAAGACAGAAAATTGCTAGAAAGGTTAAAATGTTTTACAGTGTAATTATTTAATTGGGAATTATAGGCCTCTGGATTTTCAAAATGAGTCTTTTGGTTCGGACCAACTATTTTTGATTCCTAACATGTGTTGGTCGTGGCAAATATTTTGAATCTTAGTCTCTAGCTGAAGCACGTATTTTATAATGTGTATATATACGCAAGATTTTATTTGTATAACTCTTGTTGTCAAACTAGTGATTCTGACATGTAGCAAGCAGTATAAATCGGAATTAGACTGGATAAACAACACTTTACAAAGAGTTATTAAGAAACGCTGTGCAAAAAACTAAATTGAACATACAAACCTTTGTACAAGTGAATTGTAATCGTTCGTATATTCAGGTTCGGAAAAATATATGTAGCCCTGAGGAATGCTGTGATCAAAGATATGTATGTATGAGTCTGGTGTTCATCTTAAACTGCTTGTATTTATAACAGAGTTGTTGTCACTTAATTATACAAGAGATTGGTTGGTAAAAAAAAAGGAGACTGTAATATCCATTCTCATGTTCATTGTATGTATGTATGTATGTATGTATGTATGTATGTATGTATGTATGTATGTATGTATGTATGTATGTATGTATGTATGTATGTATGTATGTATGTAGTTGGGCAGCAGAAGAACGTGTTGGTGTTGGTGATCAGAGGTCATGTTCATTGCATTTCTCCAGGAGCATATATAACAGGCACAGAACTGTCAGGTGCATCACCTTTTTTATTTTGTTCGTTTTCGACGACTTCAGTAGGATATCCGTTACCAACTGGTATACTGATCAGAGTTAAGTGGTATACTGATCAGAGTTAATGTGAAGCAGCTAATGCTTATGTAAACGTTTCTAACGTCTCCTGCATGCTACGTATGTGAGTAGTGTGATCCTTAAAGGAGCTGCTTGTTCACCATGTGGGCTGCAGAATACCAATGCAGTTTTACTAAGGTGAGAAGTGACCCTTTGCCCTGAGCCGCATGTGTGCAAGTTTTCACATATAGCTTCCAGTGAATCGGCATTAGCTGCTTTGCTACTCGCCCATCGCCACAATGCTTGAAGGAATCTGAGGGGGAAGAGTCGATTAATATCCTGAATTACGCATGAGTTGGTTTTATGTAACAAAACATTACACAGAGTATATGTCATACTCTTGCCCAGTGCTGTCTGAATCCACTGGCACGGCAATGTCGATACGTCTGGAGACACGTCCGGATGAATTGGTTCCTACTGCATTTTAGCAGATACCCTGAGATGTCCGCACAGCTCTTGTCATCTTCATTCCCAGCCGGGAAATGAGCATATCAGCTCGGCCAACTGATCCATGAGAAAGAGATTACCAGATGGAACTGTTCACTCTGGATCAACAGTCACACATAGTACCGTGTAATGTTCGGTAAAATAGCTGGCGTATCCTGAACTGCCAAAATTACTTCTTGAACCCACCCTCACTCCAAGCAGTGGCATCTTATTGCCAACATCGTCGCCAGGAGGAGTGAGAGGATGTCTGAATAACGAAAGTCATGCGTACTGCAGAATGCTGATCAGACCAAACGTACATGGTGTTCAAGCGAAATATCCAGATTCATCTTAGAAGATGACCACAAGGCAAAGCAGTTTCCAAAAGCTAAATGTCTCCAAACTGAGACAAATAATGTGAAACAGGCATTTGGCGAAGACCAGTACAGCCAAATAGCTTAAATCGTTATAATCTTCGAGAATATCGTGTAACAATGCCAATACAAAGCCTGACGCGAGCATATGGCACAATGATCTATTCCAGACAGCTAAGGAAACTAAATTGGACAAGGCAACAGCAAATGCAGCGACAAACATTCAGGGCATTTCCTGCTTTGAATTTATTTCCTTTAGCGCAGAAACGAGGTAATAAATAGAAGCACCCTTATAATGTTCGTTGGTTAGTAAGTGTGTGGTTTTAAGTTACTACTGCATCTTCGCATTGCATTCTTTATCTAACATGCACCTGCTAACAATGATTAAATCTGGGTGAAGTACTCATGTTTGCAGTCCTTCCTTACAACAAGTAGTTTGTTCATTTACAATAACAAATTAATACAGTTGTTGTTTTAGGCCATGAAATGCAATACTTAATTTATAAAACATATAAATCAAGTCAAGTGCATGTGAAACGAATCTGTTTACTAAGTTTTCCTCTACATGTTATTTGGAATTAGCATGACAACTTAAAATGGCAGACTTGATTATTCAATATTACTAAAAAGGGCATGGATGATAAATTTTGTTTTTTTTTAAAGTCACAAGTTCTAGTGTGAAGAAATACAAGTATCATCTTACTGCGTCAGCTGTTCTTAGTTAGGGAGGATAATCATAACGTTATTATTATTTGTTCTGGCTAGTAATACTTTGAACTCTATATAACCACACACAGAAGTATAAAAAGGAACTCGTTCCATCTAGAAATGATTTACTGGGATACCTCACGGATCATGGTTCCAAAAGTGCAAAAATAAAGTGGCTTGGGTATGTGAAATATAATGCAGCGTAATGAATGTTTGCAAACTGAATATGATCTGTTGGTTTGTTAAAATCATATTAAGCATCAGTAGTATTAGAATAGAGCTTCTGGACTTAGATTACTTCTGTTATAGGCCACGGCCTTCTGTCATTCATGACAATTATTGAAAATGCTTAAAAAGTAAATTGTATACTTTTATTGTAAACGTCTTTGAGACTGGTTTTAATTTTTATATATTCTTTAGTTTTTTTTTTAGTGGGAATCATTCTACTTCAATTGGTTGTAAATCTTATTTGAGCTCGGAGCTGTCAGTGAAATTCCAACTCCGTCAAAATAGTCTCGAACTCTGCCGTGACTTTTACTTCATCCCAGATAGCAATTGAATACCGTTTACTCGTAATATTGAGACTACTTTGTGACACTGGAAATAATTCTGAATAAATAAATATCCGTGAATGTAATCATATCGAAAGTAATTTGCTAGAACTACCAGCGACACCGGTTACTATCGATATTGTAAAACCATAATTCCGACTGGTATACCTATGACGGTTGTCGTCGCCGTGATTTCTGTAACACCAAGACCAACACTTGTTGCCGGGACAAGCCGACAAATAGCACCTACTACCAAATACATGTGTTTATTTTTATAATCAACGCGGTTCACTTGGTTACACTTATTGTTCGGCATCGATTATTTTTTCACGTCGATAACATTGAAGGTCCATCGGGCATCAATAGACCAGTCTTGAACAGGTGTAACATGTACACGGACTTCTAACGAATTACACCTTTGTACAGGGACAACTGTCATGCAGTCATATAATATATGTACTTAGGAAATATTAAAATATCCACCGTTTGTGTGTTCTTGGGACCTAAGACTCTTTTCATTTAAACTCATACCAATTACAGAATTCGATGATGTTTGAAACAATCGTTCTCGTATTCGCCCAAGACCTGTTACACGGACAGGTGCGTCTTTGTTGAATAAGAAAAACGTGATCTTTATTCCCCAAGCTCAGAAAATTCATTAATTATATGTCATGATATGTCTGATCTTAAACATTAATGCCACAGACGGTTTAATAACTTTCTTGATAGAAATGAAATACTTCATACTGAATCTCATCAATATCTGCCAAAGATAGTGGTGTCGCAGATATGAAGGGGTCTGAAAGACCTGTGTTGGGTTTGTTCTGTATACAGTCTGATTATATATCAATGATGTTAATTGATCCCATCCATTATAATAACGGGATAAAAGAAATAAATACGATCCTGTCTCGCGCGCTCTTAAGATGTGAGATTAAATTTAATCAAAACAAGGTGCATCCGTAAAAATAATTCGACCATTTGTTATTTAAACCCAGCTGATTCATCTTTGTTGCTGGTCGACAGTTTTCTGTATGGTGTAAATGAACTTACTACTCGCGATGGGGTCACATCTCCGACCTGGTCATCCACGTATTGTTTTATTAGTATTCTAACTACATTCTTCGATAAACGCAACTGCTATGCTAGTCTCTGATTCCCTGTTTTCAGTGGTCTCAGACAGGTTCTTTACAATAGCGACTTTTATTTGAGAACAACATCTTGATTGTCAATATTTGCAGTTCGCCAATTCGATCTTGAAATATCACAAGCTAACCTGAGATCATCAACAAGAATAGTATGACTGATTAGACCTATATCAACTGAGTAACATCAGCAAATGTAAGCAGACATAATATCTGATATTAAACGCACTTTAATATACAATTAGTATGTGTTTCTTGGGTTGGTGAACGATCCAATACATACAACGTTTAACAGCAAGATGACCAAATATGGGGCCATCCAACTGAGTTCGTATTGTGATAATTGAATAAAATTGTCCTTGTCTAGTTAAGTGAACAACAACTTAAAGTTTTGGTACAAGTCCATATGAATGGACATACAATAAATGATTAGATGTCACCACATATGAGTGTCAAATACTGTTGTCATATCCAGATTAACAATGCAAGTGTGTGTGGCACTATCAGTGCAAGTTTATCGCATAAAAAGCACCACGAAAATGCTTGATTGATTTTACCACTGGGATTAAATCAAGACTGACTATGTATGCGTGGCCTTCTGCGTGTTTCACCGGGCAAGCGAAGACCTCTGCCTGATGGTATTGGACGGCTTGTTCCTGATAATCGAAAACCTTTACCATTATTTATTCGTATGTGACCTCCGGAGGCCCTGCCCTACGCCATACATCTGCCAAACTCCCTTATCAAAGCTATTCCTGATACTGTTCTGACAATCCCACAACCCCACTGTTGTTTTTAACTGCCTGATCCGCTGCTGCTAATAATGAATGAAACGTTGCAAGGAATGGAAATATTCCACCGATCTTTTGCAACTGCTTCACTTCTGATTTGAATAAGTTTAATGCCACAGATGTAATAATTGCCTCATTATGAGACACATTTTCAGTTAATTTTGTTGAGGAAAACCTCAGTGTGTCCCCACTTAATGATACGTTATTATTTAAAGACATAACAGTGCGATTTAAAAATATTTTTTTTTATTAATTATCCCAGGCGCATCAAAGATCCTCAATCGACAACCCGCGACGTCGAAACTTTTGTCAGAAAGAATCACATGATAACATCGATCATTTACACCTACATGTGCCTTAAAATGTATGTCAACAACGGATTGTCTAAACAACACAAAGGTGTTCTAATGAAAAGTTAGAAATCGGGGAGAAAATAATACTGGGAAATATTCAAGCAAGTGTTGATGTTTTGATGTCGGTCCATATAAGACCACATATTGGACATGCAATATGATTTGCATTTGTATAGCCAAGCAAAATGTCTTCAAAAGTGTTATGACGACCGTTTAACAGTAAAGAACTTATTTCTCTCTTACTTGGTCGAATATCATGTCACTCTCCGTTTGGCTATTAACTCGAATGGCATTTTGAAACGCCACGGACAGGTATTTTGGTGCCGTAAAGCGATGTTGAATGCTTATTCCTAATGGTACACGCGAGAAACTACCGCTTTGAAGCAACTGCAGACTGCATAAACAATAACAGATGTAATTATGTAGTTTTTGAAGGGTTTAGCACGGGCATTTATAAAAGAAATGCTGATAATTGTACCAGCAAAACGTTCCGAACGCCAAATTGCATCGTTGATCTTATTCTTACTAACTAATGCCACCTTGTATTGACTTCCAAAAATAACTTTTACTAACATCTCAGTAAAACCCAAATAAGACTTTGATAATTTCATACGAAGACAGCAATATGCCACCAGTGAATTGTAATCAACACTGTGAAAATCCAAGGTTGAAAATTGGGATTACATCGGTGTGAGCAGCAAAGTGTGACTCAAAGGAATCATGATGAGGAATAACTGTTTTATATTGTATTTACACACATGATTGCATGCATTTGTTTATAAAGATCATTGTTGCGACGCTTTGCAACTAACTCTTCGGTTAATGGTTCTACATGTCGTTGTCTTAGATGTTCCTCATTTGTACGTTGTTGTTCTTGTTTTTCTCATGTATACGTAGTCATTGTTTCTCATATGCTGCTTATTGTTATTCCTCATGTGTAGGTTGTTCTCTCTCGTATGCATGTTGTTGTTCCTCAAATGCACTTTGTTGTCGTTCCACTTCACCTTCTAAAATATATGCAAGGTCACGTGAGGTTGGTTTTTGCAACTCATTGGGTGTATCTGAGACTTCTCCATCTTTAGCCACAGCAAGTATTGCACTATAAGAATTAAACATCTCACCAGAGGTTTGTTTATACCTAATAAGTGCCCTGTATACCATCTGTATACCATCTAATCCGTAGATTTTTTTACCTTTTGTGTTGATTTTCTGATCACTAAATGTTTTCAGTCGTGGATTAGATAAAAACCGGCATGTATAGGATTTTTAGAGATGATCTGCATTAAAATGTTGTTCTCGTGTTTTCAGCATTGACTTGGATGCGGATGGTGGTGGTGACGGAATTATTTGAAGTAATTTTTGACAGTTCGCTCTTCTGTTATTTTTCCTACTTTACCGACGTCTACTTTGACTTCCTCAATTGCCTGTGGAAGCGTCCAATAGTCCTTCTATTCAAGTTTGGTGCATTTAGCTATTTTGCTATTTGGACTGGATTCTTCTTCAACTCTCGTTAGCGTTTCCATTTATTCCACTCTTGCTGTTGTGGACTTGTTAGTATCCTCTGCACATACTACAATATCCTTTCTTGGTGTAATTACGGTGCAAATGCTTGTTCAAAGGCTGCTGTGAGATGTTCTCGTACAAATTGTCCTCAATACATACTTTGGACATGTGTACTACATGCTCTAACGTTACGAATCAGTTACTAGTGTTCATGAGTGACTTTAAGGAGTCGCTGTTAATACTCTTCTATGACATCACTGGAGAAAAGTTTAGCTTTGTTATTTTACATTTTATATGGCTGCCATCATTGTAAAATTGCTGTGTGAGACACGTTTGTGTCCGGACCGAAACGACATTTTTGAATGTAACAACATGTCAAGTCCATAATTAGAAAACTATGTGGTCTTAGTGACCTTAGCAAACATATCACGAAATTCATTCCACATGTGGTCAGTGGGACACAGTCCAATGATTGTTTACAAGACCATGCGCGTCAATCGATCAAGTGTTAACCATCTTAAAATCATATTTACTATCAATTCTTTTTTTTTTTTTCTGATACATTAATGTGCCGATACAGATCTTATTCATCACCCGAATGTAATTAATCCAACAATAGGAGATGGATTACCAGAGTGGGTGTAAAAGCCAAGATTAAACCTGGAGGTAAAATATATTTATATAATAGTTTTATTGGCATAGTGGTTATTTGGAAAAGTGTTGGAAAGGTCACTTATGGTGCAACTCGAACATGGTTGCCCAACACAAACATTGTTGCAAATTTAACTACCTGTGACAAGAAATATTTCACGTGGTTGGTTTAATATGTAAATATCTGATGAGGTTTATAAAACCAATCACTTACGTTTTCCACATGACCGTGTACGTAATCGACTATGGAACTACACTTTAACCATTGTCGATATTACAAGCAGATAGAACGAAGGTGAACCATTACGTCTGAAGATTCAGCAAAGTGTCGCTGCTGTGCTTAAACATATTTATTCGCACAAACCGTTAACATAATCATAACTAGTACAAGTCCACCCAGGTAACGAAGTTTTCAAATCTGTTGCTGTATAACTGGCACGTAAACAAGATAGACTTAACGTTGGGCATGTCAGTGTGCATTGTGACAACGCCATTGTTGAACAATTGTATCACATTCTTGCAGAGTAGACATCATTGCGAACAATAATTATGGATGCAACCTCGCAATGCTAGCACTCCACGTCGGACTCAGTTCGTTGATCGATCACACGAATGGGTAACACGATCTTCATCAATTACACAGGCGTTAAATAATCAAACCACACACATCATTTGATTAAAAACTGTCGATGCAATTCAGCAAAGGCAGTCACTGTTACTCGTAAATAGTTTGACAACCAGCACCCCTTGAGTCATTACAACTATCACGTCATTTCTTGGAGGCGGATACTATTGAGAGAAATGTGGCCACAGATTTATCCATCCGGAGCACCGTATTAATTGTGGAAATATATACCGTGGATGTTTATCTTCCAAGCCTTACATTTCTGAAGCACTAAATAAAAAAAATCCATTCTCTACTTGCAAGCAAACCTCGTCAGTTCCACGAGTTACGAACAATATCCCACGAAGTAAGTTCATCAACAGAACGTGCTTGTGAATTATTGACAGTATATAAATTGTAAACATCTTGGGCGAATGAATAACCAAAAGTAACATAGTTGAACAGGGAACAAAAGATGGTTTGTGATCAAAATCGTTGAATAAGATCACCAATTTTACAATCAAATATATGCCAACGAGCTCTAGAAGGAATTAAAGGTCAACCAGAACAAGAAAAGGAAACAAGCGCATGGTGTGGATTTTATCCACTTTGATTTTAGATTTTCACAAGAGACTTAAATTTACATTCCTAATTTTTGCGTAGCTCATCATGCCAGTGACAGATGTATTCATTAACCTTTCTTAATTCATCATTGTCGAATTCGTAGCGTGTATCCTGGAGAACGAGAAAAAATACTTCCTGGCTCAAAGTCTTGCTGATTTTGTAGAATGGATTTTATGTCCCACCGGCAACAGTTGGAGCTAAGAGGAAGTCCATTGTCACTGGAACTGTTATCGATATGCTACAGTCATGACACACACTTTTCGCCGGTTATGACAGATACTTTATTTTGAAACATTGTTCAGAACAGGATATAAAATATCCACAATTCGTCATTAACGGTGCTAAAGTCACTTACATGAAGTCCTGCGTTTGGATCCTCTCGAAATTATACGTTTCCAAAATCAACAAATCGGTAGTCGACCTTTAGAGAAAGTGTATCAGATTGCCTATGTCAGACGAGGGCAACATCTCAGGCGTAGCACGTAACCTTATGGACGCCGTTCCTGCCATGCCACGAATTCTCGCATAATTGTTGCAACAAATTCAAGACGTCGTGAATAATCAAGTACTGATAAAAAACTTATTCTGCTAAACAATTTCTTCAAAATTTAGAATTTTGCCATGTGAGTGTTATTGATTACAATTTTGGTATTTTGTTTGCCATCAGATTCCTTGTGCATAATGTATGAACAGTACACGTTTAAAAGCATGACAGTTGAAATGTTATTAATGCAAAAAACTCAATGTGTTTTGGAATAACGTATTGTAGAAAATATAGAAAAAATGCGATCGTCTTCAAGAGAAGGAATATGATTTCCATACTCTCTTAACGCCCTCCCCCTCTCTCTGTTCTTTTCTGGAATTTAGTTTGAAGCAAACTATAGCATGATTCCAAATTCGTTTGCTTTGTTGTACTGTAAAGAAATATGAAACAAACAGTACCTTATTCTAAATGGAAAAAATACTTGTTGTTTTCTATACTGATGAGTGTAGATATACAGATATTAAAGTATTACTAGTTACAGCAAGTAATAATGGTAAAGCTGTGATTATCTTCCCTTACTAAAAACAGCTGACGCAAAAAGACGATGCTTGTGTTTCTTTGTACTTGGTCGTATGACTTTGAAGAAAAATACATTAATCATCATTAATAATATTGTATTGATCAAGTCTGCCATTATAAGTTGTCCGTCCAGTTTAAAATAACATGTAGGAAAACACAGTAAACTTTGTTCCATATTTGTTTTGGCATATGTATAACTTGATTTACATGCTTTATAAATTAATTATTGGATTATAAGGTCCCAGCCTCTAGTCTGGTAAGCCACATTCTTTAGCCTTGGGTCATCCTCCACTGTTGGGATACTGGTCCTCACCACAGGTCTGCAACACAACAAGGACGTCTCTGTGACACTTTAAAATGATAATAATTAGTTGTCGCCTCTGTTGCATGACGAAATTGTGTAGTCTTGATTCCTTCTAGTCTTTATTCCACTCCCTGTCTTCTACAACGTCATCCTCCAACATCGTGACGAGATGCTGCTTGGATAGTTTTTAAAATGGTTCTTCAGTAATCTTCCGTCTGGATGGAGCTCTTTAACTTGATACTGGAGGCATGGAGCATATCCTAGGTGAACCAAGGTCTGAAATAGACATCCATGTTTTTTACCTTCTTTGTTGAGTTTACGATAGATTGAAAGTTTGGAGAAAACATCGCTTTTATATGTGAGAAGTACATACGTGAAAGATAACATCGCGAGTTTATTGGGTTAGAGGACGTGAAGAAATCGTTAGAAATTTAAAGATTAACAGATGAAATGTGAAAGAGCTTGTCAACATACTTTTATTTTTGCAAAAGAATAATAATTTAACATTAGCATTTATTGAAATTCTCAGGTGTTCATTCTTTTCAGATGGACGTTGAATCATTGGTTCAGACATAACTTTTTCCTTGAAAATAATTAGCAACTAAGAACACTCACACACCCTAAGACTTACTCACTTGTGAATTTTTGCATGCAGAGTGTACCTAGATTATTAGTTATCGGTAAATTCGTATTTATCTCCTTCCTGGTAGTGATTCACTCGATTCTTGTTTTCGCACTTTGGATATTATCAACCCGAGCTTTGTTTGAAAATGATGAAAGACTGAGCTGTTGAACATATAAGATTATCAAAATGTAAGAAAAGAACCAACTATAGACTGGTTTGTATTACAAACAATGACAATAGTTGCTAAAATAATATATTTTGTGATGCTTGAATGCATTCTCTAAACCGACCAACATGGCTTTGCTGCTCGCAGCATAATTAGAAGTGGTAACAAGACAGTATTTCAACTTCCGAATGAATGAGTTATTCTTCCATTCCAGAAATAGCAAATAAGCTCACCGCAGAACTAAGATATGGCTGGCATGAAACATATTTGGTGTTGCAATTCTGTATTTGTATTTATTATGCAATCATACTTCTTTGAGCCCATGGACAATAATGTTGATAGAGAACTTTGTAAAAGTTTTCTTTCTTATAACTTCTTAAAACGGAAATCAAAACGTACCAGGATACACAAAATATTTGTTGAAATAAATAAATGCATAAAATAGATAAGCCGGTGTCAAATGTCCATACAGTAATAGAGATAATGTTTGTAAAACATCTGATAGTAAATATAATGTAAAATTACTGACTCTATTATATGGCCTACTAATATGTAAAATATATTGCAGGCAAAACTTAAATACTTGAAACATAATTCAAGAATCACAGAATGTCACTCTTGCTACGCAAGAGTCTTAATAGCTCTTCCAGATATTTCTTCAACTATATATACTTTTCCTAATTCATTTTATCAGACCATACCAAAATTAATTGAAAGTTCAGATCAAACTATTTTACATGAGAGTCATGTTTCCAATGTATCAACACTTATTAAATTATAGAAAATATTTGTGGTATATAAAATAACACTATTCATAAATCTGACCAAAATGGAGTACATAATTCTTGAAAATAGCATCTAGCTCCTGTGATAGGTAAAATACAGATCGGCTTTTCAAAAGCTTGACAACGTTCAATTATTTTATCAATTTTCTGTATCTATAGTTTTGTTTAGTTTCATTGCTGTTCTATAAATCTTATTTGTCAGATTTCAAACGGGTCTAACGCCTATGGGATTCTTTTTTGCATTTGATAATGAGCTACTAGTTAACAGTTTTCAAACAAACTTTTAACCAGAGTTTCAGATCTAAATGAAATTATTTTCTTTATCAATGTGTCTTTACTTTCATTATTTTCTACGGAAACTTTAATTCAAACGTGCCTTACATATTTATCAAAATTTATACTTGCATATACAAGGGATATGTGCATATGCATGCAATGACATTGTGGGGCAAAAACGGTCCATCCTCCCAAGGGAGATGCGTGAAACGGTACTGTTTTCAATATTACTCATTTTCATATGTTAACTGGTGGAAGTCGTCTAAAAGTCTTAAGATTTTGTCTCTGGCGCCTAAGAAAACTTTCCAGATGCTTTCAAATCAGGTCAGGTTTGACAACTCCCACTATCGTTTTGAGTTAAAATAAAAGTCTCATATTTTTAAATGTGAGAAATCAATTTCTAGGTTACATACTAAAAGTTACCATTTCATGAAAAACCTCCATATTTTACCTTTAAGATTTAATTGATATAAATGTCCATAACGACCACTTAATTTTGAGTAATTTGCATGCATGGAACTTCATATAATAGAAAACATAATGACTATGATTCTATAGATAACATCTCCATTTACCTTCCTGAACATTTATAAAATAAGTAAGAACCCTAACAGCTTATCACACTCTATAGTGTACAATTTGTATCTATTCAAAGAAATATCTCTACATTGTCTTTTGTTTGTAGACCGACTGTCTTGAAGTCTTTCTAAATAAATGTCACTGAATACATCATTTCTGTCTCAGTACATGAGCTGAAGAGAGGCAAATGTTGCGATTTCTATGTAGACAGCATATAACATTATCTTGATGCACTTAATGATAAATGCACTTAAACGCAGTATGTATCATATATTCATTTCCTATACCAACGAGACACGGAAATAAACTTTGTTTACAAATCAATAACCTACTTCAGATACATTTTGCATGTGACTTGAAATCATTTACAGTTTGCTATATCTTAAACATTTTCAGTAACATTTCTATTACGTAAATTAATTTTCGCACTTCATGGATTGTTATATGGGTGCTGTGCTCCACTTGTTACGGGCTTTTGCTAGGATATCGTTATCTACGAGATGATCGACTACGGTGCTATTTCCCTGATCGAGTGAATAATAAAACATACTATGAAATTAATAGATAGGTTTGAGCTGAGATAACACATATAAAGATACAGTGGTCTGAGCAGAGATAAAGAACAAAGGAACACGAGCACGAACCCTTTATGCAAAACAGAACAATTTAATCAATTACATAAACAAAATGAAATTGAACAGGACATCTGAATGATAAACGTTCTCTTAGAAATAAGATTATCGAACTCTAAAGATGCAATTAACCGTTCAGTTCATACCTGTAAGACAAATGTCATCATAGATTCCAGTGAACGATCGAACTCAAACTGGAGACATACATACATAGCTTGGTTACTTCCGGTTCTTTTAAAAATCAATATTGGTGACAGTTCAGCGTTGCAGTATTCCATTTATCTTCTTTCTCTCTACCTATGTCAGTCTGTCTGTCTCTGTCTTTCGCTCCACTCTCTTTCAACCGTAACTTGGTTGTCTGCTCTCTGTTCCCACTGTGTAGTACTGGCATGGAACTATTTTCATTCAAATAAATAAAACGCAACCTAAATGCTCGTCTATCTTTTATCACCTGGATTGATCAATATTCCCACCCTTGTTTCATAAGATATCAACAGAAACTAAGGCTAATATGGGGCATTTCACACCCTGAACAAAGATACACGCAATTATATTACCATAAAATTAAAGTTTTTCCCTAGCGGCTACTTTAGCATTACTAAATGGAACCATGGCATAACTAGACATCTTATTAAACTCTTCGCACGCTTTTGCAGTGAACCATAAATTACTAACTGAACTAATTTGGTCAGCAGGCGTACGCGTTCTCGGTTCAGAAGAATGTTTAATGACAACTTGATTACATAAATCAATTAACGGACTTCATGTCTTGTCTTTACATCGCTTGCTAACTAGAATTGGTATACTATTTCCAGACGAAATAAAATCAATTCCTATCCTACATGATTCATGTAATTCAAGATGGATAAGTTAACATAGTTTCAGAATTTGCACCAGATGTAATGAATGAAATTCATAGAATACATGATTCTTATAACATACAAACGAGTACATTCGAACAAATTTAAATCAATGAAATATTATATGACATTCTCAGAATACATGAATCATAAAACATTCAAGGCAAATGAATGCAAACGATTAATTTCTTAACTCTATGAAAATTTGAAGGATGAATTTAAACGAATAAGTTCAACAAATTATTGCAAACTTATGTCAATGAATATAATGTATGCGACAGAAGCCATACATTGTTCCTTATTGAGACTCGCTCTTGCTTTTCAGCCGAATCTCTTTGTTTTTGATTTAGTTAATTGTCGCTCAACTTTCAGACGTCCCTTGGACAATTTAAATTAGAAAAGATACTTGCTGTTTTGCCTCAGAGTCAACGTTTTGGTTTCCCACAAATTACATAGACAGACTAAACATTTTGGGTGTCAGTAGCTAAAACATTGAGTTTTGCATTTAATATTCCACCAGTTGAGCTTATCCAGACAGGTTTAAGTTATCTAAGCGCAAAAAACTTAACCCAACAATTGACGTTCGAATAATTATCCCTATTCCGCCTTTATTAATAACTATTCTGGAAAAAACTAATTTTATGACACTTATTTCAAGTGGCACATAGTGTATCATCATTGTTTCGACTTTGATTTTCTTCCCGCTACTTAACACAAAATTAACCTCGCCTCTCTATGTCTCTAACCGTTCTCTTGGTAAAACATCAATCATTGCCAAGCAAGAGCATCAATCCCTATGACGAGACTAACCCATACGCCAATGTTAACTTTTAAACTCACTAAAATATTTATAAAGAATACAACAATTAAAACCTCCAGGAGGAGAAGAAAGTAAACACTACTACCTAAAATGATTTCTTTCATTGTATCGTATTATGCTGATGGAAACAATGAATGAGTTCTTTATGAGGTCTTTTTTGCAGACCTAGTTCCATAACATAGTAATTCGAATTACAATATTCATAGGTTTAACGTCATGAATCTCTCTAGCCCCTAACGGGAAACGTATTACCGTTGAAGCATCTTTCTTACTCATTTTCTCATGTAAATATCACTTCCATATTATTTCCAATAAACATATCAGAATCTATAACTTACAATTATTCCAACTGTTAGGAGCACCTAGATTACAATGTTGCAATTAAAGGGATATATAAACAGTCAATCAACTGTCACTAAGAGAATCAAATTTGCTTTAGTTTTCAAAACTCATAAAACATTGACAGTCCAAAAGATGCAGATTTGCTTTTGAAATAGCCCCCTAAACCTGTAGTTGTAAAGTTGGGGTTGCTCATCCATAACTTCATGTGACCAGTATGGCCTGAATGTGTGAAGGTAATTCTATCAGTTAAACTTAATTAGAATGCGAAGATTCTGCGATATTATTCATGTATGTGTAAACCGCATAATATGTGGTATAGAGAAAGTTAGTTAACAAATAAAGAAAGCTGCAATGGGTATCCTTAACAAATAAACTGTAAGTATGTTTAAATGTGGATGCTTTTAGCAACTTGGAACTTACAAAGAATACGATATATGTTGGGCTATGGGACATATCATGCAACTTTCCAAATGGTGAGGAGGGGGTAGCTTTTTGTGCCAGAATGTTTTTCACCAAATATAATGGACACATAAAATGTTTTTCGAGAACATGAGAGGAAGAATATTTTATAAAGCTGCTTAAAGACGAAGAATATTTTCCTCACAAATATTCCAGCTGACCTTTCTTTCCCCATCCGAAAAGAAATGGTATGTCCACAGCAAATAGATGATGTGTAATCCAATGACTTATACATGGACATTTCGTCTCCAAAATTTGAATAATAACATAAAGTAATGACTTAATTGCAATGTGTCCTTTGCCTTCTCATGTCCCTTAACCCTCCTCGCCAATCAATTCTTCCAAGATTGTTGTGTACATATACAGTAAAATTAAATAAAAATGTCATGGTAAGATCGGAATTTTCATATATTAGTGCTAAAATATCGAAATCTAACGTTATTAAGTGCTAAAACTTCCATTATACTCAAAGGTTGCTGCAAAGGCACTGCTAAATAGTGCAAATCCATGAATGAAAACATTTTTGTTAAAGTTACAAAGTGTTGATTGCGCAACATGTTTTTACAACTTGCATTAAGCGTTCTTGAGGGCAGAGATACTGGTGTTGTGTGGTCCTTATGGGTAGAAGATGCTAGAATTCCCCGAGAAAACACCAAACTACAACAATTATCCACCAGACTCTTACACATGCCAGCTCAAGAGATTTTGAAACAACTTTGCAGGAGAAGCAGAACACACCATGCCACCACTGCTGGATCACTCTAAATAGAGAGCTGCCATGGACATCGTGTTGTATAATTTGTGTCGAAGTAATTGGAAAATACAGCCCCTTTATTTTAGTTTTTCCTTGTTACAAATCACACTAAGGTATGATTCTCTTTTTTCATTTATCTCTTTTACCTCTGCCATTCATAGATATTTTCAGATATACTTTGTCTTTTCCCATTTATATATATTTATTATGTGAGATTTTCAATTAATAGTATTCATTAATTTCTATTCAAACTGTAGTTTAACTACATAACTGTAGACATATTTATTTGTTAGCATACATTCAATATTTACAACTCTGACGAAAATAGTTTTTGTTAACCATCAGTGCTGAGGTTGGGATTCTTTTTGATCTCGCGATGATCTTATCAAGTAATATACTCAATCGAAATCAAAATTCTTTGCAAAGCAGCGCAAGAGGACATGTACAAACTGTTTGGTAGCTGGAGATATTTATGTTTCTAAACTTAACTCCCATCCAAACCCTGAAACTTAAATAGCTTGTCTATTATACTCTGAGGACGTAAATAAATGTCCAATTATAATATTATTGTTTTAGAGTTTCAAAGTGCCATTTGTGCACTTGTATCACTTTAAAAACTAAAGAATACTGCTTTTACATAGATTGTCAGTCGAAATGCATACATTATATGTGTCAGCATCTTTACACGATTAGTTGGCTGGTGTATTAATATTTTCAAAAACCAACAAGCTAATATCCATTATTTAAGGAATTTGATGAATTCAGTGCTTTTATAACCAGCTGCATTCATAAAAGTAGAATTTGTCTGAACTTTATTTCTGGAACTTGGCTTTCGTTTTATGCCTAAGCATAGAAACTGTCTCCCCGTCTGCATGTACACTAGTAATGGTATCACCATTTGCCTTATCCTAATGTTTGTCATATATATCCACTTAATCTTGGTTATTTCTCAATTTTAACATTTTTAGTGGAATTTGTACATTATTCTGCCCATTCATATAAGTGGATGACAAGTTAATCTTGGATCAGGCAGGGGTCTGGGATTTGTCTGTGGAACCATTATATTATTTTCCTTTACCTCAAGACTAATATTATGGATATACCATTTATTCTCTATAACTCACAATACGAACTTTTGAAACTCTCAGTTCGCTGGAATTTGTTTTAAACAACTCTCAGTCATCACACCACGCCTCTCGACGTGTCTACGGATACACAAAGAAAATTGAATGGTAGGTCCCCTATCCATTCTTCGTTTCCCGAGCAAAAGAACTAAACCATTACAAATTTATGAAATAAGACACACATATATTATACTAGAAGTGTATGCTTATCTTTCTTAGCTAGATTTCTTTCTTTTAAGGAGTTTCTGTATTTTCATATGTTTGTTTATTAACTCATTCTTCCATCCATTCATTTTTCACACAATTGTTTCGGAATTAGACGAAATAATCATCCAAGACGCCCCTTACATTTTAGATGCATATCCGGTTAGTAGTCTATATATCCGTATTGCTATAGGTATTATTCATAATCACCAAGATCATCATCATCATATGTTGAACGTCAGTTCAATCACGTGTCGTGTCTTTAACATTTCTGTAAAACCTGATATTGATGCTGAAATTGTAAACAACACTACAATACGTTCAGTTTTGCGGATAGCATAGCAAAAACAAAATCCACTTAAAGATCTTTTTCAAGACATGGAAGAAAAAACAATAGGCATGCAAACATTTATTCGCAAATACTGTGTGTATTTTACTATTTGTACAGTTTTTCACGACCCTATAATGTGAAACTAGGCAATATAAAAATTCGAAAGCCAGCAAATTAGGTAAAATTTAAAAAATAAATTATGTCCCGAAAATGCAATGTGGATATTTAAGAAGGACTGACAATGTTTTGAATTAAATCCAAAACGAGTCTTCTACGTTTTATGACAAGACCAAAATTATAGTGCCTGACGAATGAATTCCAGTAGTGTTACATATGGAGTCCACTCTTGAATGTGCTAATTTGCAAGTAGCATTAAATCTGCTAATGTGCCAGCAGTCTTGATGTACCACAATAATATAATTTAGAATGTCCTTGGAAGAATTCACAGACTTCATAATTAATTAGCTATTCATTCCTGTTATTTGGCACATCATGTATTCGTGTTATTTGGCACATCATAATTTCAAAAATAATTTAAGCAAATAAAATCCTCTTAAATTAAAACTGATCACAATCAAAAAGATTTTTGTCCACTAGTGAAATGTTGTATTTCTACCATAACTTAGCATAGCGAAGCCTAGTTCTTGGTACGTAACAAGTCTTTGACAAATAATGCTTGAAATCAGAGGTCACGAAGGCTAATGAGCAGACCTTTCGTTGAAAGAAGTGTTTTTATTAAAAATAATTTCAGTTGTAGTTTAGTAAAAGTATTTTTATTCAGGGAGTTGAGTGTAGTTTTGTTAATGTTCCTCTCCATTTTGCCAATTTATCATCAGACTTAGTCTCAGGATCAGTAGCTTTGGGAACAGTTGACTGCATTAATGTATTCTTGGGCAATGACCTAGTTGGAGATAAGGTTATGGTTAATCGACCTATAACTGACACGTCTTGTCTGGTTCAGAAAACGTATCCTGTTGAGAAGTTTTGGGTTTTAGTGCTTTTAAACTACTTTTTGGATATAATGTTTGCTAAACGAAGACTTCTCAGATAAAGGCAAATTACCTGGTAATAAGAGACCATAAGAAACTACTATGTTTCTTAATATTTTAATAGGGATATGATTGGTAAAATTACTAATAAGTGATATAGAACCTTTCGACATGAATTGTTCATAATCTTCCACAATAAAATCATATTGGGGCATGTGTGACTCAACAAATTCACTGCTTTCAATACGTGACTGTGACCTTGACTTCCTAGAATAAAGAACTTTTTAAATAGCTCCGTATTTATTCTGTTGCTTATTTTTCAATCTGTGACAATAATAAACAATGTGCCCTTTCTTCTTACAAATCAAAAATTGGAAATAGTCGCATCAGACTTGAGATGGTTATTTGCCAAACATCTGCAGAAGGAAGACTTATTGACAAATGAAGCTTTGTGAGTCAGTGAATTGTCATCAGCTGTTCGAGCAGCACTTTATAAAGTTTCTACCTTTACTCATCAAAAAGGGTCTTGAACTCTTCAACTATTATGTGGTGTCTGCTGTTATTGCAAGATTGTCAAACTGTTTGGTTGAGCACCACCTTTATAAAGTTGTTTTTATCCATAACAAATTCGACATTTGTTTGCCCGGTTTCTTTTCAACAATTCCTAAACCATCACTTTAAAGCTGGGTACTAACCCAACATTCCGGTAATGTCAAAACCTGTATTTATGTGTACAAGAGAAGAATGATTTCCTCTTGCCAGTTAAGTCTTTTAATTTTAACTGCATTTCCATTTTTTCCTTCTCTCTTTCTCTCTGCATATGTAGTTCAATCTCTTCCTTTTTGATTTGCATGTAGTCTCATCTCTCTATACTCCTTTGGGTTTAGATTTCCATAATTTCTTTGTGAAGCTGAGCTTTATAAACTATATTTCAGTCTTATTGAAAACTGCAATTCTTGTAATTGTCCTATCTGAACCAGATACAAAGTTACAAACTTCTAAATAATGTTCAGATATGTATACAACATATGCTACAGACAGGGCGACATGGATCGTGGGAGCTCTAAAGCTTACTAGAAATCAAGATTATCAACAGTATTGATTTAGAACAATTCACACATATATATAATAACTACTCCGGAATTACGTTAAAGTTGTACAAATGTAAGGAAGCTTACCTCATTCATAAGAATAAAGGAAAATATATTTCGAAAATGAAGCATATAGCAAACGTCTAATCACTATGAATAAATAATAAGGTCAAAATCTATTTGACTAAAAACAGCAACCTACGATATTAATGGATTATTAACTCTAAAAGCGTATCTTTCAAATTAATCAATCATGCTTATTAAATATTTATTTCTAAATAATATTCCTTGTAGTAAATGTTTATTTACACCGAATCAGTACGAGTGTGCGTAATTAGTACGTCATAAATAACGTTCTGATATTTTTTCGATTTTTCCTTTAACCACACATTTGTCAAACAATTGTGATATCATTCCGCGAAAATGGGAGCAAATCCTTTCCGAAGATAGCATCCGACCTGACCTGGCATGAAGGATATGGAACGCACGACAGTGCAAATACGAATCTAACGCTGTACCAAGTGAGTTTTCGCAGCACTTGAATATGATAATGCAATATCAAATTTTCCCCAACATGGCCGTGAGACAACATAAATCCGCGTAAAATATTGTAGAAAAGTCACTCTGGGTTATCGATTCGATGAAGTCGCTATATTTTCTTCTGCTCGTAAGAAACAAAACAATGTAGCATTGTATGGTTATTGATGAAATTGATTCGATGTTATTCATACTGTCTCATTAACAAATCATAACTAGATCCATGTGCACTCACTGAACAGTTAGTTACTGGTTTGAAGGCTTCAACGCTATCGCTGATATAAACCTGAGAAATGATTTTCTCATATTAGTAACTGAACATTTATTCAGTGCCATGAAATTACACGAACAATTTGTCAATACATTTACATTCTTGGGGAGGGCTTGCTTTAATACGTTGATTTACATCAAAGGGTGTTTTTAAGTCTCTATCGTCTTAAATTAAGTACCAGAATGAGCGAATGGAACAAGTTTAATAAAATTCAACAAAAAATTTATCACTAGGAGTTTCAAAGGAGAATATAAAAGGAACCGACAATATTGTGAGTTAAATCCGATGTCATCAAGAACATTTGCATGTTAAAAGGTATTGAGTGCCCCAAGTAGATTCCAGTATTCAAAGTGCAGACGTTGAATTAGTATTGGATGACCGAATATGCCAACAGTCTTGATGTATTCAAATGACATAACCCAGGATGTCCTTGAATTAATTCACAATAATCGCAAAATAATGGTTTAGACAAAACTATCATCGAATACTTTGTAATTGAAATGAATATTTGTTTAAATAAATGATACCTCTCCAATTATATCTGAACACAACTGAACATAAGGTAGGGATTGAATAATTTTGTTTACTGATTTTGTTTATATAATAACATAAGACCCATATAAAATGGTCCGGATGGGGGGAAAGGAATGGTTTTAACACATTTTAAAGTTTGAAAAAAAGGTTAGACCTCGAACTAAATCCAAGTGAACATGACTATAAAAGATCATGATTTTAAAGTATAGTCTGCAATCATTTACAAAGGTTAGGTATGTAATATGTTGTTTACAAATAACCCTTACAATGTGCCATCATGGATTAGTGGTTATCACATTTTATATATATATATATATATATATATATATATATATATATATATATATATATATATATATATATATATATATATATATATATATATAATATCCCCTCATGAAGGAAAATAAATATATAGTTTTCGTTTGCGTATTAGGTGTGTGTGTGTGTGCGTGTATATGTCGATAGATTTCTGTTTTAGTTCACTCCCAGTGTCATACGATAGAGGTAAAGTCCTCAATGTAAACTGATGAGTTCATATGCAGACTAAGCACCATTTTTCCCTGCAGTTATAAATGACTAACATAGTGATATTTGCTAAGACCAAACCATTTTCTGAAAGAAAAGTAGCACTCCATGTATGAAATTTTTAGGTACAATTTGGAACCATGAATTGAAATACAAATTTTCATAAGCAGACTAATTTTCCACACGCGAATTTCAGAACATATTTTGATTAAGAAATTAAAACCTCTTATTTTAAACAACATAATTTGCTAACATTACATTTTTACAAAACAGCCTTAGTGTTAGGAATTGATGAAATTGTTAAAGTAATCGGGACATACACTATGGTTGAAATTACAGATATTTCTGCATTTAGAATTGAATATGTAAACTGTCATGCATATAATTTTCTTCACACTATACATATGTATGAGAAAATATGAATAAATGTGTCCTTAATTTTGCATGTTCTTTTTATTGTTGCTTTATTTATCCCAATTGCTAGAGTCATACTCTCCAATTTCCGCAAGAATGTCGGCTTTTCTTTGGGTATTCGGAAATTATGCTCACGTGCAAATTGCCTTAGTAGTTTTATCTTTTTTCTTGGCAGTTGTTGTTGCAGTTGCTGCTGCAGTGGCAACCTGTGATGAAAATAGTTCTGGATTCAGTACAAATACGGGTCTCAATAATTTACACATATCAGCCTTTCTTATACTTATTGGTATGTGTACTGCATGCTGCCATGCTAGCTGTTTTAGCTGTGCAATGTAGTCATGTGAAGCGTCCTTCAAGTTGCAAAAGTTTGACCGTGAGAGTATTTTAGGATCAGAAAATGAGATCACCTAAATCCTGGTTCTTATTTCATACATTTCTTTTGGTGTGGTATCTGCTGGTTCTTGGAGATACAAAAATGTTTGTTGTTTTGATTTGCTTCTGCGCTTTCTATTAATCACAAACCGATCCACAGGGCTTTCAGAGTTGATTACGTAATTTGACCCAAAAGCCACATTTCAGGCATGGTCGTGTCCCCAATCCCACAAGTAATATTTTCGCTTGTGTGCTCTACAATATCCATAGTAGGATCAACATAGTTCGTATTTTCTCTACTTGGCGTAAACACTACATTTTTATGTATGTTGCTAGCAGCACCCCCAATCGTACTTTTTATTGATAACATGAATCTGCAAATCAGACCATGCCAAATAATTAACTATGTTTATCCCAAAGTACCCATAGCGAAGCCCTTTGTGGTGTTGAATAAAACATCTTTCAGAAACAAGTTCGCCTCAATAAGCGTGAGTCATAATCGAGTACGACAGCAGCATGCATTTCGTCCGACGACTGTCGCTAGTACCCAATAATATTAAACTATTCATCCACAATGTTATGTTTGATGATAATGTCTGAAACGTTTGTTATATACTCGCTCTTTCTCTTTCTTGATTTAGATGCCATTCTGATATGTATGCCCTAAGACTATTTGTTTAATTAGCCTGTTCTTGAACATCATCGTCACTGGCATCATCAAAACAAGCACTCGCTTTAGAAGCAGTCGGTGAGCTATTATGTTTCCTTTGAAATTGTACTCTTTCATGCACGATATTCTTTTCAATTTTATTTTCCCCAAGTTTTCGTTATTTTTCTAACGTCAGTCCCAGGTTCTACAACCTATCCATGTGTTCTGCATTTTGTTTCTGAGAATTCGTACAAGATCTGTTATGCTTCTTTAATGAACATGGGTGATGCATTCAAACGATATAGCAATGTCAATTGACCTGGCACATGTTTGACATTCCACTGTTTGTAACATCCATATATTCTTTCCGTATGCTGGGGGCAATCAATAGCTTCGTTACCAATCAACATTTTATATATAAACCGCCATAGCATTTTTTCAATACAATATTCACAATTCAACTAACACATTTCTCTCTTTGTCAGTACAAAACGTTTGCTATAAAATCATTGTAAGCTTAGCCAATAATCAACATAGAGACTTTTCTTTATAGCAATACAAGCCTGCATGTATGCAGTAAATTCATTCATTTCATTGTGCACTGATCTTTACCACAGGCTTGCTTGAATAAGTTCACTCTTCAGAATTTTGTTTCTACAATCAAGAGTAGTATGAAAAGCTAGGATTTGACTTTTTGCCCTCTTTGTAGGACTTCAGTCCGGACGAGACTGTACTCCTTATGCTAGATCATGAGTGTGGACTGCTTAAACCCACGCAGACAAAATTAAAGTGAGCAACACGGGACGCTTGCGTGGGGGCTAAACAAATCATGTGGTAGAGGCGAGGACGGGTAGAATGGCCCCAAAGGGGACAAGAAAGGCAGAAAAGTTTCATAACACATACATACATACATACATACATACAGACAAACATACAGACAGCCAGACAGATAGTACATCAGTATGAATAAAAATTTGGGGGCTCATTGATAGAACTACATTTTAACACGTTAATTAATGATTTGTTAAACTTGCATTTAGACTCTTGAATAATCAGAGAGAATTTCTGTGGTTCTAATGCTTCAAGTTTAATTCTTGCTGGAAATATATCTTAAATATTACACAGCTAACAGGTCATTTAATATACTCATTGTTTTTACATTACAATATCTTTTGCCAGATGTATCTTTATTACGTTACTGAATATTTACACTCGTTGAACTAGTGTATAAATTTCTTTATTTCAACAAATCTTTCTTTTCAAACTAATACAAAATGAATAAGAATTATTCTGTATATTGTTTAGCATATTGTGTAAAATGTAATTGACGGTAAAAAGTAAGTCAATAATTGTACCATATTATTTTATTTTATCACAATCCACAATACAATGTTATATATTTGTAACTAAGGTATCAAGTTATATTTTCCATTAAGACAATGGTAGCCATTGTGTGATATATGAATCTGCAAATATGTGCATATATATTAGTCAGTACCAATCTCACAATCTGTTTCTAATATATATCCAGCGCATGTATTATCGCCTCCTGTCTTTAATTATGGCATAATTATTGAGTAAATCAACTGAGAATGTTAAATATATATGATGGCAGACTAAAAGAAGGAACGCAATGACACAAACAAGAAAATAAAGTAGATGAAACAGAACATTAGGTATGTCCTTCTATTAGGGAGAATAATTTTTAGATGTGTCACTTGCAATTGATTTGTAATATTTACATACATTTATTTACAGAATATCCTGTCATCAAAATAGCTTGTGAAGTTATGAGAATGACACATGCAAAATTTCAATATCAACAAGATTATTCATGCGCACAAAGAAGTGTGGTTGCATTATAAATGAAAATACAGAACTGCAGGATCAAATATGTTTCATACCAGCCATATATCAGTTCTGCGGTGATGTGATGTGAGCTTATTTGTTATTTACGCAACGGAGTAATGAATCATTCATTCGGAATTTGAAATAACGCCTTGATACCATTTCTAATTATACTTCGAGCAGCAAATCTGTATTGGTCGGTTTAGAGAATACATTTATGCTAGACACAAAATATATTATTTCAGCAACATTCGTCAATGATTATGATATACACCAACCTGTGATCGATTTTTGTCTTGCATTTTGATAGTCTTATATGTTCAACAGCTCAGTCTTTCATCTTTTTCAAACAAAGCTCGGGTTGATAATACAAAGAACTGCAAAAACAAGAATCGAGCGATTCCCTACAAGGAAGGAAATTAATATAAAATTGCTCATACTTAATATTCTAGGTACACTCTAAATACAGCAATATTATAATCTAGGAAGCCTTAGACTGTGTACATTTTCTTACTAATTAGATTTCTCGTCCAGTAGGTGTATCCTTTGAAATAGGGAAAATATATATAATTCTACACAGTCATACAACCGTGTGAAAAGAAATACAGGTGTCGTCTTATTGCGTCAGATGTTTTTAGTAAGGGAAGATAATCATACCTTTACCATTATTATTTGCTCGAGTTAGTAATGCTTTACAATCTATATAACTACACTCATCAGTGTAGAAAACAACAAGTTTTTCATTAGAACTAGGTAATGTTCGTTTCATATTTCATTTACAGTACAACCAAGCAAACGAATTTGGAATCATGATATATTTAGCTTCAAACTAAATTCCATAAAAGAACAGAAAGGGTGGGGGGCGTAAAGAGAGTGTGGATATCTTATTCCTTCGTCTGAAGACTCTCACCTCACAATTTTGTGTAGATTTTCTACAATTTCAAAACACAATGAGTCTTTTATGCTTTAATAACATTTTGACTGCCATGCTTTTAAATATGGACTGTTCATAGATTAAACACAATGAATCTGATGGTAAACAAAATACCAGAATTGTACTTATTAAACTCACACGGTAAAATTCTAAATTTTGAAGGAATTGTTTAGTAGAATAAGTTCTTTAATCAACAGTTGGTTATCAACGATATCTTGAATTTGTTGCAACAACTGTGCTAGAACTCATTGCATGGCAGGAACGGCGTCCATAAGGTTACGTGTTGCGACTTAGATGTAGCTCTCGTTTAGCATATACAAACTGGTACACTTTCTCAAAAGGTCGACTACCGAATTGTTGATTTTGCAAAGGTACAATTTCAAGAGGATCCAAATGTTTTAGGCATTCTAGTTAAATACAGGACATTATATAAGTGACTTTAACACGAATTGTGGATATTTTATTTCCTGTTCTGAACAATGTTTCAAACTAAAGTAGCTGTCATAACTGATTGTCTAATCCTCCCGCATAATGATTGATATTTCGCTATATTCTTATCGGCATATGTCTGAGACAGTGCGATGGCACGATCTAGACATATCTGATCGTAGTTAAAATTCTAGACGATACTTTTGTATGATACTTCGAAGTTCATTCATTAATAAATCTTTTTTGTCGTCCACAGACTTTGGTGGTCAAACGTGCTTCATGTGAAGTGTCGCTTTTCCGTCGATGATGTTACACTTATCATTCGATTATTTGACGTTTTGTGACTAATTTTGGATTGTGTTAATTCTGCATGCATGGTGAATTCGATCCAGATAGAAGATTTCAAACTGTTGTGAGTAACGGGTAGTCTAAAACAATCGTCCTCTTTAGATCGGCACTGCCATTTCAATATCTCTATATCGATTCCCATATATAACTAATGAAACCAACTGCTTTCTTGTTTCTTGGCACTTCAGACTTGGAATCTTTACATGTCACCGTCAACGTTTAAGCGATCATTAGATATTTTATAAAAAGCACTTGCTGGGTCTCTTAAATGTGAAAGAAAAATCTTCAAGAATAGATGAGAGAGTCTTTTTTTAGATCTCTCTCTCTCTCTCTCGCAGACGTATATCAAATTTAATGTGTCAATCGTTACATCTTCAAAATTACTAGCACGTACTTGGGCTAACACTTTCTGATCGTTAGTGGCAACAATAAACGTTGTCATTTGGTCGCGTCATGTTTCTCTTTTAAATGGTGTTACGAATCTATGATCTTAAACTATAACAGAAAGGATGCGAAATCAACAAATTTAGTAAAGTAAAAAAATAACTGATTACCCTAGAATAAAACATGGAAATTCAAAAGACACTTACATTATTGTGAATTAAAATCCTCGACACTCCTAAATGTTTTATCATAAGTCCAAAAGTATAGAATGTTCCGAATGAATTGCAGTAATCTTGAAGGTCTTGAAAATCACAGTGATATAACTAAAAATGTTTTTAAATGGGTTCTCAACAGTCTCAAAGTAGTGTTTTGCTGGAAAAAAGTAAATTAGCACTTTTTAGTTACAATTAGTAATTTTAAATAAATAATTGTTCTCAAATTATATCAGAAGAAGACTACTTATTCGGATCATAGATTCCAAAGACTGATATGAGACATGAATGAATAATTGTTTGCCATATCGTTTGTATATACATATTTCACTTCATCTATATCGCAAAAAAATTGCTCTGGAAAACCCAAATTTCCGATGGGCTGGAGAAAGGAATAGAGAATGAAAGTCAATACTACAGCGTTGACCTGTCACTTATAGGGCTTTGGAAAGGACCGGAATCAACCGAGATATGCTGACATGTCGGCAATTTAAGTTTGATCATTCACTCGATTATATGATGAAAGCTGTTTTAACGGACAAACACAATGGCAGATTGAACATAACATAAATTATAGAACTATTTCTAAGAGAAAGTGTATAATTCAAATATCTTGTTCAATTTCATTCTGTTTATGCAATTGCTTAGATTGCTATATTTTACATATGGAAACTCGCGTTGTTTTATTCTATCCCTGAGCAGCAGAGGGGGCGAATCGGACATTTTGTCCAATCGTCATTTGGTTTAATTAATACTTTTGTGCACTCAGCGGATCCAGCGTCGTCAGCGCCTGGTAAAAAAAACGACGTCGTCGTCGGGGGGGGGGGGGTAAATCGAACGTCATTTAGTTTAATATACTTTCTGCACTCAGCGATCCAGCGTTGTCAGCGTCGGGTAAAAAAGCGCGACGACCGCGTCGATGTCATCGCCCCCTCTGCTGCTAAGGGGCTATTTACAATGAAGATCTTTATGATCTTACAAACAGAGTGATCACTAACTCCTCCTCTTGTAGATCAATCAGGTTATTTGACTGATCGGTAAGTTTAAAATTAATTCTTGTTAAAAACCGATTATGGCATCGCATATAGACCGGATTAATTGGACTCTCAACGATTAAAAATCCCGGAGGGGCTGTTGGTGAAAATGAATAAAGGATATACCCCTGTTGAGCCTGATTTGATTGCTTGGAATCCACCTGGTAACTCCCTTCGATAACATCACACACTAAATTGATTGCTATTACCGATGTGATATTTACGTTGTATGGAGCAATATGCCTACCACCCTCTCCGTTATCGTGTCTGAGGATAGTTGATGGGCCGAGAAAATCATTAAGAGATTTTCTTAGTTCTGGCGCATTGTATCCTGGAACCTTTAAATCGGGTAAATCGGCTTCTGTGATATTATACTCGGTTAGGAATTTTTGTTTATTATCATCGCTGTTAGCAGATATTGTTTTAACGATTCGTTCATTGATATATTCCATGTCTGATATAAGTTGATTTAACACCTCAACGTGTTTTCGTGCTTTTGTTTTCCGTAGCTGTTCTAGTTGTGATTGGTAATTACGATTAATTTCGGTAAAAGCACCAATGATATCATTTAAATTAACTGTGACCACGGCGGACGATTCAGGAGTTTCCTTATACGGAAAATACCATTGCATGGTATTCCTGTCTTGAAATATAAACCTGCTGGGTAATAACGTGTTTTTTATAATAGACAAATCATCTCGATAACTGGGATTAATTTCATGATACGATTGCGCATTCGTGTGCAAGTCCGCGGGGATTTCATGAGGTGGATTCTTAGGCCATCCTAGTATGGTTCTTATTGAACTGTTATAAATATCAACCATATACCCCGGTGTGCTTATTTCAATCGTCGACGATAACGTTGGTTCATGAACCGTAATAGCTATTTTTGATTCTTTTGTGGTAATCGATTTTATCCTGCGTTGAAATTCTTTATTGATTTGTTCTATTTGGTATGACCCAGTTGGTATTGAAACAGTTTTCCAGTCTGGGGTCCCATTGGGTTTATTTGTCCATGCAAAAACCAGCGAGTTATTAGGTTGTTGTCCGTTAAATGCATCCGCTCGGATATTAGGCCAACTGTGATATACTCGCAATTTTGCCAGCGCTATTTCCTTTACTGGAACCGATGATGGGAAGTTCACACTGAATTCGGGTTTCGTTGATGTTATTGATATCATACTTGTTTGTACCGGAGTGGTGTTCTCCGCGATCCGTTGAAGTAATTGAAACCCTTCGGGGTTCAGCGACATTATTATTATTCGCTGTTTTTAGTGTTCAATTTCAACAACCGAATATTAACAACCTGCTTGTTTTCAGAAGAATGTTTTAAGCCTATTGAAGTGGTTTCAGCGACGTGGTTTCCAGCTTCCAGTTGAAAATCCTCGATTTTTGACATCGCGGAGTCATACAACTGGACCATCGTGGAGAATTCAACATCGGATATGAACGAATTATCAATCGACAACGAGATCAACCCGGATAATTTCGAGTACGCGTCGGATACTATTTGATGTTTTACTGTATACTCGTTGAGTTTTTTCTGAGAACACGATGATATCTTTCTAGTGATTGCGTTGGCAACTCCAGAAATTGTTGTCGCCGCGGAGATAGCGATTGGAACAGCGATCGGGGCTATCATGGTCACCGTGGATAAAATGACACCGGTGCCAGCTACTATACCGGACACCGAGTACACGGCCACGTCGATGGTGGTTATTTTTCGACGGTATTTTTTTATTTTTACACGGTATTGTTCGGAAAGCGTTTTCAAGTTCGCGGAGAATTCTTTTACGGTATCGAATCGATATTGATGTGACTTCGGTGATACCTCTGATTCAATTACCTTGGTGGTCATTTTTATTTTAAAAGAACTAGTGTTTTCAATTACTTACTTAGATCCACTACAAATTCCACATACCATGTGATGTTTGCCCTGGCTAAATTTCTATCAACGGCATAAATTGTAAACCGTTCAGTTGCATCCTTGTCAATGATTGTTGATATTGTACTGTTAAACCCGGATGAACTCGACGATGATATATTAAACTGCATCATTGAAACCAGTGTCAATCGATAAATGCCCTTAACAGTTGCGGTAATATTTACTATATTATGCGCAGAAGCTGTCCAAGTGAATGATCCATGCCGAATTGTGTATACTGTGTTGATGGCGTTCTCATGAGGGATTTTTATTTTTTCAAATTGCTCTGTCATTTTCGGTAGTTTGTCTTTAATAGCTGTAATATCAGTTTTGATCGTTCCTATTTCCCCTGTATACGCGTCTATACTTTTTTGTTCGCTGCAACATCAGTTTTGATTATTCCTATTTCCCCTGTATGCGCGTCTACATTTTTTTTGTTCGCTGCAACATTAGTTTTGATCGTTCCTATTTCCTGTGTATGCGTGTCTATATTATTCTTGTTCGCTGTAACCTTAGTAATGAGTATATTTATTTCCTGTGTAGACGCGTTTACACTCCTTCTGTTCGTTGCAACATCAGTTTTGATCGCTCCTATTTCCCCCCAATACGCGTCTATATTTTTTTGTTCGCTGCAACATTAGTTTTGATCGTTCCTATTTCCTGTGTATGCGCGTCTACATTTTTTTTGTTCGCTTCAACATTAGTTTTGATCGTTCCTATTTCCTGTGTATGCGTGTCTACATTTTTTTGTTCGCTTCAACATCAGTTTTGATCGTTCCTATTTCCCCTGTATGCGCGTTTATATTTTTTTTGTTCGCTGCAACATCAGTTTTGATCGTTCTTATTTCCCCTGTATGCGCGTCTATATTCCCTTTGTTCGCTGCAACATCAGTTTTGATCGTTCCTATTTCCTGTGTATGCGCGTCTACATTATTCTTGTTCGCTGCAACATCAGTTTTGATTGTTTTTATTTCCTGTCCATACGCAGTGATATCATTTATAGTTGTTGTAATTTCATCCAGCTTGGTATTTTTTTTACCAAAGAATTTATCAAAGTTGTCATCGATCCTGTTAACATTTTTTCGTAACGTGTAAAATTGGCCCGACAGCGTTGTAAACTCCAAAATAGTACTTTTTATCCCTGCAAGATTCGGTTCGGTTACCGTCGGGGTCCCAAAAAAACTAGCGGTAGTGAGTTGTATATCGGTGACAGACTTTTGTATCCCCTCGAACTGATTTGCTTGCGCGTTAAATCTATCATAGAAATTTTTTAACGAATTCGACATGGATATATAATTGTCGCCCAATGTATTTATTTTTCCATTTATCGTCAAGATGGATTCACCTGATTTAAGTCGTCCGTCGCTGGTATACAACGCGATAGTGTTCTCGGCGGCATCACGCTGTCGTGTTAAAACGTCATCCAGCGACACATTACTGGATTTCAATTTACCCTGGCGATCTTGAAATACAACTATTTCACCTGGGTCAACACTTGTTAGGTTTAACGTCTCAGCGATCTCATCCTCAATTAGTTTTTTTTTTATGTCATCGGTGGCGGACGTTATGGGTTCTTTCAGCGCCGAAATAGGTCGTCCCCAGATATCAATCATTGTTATCTAATGTAATTGCCTCTAAATTTCCCACTAGTGTATTCGTTTACAACCACATGAGGTGGTTTCCACGATGATGAAATCGCCGCGAGTACGTTCAATACCTCACGGCCACATATCGGTGGGTCATTTAATTGTTGTGTTGGCAGCGTTGAATAAAAAACCGGGTCTGAACACGCCCGGATATACCGCATGAACTCGTTCGGCGGGGCTAACCCGTATGAATCAAAATAGACGATCGCACGCGGATCAATTGCGTATGCAACCCAATGAGTTCCCGCTCCGGAGGATTTATCGAGGTTAATTATACCGGTTTCAATATTCCTTGGTTTTGTTGGTAATTGATCCCTCATAAAAACACCTCTGAAGTTTTTTATCGCTAACGCGTCGGCGGCATCTATTAAATCAAAATTGGATAACGGAACCATAGACTCTTGCGTTAATAAACGGTTCCCGGTAGTCTTAGACGCTTCCCCGAGTACCATGAATACGGGGTTCCCGGTAGTCTTAGACCCTTTCCGGCTACGGATCGTCCTCGTTTCTTTTTTTTATAGCCTCTCCCGGTTGCCTTCTTCAATGCCATTCCCGCCGCGGTACCAACGGCCCCCAACGACGCCGCCTTCGCCACTGCTGGGGCCGCCGCGGCAATCAACGCTGGAATCGCAGCTAACAACGGAAATATCCCACCGGTCTTTTCCATGTTTTTGATTGCTGCGGCTGAGAAAGTTATTTGAATACCCTTTTTATTCTTCATTGCATCATTGAAATGTTTTATTTGACGCGCCGTCAACGATATCTTATGCTTGCCACCAATCATCTGTGACGGCTTTAACGTTATTGTGGTTCCACATTGTTTAGCGGACTTTGATTGTAATTTCTTGACTTGACCATCGGTCAACTCTACACTGACAACACTATACGACATTTTTATTGTAAAACATTTATGTTTTTAATTACATATTTTCCACTGGTGCATCAACGATTCTCATTCGTCCACCAACACCTTCCAACAGCATTGATTTATCGCTGAGAATGACAGCAACCGCTCTATAATTAACACCACCCGGGGCTATACGAGCTCGGAAGTGTATATCAACGACGGATTGTCTCGTTAAATCAAGATGTTCCAACGAAAAGTAATAAATCGGATACAGGTTTTTAAAATCAAGTTGTGATATTTGCAAACCAGTGTCGACGTTTTGATCACGACCCATATATGACAGCAATCGATGGTACACACGTGCAACATGGTTGTTGTCGTAATCAAGCTGTATATCCTCGGATGGTTCCTGTTGTCCGTTTATTCTCAGCGAAACCTCCCTGACTCCTAATCGATCAAATATCATATGGCTGCGTTCTTGATTACCCAATCGATCCCTATTCTGTAGCGCTATAAATATGTGACGTGGAGCTGAAACGCCTTGTTTTGATGCCAGGTGCCATGTAAATGTATCAGCGACATTATCCTCTTTAGCATCAGTTGTTACCGCTAGCCAACTCAATAATGATTTTCCCCCCTGTTCCATAAATGATAACAATCGTGCTTCCGTGGTAACTGATGGAGTCAACACCGGCATCCACAATGCTATTTTAGTTAAAACGACTTTACCGTTATCGACGCCAGCAGCACGCCATATTGCATTGTTATCATCGCCCCTTCGCACGAGTGCTACTGTATGTTTAGCCCCATAGATAACTTTTCTGACATTTCTGCAAAATCCAAATATGTGATGGAGTGGAATCGCGCATGAAAAATGTCGGCGTGGTCCTTGCAACATCCCTACTCGTGTTGCAAATCCTAGATTGTAATTACCGTTAATACTTTTTATAATAGTGAAATCAGCGCCTGGTCTTGCCCTGCGGTCTGGGTTAGCTGCTTCAGCCTGTGGGTCAACTGCGTTATTTCTTTCCGTCAGCACGTTAATGTACTGAAGATGGTCAGCGTTATCAGTAACGTCCTTTGCGAACATCATAGATGGGCCCGCCGATCTTGTATAATCATCTGAGTATCTTGATAGCCCAATTATCGTCGTTGCAACATCAACCTCGCGTTCTATTGACTCAATTTCTCGCCCGTCAATAAGATATCTGGCACTCTCAAATAACGCCATGATACCGTTGTTGACGAAGCCAACTCGAACACGAGGGTCATCTGCGTATGGTGTATTAGCGGCAACATTTGTCACGAGTTCTCCCTCGATTTCGATAAACGCTTCACACGGCAAAAAGTATTTACTGGTATCATGGACTTGAAGTTCAATTCGCGATCGTAGGTCGGCTTGTGGTGGTTGATAGGAATAAAATTGATAATCACGGACAGAATCATCCCTGCGCACTGGGGCGTCCATATCAAACGCGGGATCAGCGGTTCGCGCAAACATTTTATTATTTATCATGTTGATGTTTTCAATTGCAAACTAATCTACGATTTTCAGCGTCGTCTTCGTTTCGGTTTAAGACCACTTCCCGCTATCGCGTTCATGATCGCGTTGGTTGTTGCATCAGACGACGACGACTCCGTCGTTGCCATCAATGGCGAAGCCATCAATGGCGGAGTCGGCAGCGATTGAGTCGCCAGCGATTGAGTCGCCAGCGGCGAAGCCATCGACGCTAGTTTTTTTTTCACCGCGTTATTTATTACCCTGCTGACATTTGCAGGCATCACTGTTGTAGAACGCAACGGCGTTTGTTTTTTTCTTCTCACCAACGACATTAGTTTGTCCTTTGCTGCAGAAAACGCCTTTCCGGCAACATCTCCAATAGCGCTGATTCCCTTATCACGAATAACATCAATGGCTTTCATCGATAATTGTTTAGCTAACGGCGAGCAGCAGGGAAGTTTAACAGACCTTCGTGTACAGACCAAATAAACCTTCCTACGCAAACTTTCTCCGTAGAAGCCTCAGAATTCAAAAATAAAGCCTTCTACGGGAGCTAATTTTCATGCATTTCAGACCAGGTGCATCGGGTGGTCGCGCTGGTGTGTTAGTAAATATAGCGTTCGAGACAGGAAAAATAAATGAAGGCAATAATTTTTTGTTTTTTGTTGCAACGTGGGGCTGCTTTGGCCAATTTTACGTCACATTAAAATGATATACTTGAAAATAATATGAGTTCGAAAACTACCACAGTTGGAGAGCCTCATTCTGCTAGATTAGCGCGAGAACAATTAGCGGCAGTAAAGAAACTTATCCCGGCAAAAGAATTATATAAGAAAAAGGTCCGAGCACACGAAGACACAGAATTTGGAATTACCGAGATATCGTCAAAATGGTTAAAGCCAGTTACCGAAACAACCGAGCGAGTCGTATATGGTGAGAAAAAAGATAAGGATATCATGAAAAGTGGAATTTATCCCACGTTGAAAGGTATCGAGGAACACTCACGAGAATTACCGGAACGATTAGCAATACTAGCACAACAACGCGGGCAACAACCAGGAGGAGGAACCCCTGCAATTGGTTTTAAAATAAGTAAAGGAAAACCTGGAGGAAGAAAACCTGGAGGAGGAAAACCTGGAGGAAGAAAAGTGTTCAATCTCGAGGATTTAAGAGGAAATTTCACCGAGGCGGGATGGGGAATAATATCACAGCCGCTCTCGACGTTGTATAGTAATATAGATCAATTTGGTCAATTTGCGGAAGATTATTTTGATGGTCGAGGAGAATATCTGACTGATGAAGGAAAAAGAAGATACGCAAACCGTAAAAATTGGTATAATATGTTATATAAAGTTTACACGGGAAAATCACAGGTGAGAGAAACGGATCCATATTACAGAAGATTTTTATCAGCCGCAATGGAAACGCATAATTATAATAAGGAACTAGCGGAAGAAGAAAAGCAACAAGCGAAAGAAAAAAAGCAACAAGCGAAAGAAAAAAGACGACAGGAGAAAGAAGAAAAGGCTAAATTTTCACGGAAAAGAAAAGCAAAATTAAAAGAAGATATTCAACCACAGGAGGAAGATATTCAACCACAAGAAGAAGATATTCGACCACAGGAATTAGGAGCCAGACCAAAAGAAAGAAGTCAGCCTCAGGAAAAAAAGAAAAAACCAAAGAAAAAAGATGAGAGTGACCAGGAACCAATAGTTCAACCAAGCGACTACAAAAAACCTGCGGACGAGAGAGTTCGATTATTAACTGAGGAAGAAATTGCATCTCGTTCAAGATCAATTGATCGTAGTATACCTGCTGATGATTATTTGAGAGAAGACAATATCGGTGAGCTCAATGATAATTTTGCAAGATTATATTTTGCTGCGAATTATACTCCAGAAAATAGAAAATTATTATTGCGAGAACAATTTGTTGACATAGTCAGAAGTGGAGATTGGCCGGCGATAATTTATTTTGGTAGTTTAAGAAAGCTTATGAACTACTTCGATCACGAATATTTAAAATTTCTAGGGGAGGTCGATGAATATAAAGAAAGGCAAAGACGATTATCATTATCACGATATCCTGTAAAAAGCGGGTCACCACGGGAAGATCCTGGACCAAGCGAACCGCCACCGCAAGATACTAAAATAGGAAGCGGATATACTATTTGCCCTGACAGCGTCGTCAACGATGTATCTCGCCTCGAAATATTAATAGGAGGAAAGCGAGCCGGAAACAATTCTTCTGAAATAATCAACGAGGCCTCAGATATTTGTCAGCGATTATTCCGCGGCGGTGTCATTGATTCTTACATTTACAAAGAGCTCGTTGACGAACTCATCGATTAAAACAACACAATTGAGATAACATGATTGTTCACAAACATCAACGCAGACCTAGACAGGTCCGCATAGTTAACTCTCGATTGCCCGTATATAAATATATTCACGGTAACGGATTAGGTAATATTGTTGGAAGCCTCGTCACGCGAGTAGTCCCTAAAATCGGACCCGCAGCTAAGCAAATTGCATCAAAAGCAATAGGAAAAATTGGCGAGACTGTCATCTCTGGTATTGGTAATTTGGCCAGTAAAGGCTTCAATGTTGTCAAAAGCAAAATATCAAATTTAATGCGTAAAAAAAAGCAGCCCGTCAAATTACCTAGCACCAGCGAAATGTCCGCCGATGTCAGTAAAGCTATAAACGACGCAGCAAATAAAAAAATAAATGACCTAGCACAGGAAGTTGCAAATACAAGTTTCATATCGGGTAGCGGTCTTCGTTTTAGACGATAATTCTTAATAATAAATGTTCGCACAAGTGTCAAACGAAGTGTTCGACATGGACGAGCCTGTAGGCAAGGACACCTCCGTGCGTGATTTCCAGTATTTCTCGTACGACACAGTTGAACCAAATACACCTAATCGCTTGGAAATTCAAGTTCACGATACGACAAGATATTTTCTCCCATCTGAGGCATATATCGAAGTTGTCGGGGAAGTTGTTAAAGCAGATAATACCGCCTATGCAGCAGATTTTAGGGTCGGATTTGTTAACAACGGTATTATGGCATTATTCAAGAGTGCCACTTACATGATTGACGGAAGAGAAATTGAGTCAATTACCAATGATACTGACTTAGCAACGATGATTATAGGTCTAGCTAGATACTCGGATGATTTTACTAGATCAGCTGGCCCTAGTATGATGTTTGCCAAGGATAATTCTAATCGTCCCGAAAGTAGGCCGTTTCTTATCACACAACCCAACGATCGCGCCGCTCCTAATGCTGCTCCCGCTGCTATCGAAGATATGATCATTAAACCTTATCCTGATTATAATCTCGGATTTGCCACGCGAAAGTCTATGTTAACACCAGGTAACAGAAGATTCTCTTGTGCTATTCCGTTATCCCATATATTCGGATTTTGCAGGCATTTCAGGAAAATTATCTACGGAGCAAAACACACCGTTACGTTTGTCAGAAAGGAAAATAGCAACGATGCTATCTGGCGAGAAGGTGCTGTCGATTACGCTACTGGCGTGATAGGTCCCAATGATGCCGCGAATAATAACGGTATGGTAAAATTACTTAAATTTACTTTGTGGATGCCAGCGATAACTCCATCAATAATCGAGGAAGAAAAATTATTGTCATTCATGAACCAGGGCGGTAAATCTGTTATGTCTTGGCTGACAACAACAACAGATTCCACAACTATCAATATTAATGGTGATTTTACCTGGCGTATTGCATCGCAGCAGGGTACCTCTGCACCTAGGCATATCTTTATCGCTTTTTTGCGTACCAGTAGATATCATCAATTATACAGTCACATGATATTTGATCACATTGGAGCAACAAATGTGTCGTTGAGAGTAAATGGCCAACAAGAACCATCCGAGGAAATAGCAATTGATTTTGAAAATCATTCGACGGCTCGTGCATATCATCGCTTGTTGTGTTTTATGGGTCGTGATCAAAATATCGATACCGGATTGCAAATATCACAGTTGGATTTTAATACTCACTATCCTATCTACTACTTTTCCCTGGAGCATCTTGATTTGGTAAAACAATCCGTTGTCGATATCCATTTCAAAGCCAGAATTAACACAGGTGGACTTAATCACAAAGCAATCGCGGTTATTCTCAGCGATAGAACAATGATCCTAGAAGGAATTAGTGGCAGAATGAGAGTTATCGACGCACCTGTTGAGAAAATGTAACTTTAAAATGAAAATCGAAGATTTTTAAGATTTTTAAGATTTCTAAATTTAGATTAAACGATTATTAATATGCCATACGAACACGTCAGCGTAACTCTGACCCCGGGTCAGATGAAAAAACTCCAAACAGCAACAGCAAAGCGATGCGGTGTGAAATTAACCCTGAAAAACGATCAAATTCAGGGTGGGCCTAACAAACTGTCGCTAACTAGGGGTCAACGTGAACGTTTCACCGAAGCCAAATCAGCGAATTCCGGCGTTCATGTGAATCTTAGTATAGGTGCCATCAGAGACAAGGTCAAAACGGGCGGAATTTTCCCTTTCCTAGCTGCTATTCCTGGATTATTATCCGGGGCTCTTCCGGCAATTGCAAAAGCGATAGGATTAGGTGCGGCCGGAGCTGTAGGCGACAAACTAGTACACAAAGTAATGGGAGGACGATATGGTAAAAAAAAGGGAAGCGGCCTTTATCTAAGACGCCCTCCTCCGTACGGATCCGGCCTAAGATTAACGCGCCCTATTCAAATTTAGATTTATTCAGCGAAGCAAAGAAAAAAAAATAAAGTTTTTCAGAGGCGTATTTATGCGGGATCAACTACCAGAAAAACCAAATTCCACCGAGACAGGAATAATAAATCTCGATTCAAATACCGGTCCTGGCACACATTGGGTCGCCTACGCGATTAATCCTCGCGAAGTTGTTTATTTTGACTCGTACGGACTAGCTCCACCAAAAGAATTTATTGATTACGTGTCAAAGTTAAATATTCCAATTTGGTATTCGACACTTCCGACGCAGACGTTAATGGATCCACCGATATGCGGTCCTGAATCAATTAATGTCCTTGATGCAATTTCAAAATCATCCGGTCCGTATCATAGAATCGTATTTAAATACGCCGCAGATAAGTATCATGGTTGATATTTACGGAAGTTTCCTGTACAGGAAGAAGGAAGTAGCTGACGTCGATCTATCAAAGTTCGCCACGAGGGAGGATATTAATAATCTTCTGTCGTTGTCAGAAGTAGATCCTGGCGAAGTTGCTATTTTTCAGAGCCGCGAAGGAAGATTACAAACAAGCAACGTCAAAATAACTGATATAATCAAGCGAGACGAATATAACGATCGCATTAATCAATTTACTAGCCTGTCAGATTCGGTATCAAAATCCATCGCTGATATCGCCGATATTATAGCGAAGTTACCCCTGAAGGCTAATATCGCGGATGTGGAAAAAAAGGACAACGAGTTATCAGCAACGTTGCTTCTGAAGGCCGATAAAACATTATACGACGATCTTCAGGACAGAGTGACAAAAAGACTTAACAGGCTAAATAACGATCTTAAAAAACTCGACGATACCTTAGGTAAACTTAGTAAAAAAATTGACGAGGATATAAAAACATCCGTCGATAATATCTCCACCACCGCAAACGAACTAGCAAAGAAAAAAGCCGATCAAGCATCGCATGACGATCTTAGCGATAAAGTAAGAAAAATCAACGAGGATATTACTAATATTCTCGCCGATATTACCGAAATAAATATCGTAATGAGTCAGAAAAGCAATAAAACATTACACGACGATCTCAGCGAGAAAACAAAAAAAATCAACGAGGATATTGCTAAAATTAACGAGGATATTAACGTGGTACGTGAATTGGCGCGTCAAAAAGTCGATACATCGGTGTACGACGGAGAAATTCGAGATTTAAGTGCGAAACTTCTTGACGCAACTACAAAAATTAGCGATATTAACACAAAAATATCGTCAATGAATCTTGGAATATTAGCGCGTATTTCGATACCAGCGGAGGTAGAAACAAAAAGTATTCCTTGTAATGTACCATTTGTGGTAAAAATACAAGATGTTGAGTGGACACCTGAGAATAACACATTTAGCTTTACTTCGCCAATTACTGGCGTATATCGAGTATATATTATCTCCTTGATGACAAAATTCAATGTAATAATGGACGATGGTTCTGATCTTCGTGAATATTATCCTGGGTTTTTTGTTATTACTATATTTAAAAATACAACGAAAACTTTTAGGCTAGAACCACTAATTAGAACCATGATGATGGCCGATTGTCAAGTAATTTTCGAATATTTATCCGGAATATATCCAATTGGTTAGATAAACTAACTAATAAATGACCGCATCGGATTACCGATACAATCAGGCGCGTTCATGGCAGGATTCGTTAAAAAAACTTCTTGACGGGTATCAGGTAAAAATAAAGAAATATCAACGCAGATTAATTGCCATTGATGTTGCTGTGTACGCGGTAAGCGCAATTATCGCCGGCGCAGGTATAATCTTATCCGCGGTAACAACAATCGCACCAATCATAGCAACGATAATAATCTCGTCGACAACAACAATCGCCGGTGTTCTCAATATCATCGCAAAAAAAATATCCTCATGTACAAATGAAAAATTGTCCTTGTACACGAGTAAACTATCCCAGGTCAACGAGGCGTATTCGAAATTATCGTCGTTGCTTTCTGAGAGTCTCAACGACGGCGTTATATCCGATCTAGAATTTTCTGTGATGGTAAATATCTACTCCGAGATTGAACAAATGAATATAAATAATGTCCGAACTAACTCAAATCGTGACAAACACGACACCGCCGATAACAACGCTGATATCGGCAAGCTCAACCAGGCCAGAATTTAGTATCGATTTTCCAATACCAATTAGCGTCAAGGAAATTGCGCTGTCACAGTTACGCGTCTATAACAGCTGGCCCAATGTTAGATCGAAATCATTTGGTAGATTATCGTCGAATAATTCGCTTGTTTTTGCCAATAAAAACAAACCTGATGGAACTCCCGATTGGATCGTCGTTGGCATACCAACAGGCAGTTAAGAAATTGAGCAAATCGATAAGGAATTTACCAGTAGAATATCAAATATAACCGGCGATGATAAGCCAGGAATAAAAATATTAGCACACGAACCAACGCTGTCATCGATAATCGAAGTAAAATCGCCATATGTCGTCGATATTTACCAGTCATCGATTAGGACAGTTCTAGGTTGGCCCGAAATCACACCTCTGGTAAAACCAGAAAAACCAGATTTTATTATTCCAGGTTGGCACGAAGAAGCTCCTCCAGAACTACCGGAGCCAAAAAAATCAGATTTTATCACCGACGAAGGATGGTACGGAGATTATAGACACAGGACTACGATCCACAATGCCATCAACCTCATGAACAACCACAAATTTAACCTGGTAGTGTTCGCTTTTACTTTCAGGGACAACAAAATTCTCTCGTGGTTGCCTCTTCCTAAAATTCCCCCTGGTGTGGAAATCTTCGACGCTACCAACATTAACAGGATAATATCCCCCATAGACGGCATCTTGATAAGAAGAACCATCGACGAATTTAATCAAGAACATAAATTACAATTAAATTTACTGCGGGAATCCTTTCATGAATGTATCTTAAATAAATCAGGTTCATGCAGCGAAATTATCGAACGCGTGAAGATTTTAAATCAACTCGCGAATGATGTTGAATATTATCACGGCATGTTCATTCGGGCGATAACCGATGATATATCAATTGCCGATTATGTTCTTCCTATTAGCAGCTTCACGTTGATCAGAAATTCAGGAGAAAAACAAAAATTCATGACAGTATTTGGATTAACCGAGGAAACGCTACCAAATTTCAAATTTCCTGATTATGATGTTGATAAAATGAGAAAATCTGTTACTGATACCATCGATGATTTATTTCCGAAATTACATGCCGCGTGGACTAAAAAAATACAATCAGAATCGATTCTCAAACATAATAATGATCCTGCCGGGCAAGGGCGGCATATCTCGCCAGGTATCGTTAACATAACGGAGGTTATCGCGATTTATCTTCACGCGGATGTCGTTGAAGGTAGCTACAACGTGGATTCGTCTGTGTCAGAGCAGGCACAGCAGGGATTTATCTTATATTCGTTTTCACCTAGCGCCTCTCCGGGTTTTTTGATAATAAAAGAGCCAGTAAATCCGTTTTATCTGCGATGTCACAATCGATTATTGTCGAGGATAAATTTCAAACTGACGGACCAGAATGGAAATTTGCTTGATATACGCGGGGAAACACTAAGTATCAACTTGCTGGTGAGATCGTAATCTTTCCGCCAGAGAAAAATAACCAAAAAAATAAATAAAAACCAGGAAATTTTTCAAAATTAGTAAATTTCTTAATTTTGATGGGGTAAATACCCGTCAAATTGAGTAATTTATATAATTTCGTAAATCTGTTGGGGTAAATACCCGTCAAATTGAATAATTTATATAATTTTATGTTTTTAATGGGGTAAATACCCGTCAAAATTAAGAAAATTGTACAATTTCAGTAAATAAATTAATTTAGTAAATAATAAAAAAAAATAATAAAAATCAGGGAAATTAAGAAATTTGTGTAGTTTTATGTTTTTGATGGGGTAAATACCCGTCAAATTGTGTAATTTATATAATTTCGTGAATCTGCTGGGGTAAATACCCGTCAAATTGAGTAATTTATATAATTTCGTAAATCTGTTGGGGTAAATGGTAGTCAGAAATAAGAAAATTGCACAATTTCAGTAAAATAAATAAAAAAAATAATAAAAATTAGAATCGGAGATTCTTGAAATTTTGTTGTTTTTTTTGTTGATAGAAATTTTTAAGAATCTTAAGAATCTTCGATTCCAATTCTAATTTTACTCTCATCGACCAGCTTTTTTAGCTGCCTGACGCGCGAGCTGGTAATTTTTCTCGACTCGTATTCGTCTGATAAACTCGACCTTACTTTTTCTACCAGCGTCGATAATTTAACGAAATCCTCGATTTGATCATCGCTGACAGACGCAAGCGATTGATACATCGCAATCTGGATTTTCTTTATGAACTTGTATTCGGATGGCAGCGTGTACCTGTACTCGAGTTTTCCTTGGACGATCGTTTCAAATTCGGACCGGATTTTACCTGCGTCCAAATCTGAAGATAAATTTACATTTTTATTTTTCAGATCCTCGATGGCCTCGATGATGTTGTTTACATTTTTCTCGTTCATTTATATTATATTTGTAATCTTCAATTTAATTTTAGAAAATCCTGAGATTTTTAATCGGATATTATCGGAATATAGTAAAATTCGAACCATTCGCTGAATTTGTAGGAAAACGTCGCGTTGATTATTTTTTCTGTCGCACGTTGCACCGATGCTGGATTAATATCAAAATATCTTGCAGCGGCACTCATCGATGTGAATATAATTTCCTCGTTTGTTTCTCGATTTACTGATTTAACCGCCTTAGATGGTCGCCGTACGCCACCGGTATTACCAAATTTGGAATTTTCACTCGGAGTTACCGCGCGAAGATTGAATATCTTGTTGTTAAGCTTATCTCCGTCGATGTGGTCGATAACAAGACCGACTTTTATTGGTCCGTGAAAACATTCAAATACAAACTTATGACAAAAATAACTTGCGCATCTTCGTTTTTTGTTTTTGTTAATGGTAAAAATAAGATAACCTGAATTACAAACCTTACCGACCCGATTCTTTGTTCTAATATTTCTAACGATACCATCGGACGACGCCTCGTATCCAGTGATCGTTGGGTGAGATTTAAACTCGTGTGTCATTGTTGATTCAGGAATCTCTGATTTCAGGCTCATATATGATAATCTATATGTCTAAATCGTTATTAGCTTGAAATCGATTAATATAATCTTCTTCGCATGTTATCACGGACGAGGATTTTTTTTCGTAATACCGACGCAATTCTCGATAATTCTTTCCTCCACAAACCAAACACAACCGAGTTTTCCCTCGCGTGCCAACTTGACAAACTAAACATCGCTGTGGTCCTTTGCTACCACGCCGAATCGCATGTATGTGAGCGCCGCAATAATCGCCTCTGCAGGATTTGTCACAATTATTTGTTGAACCGATTAGTATCCATTTGCAATGCATTATAATTTAAACATATGTCTAAAATATAATCATGGACGCATTTGATCTTGATGAGGCAGAATATATTATACCTGAAGTTGATCGGGCCAAGAAAGAGTTCTTCGATGATGGAGCGATTCACACTTGGTCGACATGGAAAACAAATTCCATCGATGCCACGATGAACCTGGAGCGAGCTAAGAAAATAATCGAACATATAAAAATCGAACACAAAGAAGAGCGATTTATCTTTGGAATAAAATTTATCGCACAAATGCCTGACGATACTTGGATTATTCGCGATAAACGAGATCCTGTGCGTGGTGGTAAGAAAAACGTTGTTTTTGATAAAAATTCTAAACCCGGATTGTTACTGGGAATCGATGGCCCTTATTATGCTAGATCCTATCCAGCCAGCGCTGTTGTTTATGGAATTTATCGGCTGAATAACAATCCGGACGTAAAAAACCTACCTGCGATGAAAGAATCACCGATGATAAACTGCGTGGCTGAACGTGTTATCGAGCACATGAAAAACGCTCGACGTGGATCTGGTTTGACACAATTGAGGCTGGATAAAATTAATGCGTGGGCGAAGACTGTCGCTGATGGTGCATCGGTGGACGATGTAGCTGCGTTGAGTAAAAAACTTAAATTTCCAATCACGGTGAAAACGTTATCGGGAGAAATATTATACTCGTCGCCGTACAGATCCCGAGGAGCGCCAATCGAGATTATCGATCATAACTCCCACGCGTGGTCGCATTCGGTAATGATATTTCCGCGGGATCGTGTGGTTAAATTTTATCCTGTAGATGTTGAGAATTTCGCGGAGAATAATTCCGATGATATGTTCAGATTTATCAAAAAATTAAGCGCATCTGATCCAATATCGATATGGTTATTCTCGAGCGAGGAAAGATACGATCAATTTATCCTGCCATGCGGTGATATTTACAGGGGCGAAATATTACACGAGTCGATGAGAAAACTCGCGATGAAATATTCGTCGAATCCCGATCAGTTACTGACAAATTGCTTTACAATTCCGTCTGTGGCCGCTCACGCCGCTAGAGAGAAAAACTCATGGAAGCCTACAAGAAACGAGTTTCTCGCTGATATTCAACTTAGCTGTATCGAGTATGGCCATGGCGGATTGTGGAATACCAAGTACGATTTCGAAGATATGATTTCCGTTGATATGAGCGCGTGTTATCCTGGAAGTTTCCTTGGATATGGCGATTGTGCCGATTATTTTGCTAAATTCGGCCATCCTACCAGCGAGATGACAAGGGTAGCAATTAACGGACCGTTGCCTGATTTTGTCATGACCGGATTCGCTTGTGTTACGTCGTTCGAGTTTGCTGAAAATTTACATAAAATTTGCTACATTTGGTTCGGAAGGCATTTATCTCAGCGCCGTTGGGTTCCTACAGTGTTATTGAGATATATGCTAGATTCATCGATGTTAGTGTCGTTGACGGTGAGCGAGGCGATTATATCGTATAGGAAACAGACCGATGTGTGGCTGCCAACAGATTGCGATAACGCGAAAGATATAGGAAGAAAAATAATTGGTAAATTTACTCAAGGTGGATCCGTTGATCATAAACATCGACACGCTAGGTTGTTTATCAACGATGCGGAGATGGATTTTATAATCGCCGATACGGTATCACGAGGAATATTTTGTAACAGAGAGAATATTATCATTGATGGAGCAAAATTAGGTACCGTGATTAGCTATCTTGACGGAGAATCAGCGCAATATACGCATTTACGGTCGTCGATGCTCGCTTATGTAAGTATAAATTTACTCTCGATGATAAACAAATTTTCTGATATCGCGGTAAGAGTCGCAACAGATTCATTTTATATCGATAAAAAATACCAAGATAGGTTGGAAAATTTAATCACCGATGGTAGCTCATGGGGAACCTGGAGGATAAAAAACGAGGATATCCTAGATTATTGTGAAGACGCCGATGTCGAAGATTGCGATGAATTTCATCAAGGTAGATTTGAAAAATCTTCGATAGAATCTGCGATTCTGGAATCTTCGACAGCCGCATCTGCGTTTGACCCAATTTCAAGCAGCAAATTTGTTTACCTAAATGGGCCTGGAGGTAGCGTTAAAACAACGCGAGTAATAAACTTATTTGCGAACTCCGATATGATCGTATTGACTCCGACACATAGATTAGCGCGAGAAATAAAGCAGCGCGGTGTTAATTCTTGCACGTACCATAGCTATTTCAAATACAGCGGTGGATCATGGGACTCGGCACGCATGGGCGATAAATATATCAACAAGATCATAATATTTGATGAGATTTGCACGGTGAATTTAGATATATTAAAATCGATATTAGCTTGGCTGGGAGGGAAAAATACCGCCGTAATAATGTGCGGCGATCATGGCCAACCTAATCCTATCGATGGTGAATCGCCTCACGAATGGCTCAGAAACTTCGTTGATTATTACGAGGAAATCGACGCTGATTATAGATCTACAGATATTTTGTTGACCGAATTCAAAAAATTGATTCGATTACAACCGAATAAGATTCAGTGTGACGTCATGAGAAGAATAATCGACGAAACTCCGATGAGCGATTTTCTAAATTTGTGGCGTCCTGATCATTTGATTGTCGCTAGTAGGAAAATTGTTCGTGATATTATTCAGGAAATGTTATTCAAGCTGCATTGTGAGAAATTTCCAACACTGCAGGTACCGTTATGCTATAGGCCAGCTAATACTAGGCGACAAAATATTAATATTATTTTGCCATGCGGAGAGGAAAAGATTTTGGTCCTAAATGATATTATCTTCGTTGATATTAATCTTGTCAATGAAGCGCTAAATGCAGAAAAATCACCGTGGAAATTAGGCTACGCAACAACGATACACTCGTCGCAAGGATTGACCGTAGATGGCCAAGTTTGGATCGTCGATGATAGAATTTCTTGGTCAAATTTGGTATATTTAGCCGTGTCGAGAGTAAGAAAATTATCCCAGCTAGGACGAATTCGAGTAAATTACATCAGTGACGCTGGTGGTAGTTGAGTATCTTCGGGGACTATTTGTAATTCTTCTTTGGTAAATCCGCGTTGTGGCGCTAACGAATCTAGGATATAAATTGCCGGTCTTCCTGATGACCTTGTTACGGCGGATATTTTGTGTGTTGTAACGCTCCAGGTTGGGTCGGTTGCTCTTTTTCTGCCTCCTTCGGCCTCGCCTTCTTTATATAAATATCTGACCGTGACGCTACATAGTACAGGCTGAATTGTGGAATCTCGCTTTAGGGGTATATTCGATTTTGTGATTGCAATTGCAGGTTTCATTGCTATTGTTCGAGTCGTCTCATTATTTAACGCGTTGATTACATGAGGCAATCTTGATACCCAATCGTGAGATCGATTATTCTGAATAAATTCACGCGCGTATTGGTATCCGAATAATCGTTCTGCAAGCGTTTTATTGAATCTTTCGACGATAGCTTGATTGTGATGAACACCTACAATACCGCGACGGATTTTAACGTTATTCTTTTTCATCAGTGAAGTAACCGCGCCAAGAAATTCTCGACCTGGATCAACCTGGAGAAGATTCGGCCATGTTAACGGGGATCGAGAATAAATTTCGTTAAACGCCTTAGCGATTTCCGTTGCTGTTTTATTCGATAATGGCTCTGCTTCTTTATACCTGCTAGCGATATCAACGATGGTCAAAACGTATTTATATGTGACTCCGTCGACGGTATCGTGAGGAAGAAACATAAGATCCGCTTGATGGACCTCATTAAGGATGCTGACAGTGAAACTCGCATACGGTATTTTCTTAGGTGGAGGAAGATATATTTGCCAAATTGCCTGTTTTGATAGCCACGATTCTGCGACGGATTGTTTTACTTTAGCGGCTTTAGCGAGTTTGGCAATCGCTGATTTTCCTCGCCAGAATCCTCGCGGAGAATAATATATTTGTTCCATATTATTTACCAGCGCCGAACACTAATTTGCCTTTCATCGCGCCTTTTACCAGCCAAGTTGCCAATTTTTCTTTGAAACTTTTATTAGGAATTGCGTCTAGTGCGTGAATTAGCTTGATATCAGCAAGATGTCTTTGTTGTAAATCTCCGCTGCGATATGCGAGGTCGTGGTAGTAACAAGCTTTATCGATTGCGTTTACCGGATCTTCACCTTGCTTTGATTGGTCATTATCGTCGAGTCTGATATCGAGCCTCGTTCCGGGTCCACAATAATTGTATCCTGGCAGATGCTTTTCTCCGGGATATTTTGCCCAGGGAGTTCCGGGTAGATTTGACAAGGAGGCGGCAATGTCTCCTCCTGTTCTAGTTTTTTTTTTACAAATCTGAACTTGCGCGTCTTACAAACTTCGCATTCTCCTGCAATTGCGTTCCTGTTGTTACGTGTGACGATTTCAGTCGGATTTATCGTAGCTGTGTGCGTGCGGCACTTAACACAATATAGATCCATGTATTCTAGTAACATGAATGTAATTGATTTTTCAGCCACGAAACGACGCGAGCAGGTGAAACATCATGCGGCATTACCGAATTCGATTAGAATGATAATCATCGGCCCGTCAGGATCTGGTAAGACGCAGTTGTTATTGAATTTGATCATGCGATGGCTGAAATGGGATAAATTGTACTTGGTTGCACCATCCGTGGACGATCAGCGTTGTTATCAAGTGTTAAAAGAATTTAGCGACAATACCGACGAAGGCACAATCGAATTCATCACAGATATCAATGAAGCTCCATCTGTGGATAATTTGGACGGCGATGTTAATAATCTTGTTGTATTCGACGATGTTATGCTGGACAAGCAGACCAACCCGGCCAGAATATTCTCGCGTGGCAGACACAAGAATACCGATGTTATTTACGTAACACAGAGATATACGCAAATTCCAAAGGTGATTAGGGACAATTGCAATATTTTATCGGTGTTCAATGGCGTAGACACACACACGCTGAGAAATATCCATCAGACCTGGTGTAACGGTGACATGGATATAAATAAGTTTAAAAATTTGTTTAGCCGCGCTCAGGCAACACCGCATGGTTTTATTACGATCAATCTTCACGATCCACGCAGTCGGTATCGAATTGGTCTCGATCAAATTTATTCATGAAAAAGCAGCCCCAAGTTGCAACAAAAAACAAAAAATTATTCCCTTCATTTATTTTTCCTGTCTCGAACGCTATATTTACTAACACACCAGCGCGACCACCCGATGCACCTGGTCTGAAATGCATGAAAATTAGCTCCCGTAGAAGGCTTTATTTTTGAATTCTGAGGCTTCTACGGAGAAAGTTCGCGTAGGAAGGTTTATTTGGTCTGTACACGAAGGTCTGTTAAACTTCCCTGCTGCTAACGGCGCCACTTTTGGAGCCATTCTTGTAAATAACCCCGCAATGGTGCTACCGAGACCATCTCCGTACCACGCGCGGTATACAGGCAATCGTGAGTTTACCACGTAGACGCTGACTGGTTTATCATGGTTGTAGTGTATGATCATCTTTATTATAAAACACCAGTTTTCCAATTAGTGATTGATCACCAGTGATTGATTGGTCAATCATCCACGAGTTCGTCTATGAGCGTTCGATATACATTAATGTCCATGATACCGCCTGCAAATAAACGCCTGCAAATATCAGCGGCCTCATTGATTATTTCCGTAGAGTTATTTCCGGCTCGTTTTCCTCCGATTAGTACTTCCAGCCGTGATATATCACTGAGAACATTACCAGGACAAGTAACAAAACCGTAGGATTTTTTACCAGAAGAGTTTCCACAGAGTATCCTTTTCCTTTTTTTGGTTTCCTACTTTTAACCTTATCGAGGAATGCTTTGTAATCGGTATCACCACGTGGTATTGTATCTTTATATCTACTTGCTAAATACACGATTCTTGCCCATTTTTCCACCGAATTTACATTTTCCTCGTAACCGCTATTGATATACATCTCTCGTAGATCCTTAGCAAAATTTGTAGCAGTAAAATTAACTAATTCTTCATCGCTGTCGAAGGCTCTAATTGTATCTATTGTGTCCTTTTTAAGTACATTACGGGGTATATTCTCCCCTTTCTTTTTTTCTTCCTGTATTTCTTCTTCTGGTTCTCTTGCAGTAGCACCTAGTTCTTCTTCTGGTTCTCTTGCAGTAGCACCTAGTTCTTCTTCTGGTTCTCTTGCAGTAGCACCTAGTTCTTCTTCATCGGCCATTGTAACATAAGGTTCTTGTGGGTCCATTATAGCGAGTGGTGGTGGTCTTCGCCGCTGGTGTGTTGTAGCAACCGCTATTTCCGCAGGAAGTGTTTCTAAAGACCTTTTTGTTTGTTCGGTCTCTGCTGCTATCTTTTCAAGTACGCCAAGCAGTGGCGCCTTTTTCTTTCTTTCTTCGTCGGGGATATCCCCGTATATCGCTGTTTTCACATCTTTGGTTGCACTCGTTATCGGAGCAAAGAGTTGTTCACTTCCAACAGTAAAATCAGTTTGTAGTTGCTGCCGCGTTTGAAGTTGTTTTCGGACCGTGTCTCGTAACGGTATGAACTTTTTAAGCGCTGCTAGCCGCTCTCTGGCTAGCCGAGTAGTAAGTGATTCACCTACCATTATTATAAATAAAAATTTTCTAATTTCCCGCCGAGTGTGGCAGGAATATACCCGAATGCCATGAAACGCAATCGTCTTACTATTTCAGTAGCATGACCTATCGGGGGAAAAAAAAATATGTATACATTCAATGTGCCACTCCCGTTACGCTACCATTAAATTGGGGGCTCCACGGGGGTTTCGTCTATAATCTTTCTAATGTTTTTAATCTTACTAGAAATCTCCCGCCGTCGTTCATAGGCACGTCCAAGTTTTTTTCGTATTGTTTCAACGGCAGTGAATAGCCCAATGAATGCATTTACGTCATTGAGGTACAGGTTTTCATTAATCGTATGTTGTAATCGTTTTATAAAAGAATACTCGCGGGCCAGGGTAAAACGCCCCCGTTTCGATTGTTCGTTAATAATTTCATAATCGGATAATATTCTTTCGCTGTTGAGACTATCAGATAATTCAATTCCTTGATTTTTTAATTTTGAAATCTCGGTTAATATATTATTGATGTCTTCGATATTCATATTCTTATAAACATCTTATTTCTAATATAAAAAAAATGTTTTTACAAAATGATCTCTAGGCACATAAAGGTGCTGTTAACATCTTTACTGCCTAGAGAATTATAACCCATTTGGCAATCTCGCTGGCGCCCAATGACGTCAGAGAGACCCAGAGGTTACTTAATTAACTTAATTAAGGACAAGCCATCAACAACACATCTTGGAACCCCTTGGGTGCCTTCGCATCCATCTGAGCCCAAGGGGACCCCGAAACATACATCTCCGGGAGGGAGGCCTAGGGTGACAAACGTCATCGTAGACCGCCCAGAAGATATGCTTGGGGGACATCACTACATGTACTTAATTAATGATGGGACGGCACAAGACGGCACAGACATAAAACGGCGGGGCGGAACTCTACGGTCAATTCAACCAATCAAAAGCAACCCAATTAAATTAACCCGGTTGCATGATTGTGAACAAAAGACAACCACACGCCCGGGTCAAGAGCGTGGGTTAGTTTTGATTGGTTGAATTGGCTTTCGAAAGCCCCAGGCTTATAACGAGTCGGCTTATATATAAGGTGACTAATACAACCGCGTCAGTCACAAGGTGTGTTATTGTATTTTGATAATTACTGAAAAAACGCTATCAATAGCGTTTAAACAACACTAAATACTTCGATGAAACATAAAACAGAATATTACAGTTGTTTGTAAAGACAATTTATTCCATCAGTTTTCTTTAAAACAGACAATTTATTAATTGTAATAGATTGTAGCGTTCACACTGTCCGTAACTTCGTCACTCGGTGATATACCATCACGAGTTATTCCCCTTTGATGTTATATATGAAAATCGAATTCTGTGTCCGGTCTTTTTTGAGATCGCTGTTTTAGTTATATTCTCTGCAACATCTCGAACTGATTTACTACAAATATCGAAGTATTTACCAGCCGCATTCATAGAGTGAAATATTTTTTCTTCGTGCGTTATTGTATCAAACGATTTGACACTCTTTGCTTTTTTTGCGTGTTTCCCTGTTTTACCCTTTTTGTTATTCTGACTTTGAGTAATGGATTGCAGGTTTATAAGAGAATTATTTAGACAATCAGAATCAATGTGATCAATAACGAAACCGTCCTCGATTGGTCCTTTAAACGTTTCATATACCACCCTGTGAACAAGATAGATTTTTTTCCCAGCACCAAATATCAAATATCCGTGATTATTTACAGTACCAACTGGTTTTTTTAGTCTACGGTTTCGAACAACGCCGTCGCGAGATGCCTCGTAATTAACAAGCACAGGGTGAGGTCTGAACTCTTGGTTCATTTGTATAATAATACTACTTGTCTAATTCATTATTTGGTTTAATTATAAATCTTTCAATGTAGTCTTGAGGAGTTTTGATGATTTTATCGTTGTTGGAGTCAACGGTGGAATTTTTAATTCGTTTATCGTAATAACGTTTTAACTCCCTGTATCGCTTTCCTCCACAATTGATACACAACCAAGCACGGGATGGGGCCAAGAGAACCATTACGAACGCTTTGTAAATGATACCCGCAGAATTCACCTCTACATGATTTATTGCACGGGGTTGTCGACCCAATCATCAACCATTTGCAGTGATTCATTATACTATATTCTTTCATTTAAATACTTGTTTTAATTATATGGAGGAGGAGTTCAAGAAATTAGCAGCAATTAAGCCCTGGAAAAATATTAAGTTCAATCTCGATAGAGCCCTCAAGGACGCACCAAAAGCGTTAATAAACGATAAAACCCTGTTAAATAAAATCCGTGATTGTATCAATGAATTCAAGCGTGATGGTGCATCTCATAGTTGGTCAACATTTCGAATTGATGGTGTTGTTGATGCTACCATGAACGACAAACGCGCAGCAACGATAATATCACACCTTGACGGTAAAAAGTATTTTTTCAGAGTAAAATTCATTGTCCGGGTGGAATCAGGTAATTGGATCATACGTGATAAATTTGAACCAGTTCTCAGCGACAAGAAAACAGTCATTGTTAGCCGCGACTCCAAGCCGGGGCTGTTAACCGGAATTGACAAACCATACTATGAACGAGCGTATCCTGAAACAGCAGTTGTTTATGGAATATACCCGTTAAATAAGAAACCTGATATCGGAAAACTAGCGCCGATGAAACAGTCAACGGGGATAAATTGTATAGCAGAACGAATAATAGAGCATTTTACAAATGCATGTCGAGGAAACAAATTGACTGATCTACGGCGCAGCAAAATAAACCAGTGGGAACTAACCGTAAAAGAGCGAGGAGCAACCATCAGCGACATAGCGAGATTAGAAACGTCGTTGAGATTTCCAATAACCGTTACAACGATAACCGGTGAAGTATTATACGAATCAAAGTACAAATCAAAGGGAGCCCCAATCAAAATTATTGATCATAACGAACACGCATGGACGTCCGCGATCACAATATTTCCACGGGATAGAACAGTAAAGTATATCCCGTTGAAATTTATACAGCATAGTTTTCTCGCGGAGAGGAAACTATTTGATGCTATTGCTTGTTTGTGTAAAAACGACCCTGTGTCAGTGTGGTTACTTCGCAGCGCTGAAAACGATGCGGATACCTTTGATCAGTTTGTAAGACCAAACGGTGAATTATATCGCACTGAAGCGTTTCACAACAAGATGAAAAAAACGGCCATGGAATTTGAAGAGCATGATGAACAACTGCTAACAAATTGTTTTACAATTCCATCGGTTGCGGCTCATGTTGCAGCAAGGAAAAATGCGTGGAGACCAACACGCAAGGAATTTCTACCGGATGTACAATCCAGTTGTTTGGAATACTATCACGGTGGACTATGGAACACTAGATACAACCGCGACGCTATGATTTCCGTTGATATGGTTGCCTGTTATCCAGCGAGTTTTCTCGGGTATGGATCCGCCGCTGAGTACTTTAAACGATTTGGACACCCCAGACATGAAATGACTCGTGTTGCTATTAATGGACCACTGCCTGATTTTGATTTAACCGGATTCGCTCGCATAGTATCATTTGAATTCGCGGCAGGACTCCATCGCTGTTGCTATATTTGGATCGGTAGACACATGACTGAAAAGAAGTGGTTGCCAATAGCGCTGCTACGGTATATGATTGATTGTAAAATGCTAATTTCGTTGATTGTCAGTGACGCGATTATATCATACCGGGCGCAGACTGAAGTCTGGTTACCAGAACCGGAGCGTCTAGATAGCATAATTGACGAGTCCAGAAAACACATTGATGCCGACGAGGAATATATCGTCGAATGGTCCAGGAAGATATTCAACCAACGAAACAGAGAGGCAAAAGATCTCGTTAGAAGAATAATTGGTAAGTTCACACAAGGTGGAAAAAACTGCGACTACAAACGATATTGCTCACGGCTGATTATAGATGACGCAGAATATGATTTCGTAATCAAGGACGCAGTGGCGAAAAATAGATACGTGAACTGCAAAACAGCTTTCTTGTCCAATGGAACAAGGTTGGGTACAGTTGTTACTTACAGCGATGGAGACAGCCCGGCATATCCACATTTGAGGGCGTCTATGCTGGGTTATGCTTGCATAAATTTATTTTCAATGTTAAATAGATTTCCCGACACCGCAGTTAGAGTTGCGATTGATTCATTTTATATTGACGTAAAGTATAAGGGAAACATAACCGAGTTTACTAGTCCGGACGAGAGTTGGGGTACATGGAAAATTAAAAATGAAATACGACGCGATTATTCCCCGTCAGCAGATGTCACCGTTGAGAACAACTACTTACGCGGTGATAATCTATCAGAATGGTCTAATGCACCACCGTGTTCTGATCCAATTTGTAGATACAAAACAGTTTATTTAAGCGGCTGTGGCGGGTCGGGAAAGACGACTCGGGCAATTGAATTATTTCGAACGCGGGCAAGTATAATCGTGCTTACACCAACCCATAGACTAGCGCGAGAGATAAAACAACGAAATGTTGACGCCGTTACTTATCACAGCTTTTTTCGATACAGCGGCGGTGAGTGGACTCCTGATCGAATGGGTGAAAAATTTATTCCTGAGGTTATCATCTGGGATGAGATATGTACTGTTTCGTTAGATGTTTTACAAATGTTTCTTGAGTGGTTGCTGCGCGCGAATACAGCGGTGATAATGTGCGGAGATCATGGCCAACCACCACCATTTGTCGGCGAGGGTCCACATGATTGGTTAAAGGGTTTTGTGGACTATTATGAAGAAACCGATACTGATTACCGAGCACTTGATGAACAACTGCGTGAGGTTAAAAAATTAATCAGATTACAGCCGGATAGAGTTCAATGTGAAATAGTCTGCGAGGTGATTCCGGAAACGCCGTTAAATGAATTCTGGGAAACATGGAGACCAAACGATTTGATTGTAGCGAGTAGAAAGATAGTCAGAGACACACTTCAGCAAAAGTTGTTTACGTTGCATAAGGAAAAGTTTCCAACGCGCCCAGTGCCGTTATGTTATAGATCCGCGGATACACGGCGGCAGAACATTGAAGTTGAAATTCCAGGCCTGACAGCGTCAGGGACAAAAAAACAAATTCTCGTGCTGAATGATATCGTGCTCGTTGATATCAGCGTCGTCGAGGACGCGCTACGTGCTGATAAATCCCCGTGGACGCTAGGATATGCAACAACAATACATTCCTCGCAGGGATTGACTATCACGGATACAATTGTTTGGATAGTTGATAATCGCATCGAATGGTCAAATCTAGTCTATCTTGCAGTGTCCAGAGTACGGAGGATAAATCAGCTTCGAAGAATTGTTATTGACGAAGCCGGTGACAAAGTCACCGACAACGACATCATCGATGCAAGCGTCATTGATAGAAAACTCTCGGGTTACCGCCAACAGGATAAAAAAAAACAGCGGCTTTTTGATATTGATGCCGAATTAATAATCTTGCTACGACAACAACAGAATAATCACTGCGCGAGTTGTAATTGCATACTGCGCTGGCGTTATTCGGATAAAGACGCTCGCCAATTTACCGTGGACAGGATCGATAACAGTCTCGGTCATGTCAAAACCAATGTGAGGTTGACCTGTCTTGAGTGCAATAGACGCAACGGCGCTAGTTAAGACCACGCGGGGGTAATTGAGTATCGTCAGGTATCACTTGTAGTTGCTCGCGTGTAAACCCCCGCTGTGGGGCAGTTGAATCCAGTCTATAGATCGGTGGTCTATCAGTTGATCGTGTTATCGTTGATATGTTATGTGTGGTAACACTCCAGATAGGATCAGTAGCTCTTTTTTTACCGCCTTCAAGCTCTCCTGGTTCATATAGATATCTAACAGTGACATCGCCGAGAATCGGCTTGGAAACGCTATTTATTTTTGATCTTCCGGGTATATACTTTTTTTTAATCGCGTCGCTGGGCTTCATGTTGATTGCTCGGGTAATCTCGTTATTTAACGCTGCAATTACGCCTGGCAACCTTTTGACCCATTCACGAGATCGTTTTTCTTGGATGAATTCTTTTGCGTACTGATATCCAAATAACCGTTCAGCAAGAGTCCGATTGAATCGTTCAACAATTGCCTGATCACGATGTAGCGCAGTATGACCTCGTCGTATCGCGACGCTATGATGTTTCAACGCTGATAAAACAGCGCCGCGAAATTCACTACCAGGATCAACTTGTAATAGATTTGGCCAGCGCAGAGGACCTCTTCGATAAATCCGCCCAAACGCATCGGCTACTTCAGTTGCTGACTTTGTTTTCAACGGCTCCGCTTGTTTGTATCGACTCGCAACATCAACTACGGTTAGCGCGTATTTGTAACCGTTGTCATGCGGCAAAAATAGTATATCAGCCTGATGAACTTCATTAGGTACGCTGACATCAAAGCGCGAGAAGTTGATTTGTTTAGGCGGTGGTAGATAGATTTGCCATATAGCCTGTTTGGATAACCAATTATCCGCAGTGGCCCTCGTTACTTTTGCAGCGCTTGCAAGCTTACCAATTGCGGCCTTCCCCTTCCAGTATCCTCTCGGAGAATAATAGATGGATTCCATGTTGTTATTAATTACCAGCGCCCATCATTAATTTACCTTTCATAGCCGATTTTACCAACCATGAAGCCAATTTTTCTTTGAAGGATTTATCAGGAATGGTATTTAACGCGTGAATTAATTTTACATCCACGATATGACGCTGTTGCAGATCGCTACTTTTGTAGTAAGCAACATCATGAGCATGACACGCCTTATCGATAGCGTTTATTGGATACTCACCGGGTTTGGGTTGATTTTGATCATCGAGTCTGATATCTAATCGTGTTCCGGGGCCACAGTAGTTATATCCTGGGAGGTGCTTTTCTCCTGGATACTTTGCCCACGGGGTTCCGGGGAGTTTTGCCAATTTGGCTGCAATATCACCTCCTCGCTTTTTTTTAAAACATCCCCGGGTCTAATAGAAATAAATCTAAACTTCTTTGTACCGCATTGTACACACTTACCAGTAAGTGCTGATCTGTTATTTCTTGTTGTAACGGTTGTCATATCATTTGTGCCAGTACGCACTCTACACTTCACACAATATAGATCCATAATTTATGTATAGAGATATGAATATAATTGATTTTTCGGCGACTAAAACAAGAGAACCAGTTAAGCATGTTGCAGCGTTACCAAACTCGATCCGGATGATTATCATCGGACCATCTGGATCCGGCAAGACGCAATTGTTACTTAATTTAATAATGAGATGGATGAAGTGGGATAAGTTGTATTTAATCGCTCCTAGCGTAGATGATCAACGATGCTACGAGGTGTTGAAAGATTTTAACGAGAATGCATCAGCGATCGCTGAAAAAATGTTATTGAGTTTATTACAGATATCAATGATGCACCAGGTATTGATGATATTGATCGCGACGTTAACAATCTAGTCGTGTACGATGATGTTATGTTAGACAATCAAAAAAACCCAGCTAGGATATTTTCCAGAGGCAGGCATAAAAACACTGACGTGATATATGTCACTCAACGATACACTCAGATTCCAAAAGTAATCAGAGATAACTGTAATATTCTTGCTGTGTTCAACGGCGTCGATACACACACGCTACGAAATATTTGGCAGACATGGTGCGGCGGTGACATGGACTTTAATGTTTTTCGAAACTTTTTTAGTCATGCTCAGTCGACCCCACATGGATTTGTAACGATAAATTTACATGATCCTCGGACACGATATCGTATCGGACTTGACCAAATATTTGGTTAGTTGTAAATAGCCCCTTAGCAGCAGAGGGGGCGATGACATCGACGCGGTCGTCGCGCTTTTTTACCCGACGCTGACAACGCTGGATCGCTGAGTGCAGAAAGTATATTAAACTAAATGACGTTCGATTTACCCCCCCCCCCCGACGACGACGTAGTTTTTTTTTTACCAGGCGCTGACGACGCTGGATCCGCTGAGTGCAGAAAAGTATTAATTAAACCAAATGACGATTGGACAAAATGTCCGATTCGCCCCCTCTGCTGCTCCCTGCTTTGATTTGTTATTCAATCCATTAATTTATATTTTAATTTATTGCTTGCTCGATCCGGCCAATAACACCTTGATCGCACATCACCTAGATAACGATAATGAAAGTACCATAAGGATCGGGGATCACACTTTCCCACTTCTGACACTATAAAATTGTGGTATGCGTTCGTGTAAATTATCTAAATACGCGAGTCTCCGTACAAAACCAATGTTCTGTGTCAGCAAACAAATATGTATCATGTAACAATTTAACTAATTTATGCTTGCAATCCATTACAACGAGAGTACATTTCAAACCGAGATGGTGAACATAATTACATACATGATACATAAACAGTTCCTATGCCAGTATGACACAAGTGTTATATTTATTATACTTTTTACAAAATTTGGGTTGTCCTTTCTCCAAGTTCTTTTTTGAGACCCATTTCCTCCCTTTTCTACCTGAACTCCAAAATAATGGATTGTTCACCGTCAATTCAAGAATAAAGCATATTTAGTCGAAATGTAAATATACTTGAGCCATCTCATTAGGGTCGTTCTTTCATAAGGCTGACAAATGTTATCGTCAGGCACTGATCCTTGCAATGGCTTGTAACAATTGTCTTTACAGCATCTACAACATCGATATTCTTTCTTGATTTGACATTGGACAGCATTCTCTCTTATTCTCTTTGTTGCAACAGCTTCCAAAACCACCAATTCGATATATTTTGTAATGGATCTGGCACTAATAGTCTCAATATCTCTATACTATAGCTTTCTTCCTGATTAAAAGCTTTATGAAAGTTTTTCCTTTTTATCAATGGAAAAGTCGACTCAAACGCTAAACTGTGACATTAGTATTACATCTTGCTATGCAAAGGAAGATAATGAATATTGATTCTGAGGACAAATGTTTCTGCATCCTTATAAAATGTTTAATCGTGCAATTACATTATAATAATATCCAGGACAGAAGGCCGTGAATAAAGAAAAATGAAGCAATTTATAAAACTCCTCATTCTTTTGTAAACATAATCAATATTTTGTGATTCATGGAATGGAGTACACAATGTATATGCAAGGATAATCATTTGAATTTGAATAGACTATATCCAGGACAGAAGGCCGTGAATAAAGAAAAATGAAGCAATTTATAAAACTCCTCATTCTTTTGTAAACATAATCAATATTTTGTGATTCATGGAATGGAGTACACAATGTATATGCAAGGATAATCATTTGAATTTGAATAGACTATATGGAATCGTCTGACTCAGATATTACCATACGCTAACATGGTCAGTCATTTGTAATAATTGTTTTATACTTGCTACATATCATCAAAACGACGTGAAGAGTTTCAATGAGGAGCCGAGATGGTTTATTAGCACTGTCATCAACGTTTATAAGAAAATATGGAACATTTTTTCCAAATCTGAGTGCGAAGATAAGTGTTCCTATGCAACGAAATATTGTGAAAGCTAATCGCTGAGCAAGTCTTTAAAAAGGTTAGAGAAACATCACAGAAAATCAATTGAAGACGGAGAAAATAATCTTTTCTGAATAAATTTCACTCGTAATCTCCACAGTTTAACCCAGCTAGGAAATATCTCTGTCTCTCTTTATATCACTTTCTCTCTCTCTCTCTGTGAATGCATTTTGCATAGAACAACAACAACTTTATATTATTTAACTGCACAATGTACTGAAAGAAACTATGTTAGACTTAGTAACGCACTAATCATGAAACGCAATACTCAAAACAATATGCTAAATTATTTTCACAGTCCGACATTATTGCAGCAATAAATAGATAAATAAATAAATGATTGAATAAACAAAAACAAACAAATTGCATTACCATGAAAGCATACTATTTTTACTATTTAAAAAAATTGGCCAACTTTCATATTAGTGCTATACCTTTTATTTTATTTCCAAATTTAAATTACATGTATTGAAAGAGATTCATCTCCCATTTATGTCCTGTTAGGTTAAATAGAAAATGTTTCGTGTGAAGAAAGTTATGAAAAATGGAAAGTTATTAAAAAAACAGTGCTACACTTTAAAATATTATGATTCACTTTATAGATTTGAGATATAAATTAATCATATCAACTATTAATCTTTTGCAGAATAATTGGGTGTCCTTGAAAAGGTTTTGAGGGTTGAATGATGTCTGTTAGAAAGGCTAGCTAACACTTATACAACACTGTGTGACATTTGGTCGATGTAAACTCCTCTTACTCACACCCCATCTAGTACACACTTGTCACTTTAGATATGTTTGGAAAACATGTCCGTCTCTATTTTATTTTTTGTTAGTCCGTCTCATCTTTGCATAGAGAGTGTAATCAGGCTGTAACGGCATATTTGATATATTTGTCGGGTTGATGTCTTGTTAGTGTCTTTCTTTCAGTTTCCAACAGGTAGTGGCTTCATTCTTCTCGTCCATCTACTGTTTTCTTCTCATCGTTCCTCAATTTTCCCCTCTCAGCATTTAGTTTGTTTTGTGGGAAAAGGTATTGTTATGCGACAATTAATTCTTAATAAATATCTTTAAATATCATACTAGAAGGTAAATCGTATTCTGCTTTCAATATATATCTGTCAAAGTCTGTGTTGCACTGAATGATACGTGGGTAACTAACATTTTATTGCAAACACTAATCATATATAATTCATTCAATATTCGTGTCATAATGGGATATTGAAACTTTCATAAACTACCTGCAACCCACAGTGAGAAGGTATACAGTAATTAAACACATTACAAGCAAGCAGTTCTTTTTACCTAAATTGATATATATTCAGCAGTTAACTTTCTTACAGCCGGGATCATGCTATAGCATTTAAAAATATATTTTGTTGTGCTTCTGTTGGTTTTAACGAACTTTTTAATACATTATTGACTAAATATAAAAATACATAGAGGTAGCCGATAAATATTTGTGTAAATCAGATGTATAAACATTTTAATGACTTTGACATTAAACTTGTCTCTTAACATAATAGCTGAGGGCGTCATTTCGCTTAAGTTTTTAATTAACCTCTTGATCAAATTGAATTTTGCGATAATGGAGGATTAACCTTATGATTTTTCATAGGATATTTAATTGGTAAATACAAATGCATGTATCTCAGCAAAGTAAAGACTTCAACCACATACATAATATTGTATTTCAGCAGATATAATCAAAACGGAGTTTAGCCTATGCATTTAATTTCTAGATGGTAATCTAGTTTAACTAGCAGGTTTCAGATAATTTTTATGCATATACATGTGTATTTAATATAGCCTTATAATGAATATCTATATTTCCCTCTTGCTAGTTTATCAGTTAAACAAATCAAGTCTTGGGCAACAAATATATAATGCTAACCAATAACATGTTATCAATATTTGTTATATTCAGGGCATTATGATTATAAACTACCATCTTGTTATTATTATTATTATTATTATAATTATTATTATTATTATTGTTGCTATTATTGTTTTATGGAAATTGCATTTAACTGAGCTAAAATAGGTAATTTTATATTGCATTTCGGATCACGGCATTGAGAAAGTATTTACCAATTGCATTATAATTATCTAATTGCATGAAGAAAAAGCAAGATGCAACGAGCATTAAATTTTTCATAAAAGTTGGACCTTATATACAATTAACGTGGCAAGTACGATAACATCTAATGGGGGAGGGGTGCCTTTTGGCCTTCCTCCAGTATACTACAAGCACACCTGTAACGTGATGGCTATTAAACTTTCAATATTGAAAGTACAGTTATTGTCGGTACTCTTATTGCGAAGAGAATTCCGAAAGGTTCCTGAAAAAACCTAATATAAACTGACACATTTGCTTGGTTATATTTTACTTCTTTTCTTCCCTTCTTTCAACACATGTAGTTCTCTAGATATTAGTTCGCCAAAGCTGATATTCTCGGGTATCATCAATCCTTCGCTCTTAATACCAGCATAAAGATAAAAAAGTACCTACAGTAAGAGCTTCTTATCGTAAATAAACCTGCATAATTGGGATGTATATTAACTTAGTGAGTACTATCGTACATAAGGTATGCGTTTCCGCTAATATGTGGAATGCGCAAAGTATGAGTGTGTTTCGAATTAAAAAAACCCCACAAAAAACACAAATTTGAACAAAGTTACAAACTGATATAGCTTAGAAGAATGTTCTTCGTTCAGACGTGCTAGATGTTATGATTGTCACTAATCTTGAATGTTAAACTAAGTATAGCGCTACTTGTTGCGTATTTCCGGTGAATATGACATCAATACATTTTATAAATCCATGTTGTTCTACACTAGATTCAGGTGCATCTCAAATAGGCCACATATAGGGGAAAGCTGACAACTACTTGTTATATACATATTAGGGTGATTTTGAGATATGAATGCTTTACTTTTCGTATATTTAGGTGGTTTTTTGCATAACGTTTGAACACTGGGCAATTAGGTTTTCCTGTTATGCAGTATAGTAATTTGTAGCGACATGGGGTGCTTTAGAAGGTAGGGTACAATGATGCATCTTCATATGGCTATATTTAGACCAAAGTCTTACATTTTGTTCATTTTGCCTTCAACCTATTACTTGGATACCTAGGCAAAAGGGATACCAAGAAAGTGGCCGTACACTTAAAAGATACATCAAATAATAAAGTATAGAAAACAGAATAACCGATTGTGTTAGTACAGAGAGATATATAGCACGTAGATAATACATGTACACAGAGAAAATGGAACTATTCTAGACTGTTCATTTTGGGGATTATTATAATGTTCGGGACTAAAAATTGTGTAGTTAGTATTATTACCAAAATACAAGAAGAACAGTGTCATTGTTGGCATCATAAAATGCTGCTTTTAACCATTATATGTATTCCTGTTTTTTCTAAGAGACTACTGTCCAGGTTGTTTGCAAGTGATTGGAAGTCATTTTATGGCAAATAATTTGTGTAGAAAAACGATAATGTTCTGTTTCTCCAAGCTCTATACAAAATCTTTTTATCCTTGCCACTAAATAAATTATTTAAGTGTGTCAGTAGCATTTCATTTTCACAAGATATATATTCCATAATGATGCACACTGCATCTAAGTCTGTGCTTAGGACTGTAGACTCAGATTATTACCGTCGAGATGTGCTGAATAAAGTCAATATGACGCGGCCCTGTAAAATGTAGATTTTGAGTAGTTTTGTCATGACGTGGAAAGGCACAACTTAAGCAAAATTCGTAAGTACTTTAGACTATAATATTGATAACATACATACTTCACCAGTAAACCCTCTTCATTACTTTGATTCCATCTTATTTATTATTTTCAGTTACGCGAACTATATTGTTATGAAATACAAGATGTGATGACGTGGAAGCTAAATGGTTACAGTTGTTTATGTGTCTGCCATTCCATAATGCATCAGTCAGTCCACTGTTTTTCCTTGAATGTATTTAAGTTGAATTCTCTCAGTAGCTATAAAAGACATAGTTTTGTATGCGGATGCAATTTGGCAAATGCATTACAGTCAATCAGACTGTAGGTCGTTAACATATACATGTCTTTAGTGACTTGTAACTTGTGCATTGTACATTCTAAGAGTATTTTGACTGGATATTGATTTAGGTTTCAGATAGATCCATGGCACGCTGTTGTACATATACATGTCAGAAATAGGTCAGCTGTATTTCGTGCTTTAGTTATTTTGTTAATGTTATGCATTATGTTTTCGCGCTCAGTTTGCTTAATATTCTTTGATATCAGATACTGGGTCTTTTTTCTAAGAAATCTTCGTCAAGTTAGAGGGTATGAATTAGACATCCAACAGTTTAGTCTTCTGCCTATCACGCTAAACGTCAAGGGGCTTAGGAAATATTTAATCAAACTTTGAAAGGTATGATAAGTAAGTAAATTAAATTATATCATTAACACTACTGAGAGGACGAAAGAGAAATGAATTTGTCATAAAAATATGCTAAAAGAGTATTTGATAGAGACAGCGCCTTTAGTCATTCGATTAGATTAGCTTTAATTCTCCCATACAGTGAGAATTGGAATGAAATGGCGCTGTAGCGACTTTGGTTTAACCAATCTTCAAATCTCAGAAACTTTCACTTCGACAGAGACAAGAAAAGAGGAACTAAACTAACTAGTATATGAATATGATCACTTGTGTTCCAACATGAGTAAATACAATCTTCCATGATGATGAAATTGTACTTTTTGCACTCATGAAACAGCATCCTTTAAGGATGAATCCTTTCGCAGGAGTGTTTGAAAAAAAGAAATGTATTATTTGTTTGAGAATAGCTTCAGAGAAATAAGTAAAATTAAATATAGTTCAGTATATATTCTTGTAGCAAAACCAGATAATAATTTCCTTATGTGTACTGACTATAGAAAAGTGAAGTGAGATTTGACTTGCTTGTGCTACAGGTATAGGACATCTTCTGTGACAACGGTAAATTGAGCCATTAGTAGTTACGGTTAAATGTATCTCTCATTTCCCAGTGTTTATCAGTAAAAATCAACTGATGCGATCCTTGGGTATTTGTTAGATATTATCGGAAAATTTGCTCATTTATTTCATAATTGCTGAACCTCCTGAACAATTTGTTCAGTAAAAAATATAAGGTTGTTTGCATCAAAATTATTCATTGCTATTTTAGCATGTGTCTAGACGAATCAGTCTATAGTTCAGTTCAGTTATAAATTGAGAGGATGTATTTATATAAATTCATTGGAATTACTCATTGACTTTTGGATTAAAACTCTATTTTTGGGTTATTGTGAACGTATTGAAAGACATTCGTGATACCTCAAGACTGGTCGCACATGAGCTCATCCAAAGTTTTTGGTACATAAGCACATTTAATACTGCAATTTATTCGGAACATTCTATATCTTTGGATTAGTTATAGAAATTTTAGGACCATTGGGATTTATTTCACAATGATCTTAGTTCTTTTAGAATTATCTTTTATATTCCTTCGAAATAAGTTATTTGCTGAAATTGCCTAAACATGCTGGGTTTGTTTACTCTGTGTGTGGGTGTGTTTAATTTGGATTTTTAAAGACGTTTTAACAATTTTTCATTCATATCGCTACGATGTCTGCAGTGTGGCAGTTTATAGTTTATCTAGTACTGGGACATCATGCCTCAGAAATGTAGTATCATGTCCCACCCAGTCACATCATTCTGACACCAGTCCGACCAGTCCAAACTCTGTCTGTATCTGAAATAGACATGGCGTTTTAGTTTCGAAGCTTGTTTCAAAATTTTGATTAAAGGTTTTTGCCTAAAAGTTAATTCGACAGGATATAAAGAGCGAATTGTACCTCCTTATGATAAAAATTATTCTTCCTTGCTTTAAAAAGATAGCAAAGTAATATATAATTGTAATGGCCTCACCATGGAATTTAATTGCATGTATTTTAAGTACTATTTACAAATCTGTGGAATGCAAACGTTGTATTGATTTTTATTTCTCATAAATACATATAAAAAGAAATTTACTTAAATGATTAAATATAATTTTGATTAAATCCTAGCATTTTCTTCGTCTCACTTTTCCATGAACGCAGGTAAGGTTTTAATTAAATAAGGTATTCATGTTTATGACGAATGACTAATATGTTCAAAATTAAAATATAACTTTGGTACTAATTCAATAGTATTTAATATGGAATGTAAACATTTCGCATTTTTGTTGAAGTTGTAAATAAAGACGCAAATGTTTAAATATCATTCGATGCTTTAACTGACCACCTTACGAAGCAGATTAATTGACCACTATATGCACCAGAACCATTCTTTTTCTCTGCCTCTGTCTCTGTCTGACTCTCTTTATAGGCCTATTATAAAAATTCCTGGCGATATTATGTAATAATTATGAACACTGTTTCATTTATTCATTTTGTTCTCAAATCGAATGAAGGCCTTTTTAGACCATTTAACAATAGTAATAACAATGAGGTGAAGCATACAGAGATAAGATCACAGGCTCACTCAAGTGTGTGATATGCAGACATTAAACACATTTTAAGATTTTTTCCTTTTAATTGAGTGTAGTGTACAAAAAAACTTTCTTAGCAATAGTAAGATAACTTGATCTTTGTCCTTTTCCTCTAGCCCCTTATTTTCACCCATGTCTAATTTACGCTGCATCATTTGTACACACGGTCGCTGATTTGTTCTTTGTCTGTTTATGTAATTGTCTCCAATTTAATGTATTATGCACCAGATCAGCATATCACCAGTGCGTTACCAGCTAAGCTGTGGATCTGCTTTTGATGAGATTAGCTTTAGGCAGTAAGAAGATATTCATCTATATATGTAATGTGTTTTGAACGGTGAATCTTTGTTCTCACCTTTACGTAATGTGACTATTCAAGCATGTCGCAAGTGTGATTTTATTATTATTAGTATAATTTCTAGACTTTATGAGTATTAAATACATATTACACGTGTTAGCAAGCTTGAGCATTTTGTTATTAATAATATCTGAAAAGAAGCAACCACCATTCCGTCCATCGTACAATATTTTGGCCTATTACAAAATTATTGCAGGTTTTGCTACATCACCATGAGAAATAAAATCATTTAGATTTAACTACCAGTCCATGTATGTGATACTTTCTTCATTTAGTCGATTTATTTATAGCCTGAAAAGAAATACTTACTACATCAAGGTTTGAATATCAAATGTTCTCGTCCTTTGTATACATGTATTTCAAAATATTTTGATCGACCAATTTCACATGAATGTGATGAGTGCTCTGTTCGATGATGTGAACAAGTAGTACTGGCAATATGATTATTGCCCCATTCGCTATGCATGTGTGCACCGACACCTGTCATTGCCTCCAACCACCATGACAGGCTATCCCGCACTCGACCGATAAATGTTTTATCACTTTTTGTTGAGGGGTCGCTGGAAGTTTAATCACACGTGACTCCAGTGTGCCAACGACGGGGGTTAGAGTCTCGTAACGAATTATGTGTCCCCATAGGGTATCGAATAAACTCAAAGAGTTGTTCTAATTACGTACTATTCAAGCCTGCAGAGAGAGAGAGAGAGAGAGAGAGAGAGAGGGAGAGAGAGAGATATTTATGATATACTCAGACAACATGCCAATGGCAATGATCATTTGATACCTAGCTGCTGTGTATTGGTTCTCTTAACAGTGTGCTATATAGCGTCTACAGTATATGTGCATTGATCGATCAATGCTGGTAGAATCAGCTATGAAATATTTTCATATTTAAGGGATTGTCAGTGGTTGATTATATAACAAATGAACGGTAGTTGAACTATTGTTCACAAAGTGTATTGAAGGAATTTATGAAAGTTACGAAAGGCGGTGGAATACTTCCAAAATAACATGATGTCAAATACATGACAGATAAATTGAGACTGTTGTATAGTTTGAATGCGTCCAACAGGTTCATTAAGGACGAATTTTTCCGAAACATAAACAGAACACATTGATAAGTTGGTGAATCTGGGAGTATCTTTAGAAATAGAACGAAACAACCTTGGACAGATGTTTGAGGACAAAAGCAAAACGCTCAAAAACAAATTGCAGAATATCGTGCATGATAGAGTACAGCATCAAAAGAGACATGACAACTCGCCCACTGTACTTGACCTTTTTGATTAGGTCAGTGACGACGATGTCTCAGAGCAGGCAGTTAGACGGATGCTTTGGGACCATAATTATAAGAATGGCATCCCAACTCAATTTAATTTACAGAGCGCTGTAGTGTGCTGTAAAAGAGATACGTTGCAAATGTATAATGAACATTTTCAACACTTCCTTCAGGTCCAAAGTGGACGAACTTTTAGAATGGAGGTTCACCATTTTTGTGTACGTGGGACGGTCGCCCGACAAAATTTACGTTGCTGTTGTACTCGATGATGACTCGTTTGCAGATGTTTAGGCGGACTCTTTCGCAATGGTTACTCTGAAATAGGCGTGGTCAGTTATTTGGCACTGATTGACCTACAGCTTCATCTTCTCTGTGGAGAGTATGAATGGTAGTGCCGCTAACAGAAAATGTACCAGTATTTTTTTCAGTTAGATAAAGGCTCAAGCTTATGTAAATAGGAAGCTCCATGACATTGGGACCTAACAAATTCAAAGCAACTTGCCTTGGAAATTACGAACCTTGTTTCAGAACATGCCATTACGAGTACTGTTGAACACACATGCAAATATTACATTAAGGCTGGGGGCACTACCCTTCCTGAAATGTGGCGTACGAGTCCAATCAAGCAACCAACATTGCCAGCCCTTTGAATCTGCACGGCACAATTACAAATTGCGCAAACAAAAATCAAAACCACAAACTCCTGTTGCTGCCGAACTACAAGCAGTAGCATATACCAAAACAACAAAAGAAATAGATGAAATATACGCCAGTATTGAAGCGATCGCAGTTTCTGATCCGAACAAAAAACGAAAACAAAACAACTTTCCCAATTTTAAAGATGCTTTACACTCCTCTTAGCAGAAGCATGCATACAATACAACAGCTAAGATAACCCACACGGCAACATAATGTACACAAACAAAGGCATACGAAAAATGCAGACACTAGAATTATTGAGAACCATTATTGAGCTCAATCCACAAAAATTACCGCCAACAGTACCACCACCACCACCGGTTTAAAACATTGAGACAATTTACGCCCAAGCACAATTTTCTAATACCCAGAGGCACAAAAAGACAACATCCATTATAAACGCGTATAAACTAAGCCGTTTTCGTGCTGAGGAAAATCAAAATCGTCGTCTTGCCTCTGATATAGCTACTGTATTTTCGTGCAAAATACAACAATCACTATGTTTTACTTCTTATTTCAGGAACGTAGTGGTGAGTTTAAAAATCACTTGACCATTGCCCTGCCCTCCTACACAACATGCAACGACGCTCGACAGCTGCTAACAAATCCGATTCTCAGAATCGTAGTGGTGTTACAAAACTTTGGTTACGTGGGGGTGAAATCAAACATTGTCATCAGCGCTCATCTGGTTATGCGTCGTAGTTGTGACAAGGATATATTTAAAACTAATTTTCTATGGATTCAAAGTAGTCCTCTTGTGATTCTGAGATGTAATCGCGATGAAATTGCAATATGCATTGAAAAGATACCCCAAGATTCATAGAGGTTAAAATTTCCCCAGCTACCTTTGATGACCTTGTATATTCGGATGAATAGGAACATATGCACAAGGGTCACCAACGACTATGAGAAGGTCTTTTTCAAGCTCATTAACATTGCCGTGTTTGGGAAAACAATTTAAAATGTGATTAAACGAAGTCACGTTGATCTTGTCTGTGAAAAAAGCGAGCAGGATAGAATTCGAAGGCTCATTGTGGACCCAGACTTTGAGTTCAGAAAAACCTTTGATGGTGCGCTTGTTGCCGTTCACGGTAAAAATCAAATCTCATACCTCCGAAAACCATTCTATGTGGGATTGACCGCGCTGGACTTGTCGATGGAATTAGTGTCAACAATTGCTTGCTCATCATGCCCACTGACATGCCTGGCACGTGCAAGCACACGGTGTTTGATTAACAACGGAGTCACATATCAGAGAAATTCTTTGCAAAGATCCACTTGCAACAATCGTGGCCATGTGAGTGGCCTGCGTGCATAAATGCACTCGAATGCATCTGCGACAGTCACATAATCTTTGGACGTCAACGGTTCCTCTTATTTGTTTCGGCGGGTCCGATCGACAACGGTGAGCGCATATTTGTAGGTGCCTAACTTGCCTTGCCGATCAAGGACACGAAGTAACAGTAAATCAACTTGATGAACCTCGTTAGGTATCCGCACATCAAAATCAACCCCGAGAAATCATTTATTGATGTAGACAAAATGAATTTGCCACAGCGGTTGTTTGGCCAACCATTCCTGAGCAATCTCATGAGTGACCTTTCGCACTGGCTAACTGTTCCACGACAGCTACACCTCTCTAACACCAACGCGGTCTGTAATATATTTGGATAATGTGTGGTTATGGCTCTATGTGTCCATTGTTTATAATGGTTTACTTTTTTCTGCCTCCAAGTGGACTTTGTCCACCATCAAGTGCAATTTTGGTTTTCATGCCTCTTTGGACGATTCACCGTGCGATTCGTTCTCTCAGTGATAGATTAATCGCATTCAAGTCAAGAATGAGATCTAGGTCGACAGATTGACCTCCACATAACAGCTCCGATGACCTAGTGTTTAGACCGAATAGATGTGGGAGGTCGCAGGTTCGAACCCTGTTGAGTCATACGAAACATTTATAAAAAATGGCACAAAAAGCTGCCTCGCTAAGCGCTCAGCATTAAGAGGTTAGTGTTAGGACTCGTCTGCCTGGTGTCAGGATAATGTGACTGGGTGGGACATCATTCCCCATGTCTGCGGCATGATGTTCCAGTGCTAGACATCACTATAAGCTGCCACACTGTAGACATCGTAGCAATATGAGCATAAGTCCCCGTAACCACTTCTCGCGCATTTCATGTTTGAACTCGAGTTGAATTTCTGGTACGTGTCTTGGCCCGACATGTCACGCAAAATGAAGACATCGTCGTATTATAATGATAGTCAATTATTCAATGGCGTCACGCAAAATAAAATTCGCAGAAGATTTTCCAGTCCCCGATTCCTTCCCGAAATCAGCACATAAACCATCAAACCATGGTGACGAAACAGTGTTTCCAAACTCAGAGCACTGTTATTGGCCCTGCTGGATCAGGTAAGACTCAACTGTCACTGAGTATGGTGTTACATCGGCTGGTGATCAACCGTCTAATAATATACTCAAAGTGCAGAGACGATCGATCGTTTGCTAGAAACGATTGATGAAATCAAATTGGACGTTGAGGAACGTGGAGAGATTTATGCAATTCTCGCTAAAGGCACACATGACAATTGAAAAGGATATAAGAAAGGCAATTGCCAAAATACCAGTAATGCCAACAAAAATCCAAGGCTGGAGAGAGTACATGATCAAAGTACCAACAACGACACGTGACAAATACCTGAATGGAAAATGGCCTGAAATGTTATTCAGGGAGTTTACTGGAGACAAATCAGTCGATGATGACTGGGAGCATTTTGTAGAGGCATTTAAGGCATATCAGGATCAAAATAGAAAATGAGGTGATGATTGATGGATAAATCTCATGGAAAGGTGGGGTCTACTAACATCACAATCACAACAAGTTCCTGTCGATAAAAAGACCCTTACGTTGAATATGAGGCGGAAGAAGACATTAAACGAAGGCAAGAGAAGGCAAAACATTTTAGATGCTTTATAAGTGATTAGAAACACAACGCAGATCTCATTTACGCACTCCGGGAAAAAAAGAAGAGTGGGAAAGACAACAGTATCAGAAATAAATCCAACAAAAGCAATGGAGTAAATGTTTAAATACACAACCTAGACCCGAATTTCGTTCAGAGGAAGAATACAAACAGTGGCAGATCATAGATCAAGTATAATCAGATGGCCTGGAAATGTTGCTGTCAATACTGTTTCAGCTGTAGAAAACTAATCTTTTCCTAGTCCTGAGTTCAATCATGGATTTGCACACCGTCGAGCACAACTCATTCTAGCTTCATCACGATTTTCGTGTGCCATTCGATTCAGTTACATCTTCGGGTTTTACAGAGATGTTCACAAGGTGACATTTGGAGCCAAATAAACAACGCCAACGATGACATTTGGCGCGATGCGGGTGCTCCTGCTTGTAAAGTTGAATTAGATGCATTGATCCTGTGGAAGCCGGTGCTATCCAGATCACGGAGTCCCGATTGCTATCTTTTATGGCTCCCTGAACCACATAAATGGTGTCGTTTCTCGCACATATCCCACACGTACACCCATCCACTGATATTGTGGCTCAGTTCACCTGGCAAATAAGTACCCAGCATGGTCGTACCGCACCAAAACACGTGTTCCTCGCGTTTCAATTTGCTTTGCGAGATAACGATAGGCAGTGCTATGATGTGATACCTTTGACAAGACGCTGTTGTTGTAGAGCGCTGGTGGTTGAAAGAGAATGATCGACGCACCTGAGGAAAATTCATAATTGAACGTGTTACCTATTTGAATAATAATGTTTGGTCACGAAGTGCAGGTCGGTCTCAAAGTGATTGAGGTCTCTTTACGGTTAATCGGTCATCTGGAACATTCTGAAGATATTCTGCTTTACCACACATATGGCCGTCATATGCACGTGCATATCACATCTGTTCTCGTACATGGACAGGCATCAACATGTTGACACAGGCCAGCAGATTGCTCAACAAGAATTTTGTGCTTTGTGCCCGATTTTGTACGTTTAATTTGAACATCAGGGAGTCCGTTATTATATTTTCATGCAGGTGTAGGTAACGCCGGTGGTGCTAATTTCAAGTGCTATGATGTGATACCTTTTGACAAGACGCTGTTGTTTTAGAGCGCTGGTGGTTGAAAGAGAATGATCGATACAACTGAGGAAAATTCATAACTGAACGTGTTACCTATTTGAATAATAATGTTTGATCACGAAGTACATGTCGGTCTTATTCAAAGTCAGCGGAGAAAACTCAAACAAACAAAGAAGCAATTAGAAACAATTGTTTGGTCACAATGAATGTCTCAGATGAAAAATTAATTGGAAATGTCGCCGTGTTGATCCAATTACAGCTCGCACAGCTTAATGCGGCCAAACACAAAAACACTTAAGTAGCATTATAAATATCCAAGTCAGGTGGCACAAATGCATATGACCCATGGTGTATTACCATTCATAGCATCCAGTCCAATATTGTTGGCAGCAGCGGCTTCGGCGGTTGCAAAAGGTGCAGCATTAGGAGCTGTCTGTAAAGGCGGTTGGAGGCTGCATATAAAAGGATGATTCTTTCGATTACCAGGCACGAGTCGACGAATACCCTCGTGCAGAGGCATTCAGTTATCCGGTCGCAGAAGTTCAAGCCGTTGATGGAAGAGAAGAGTCCATTGACCAGTCTTGATTTATGGCAAAATCAATCAAACATTTTCATGGCGTTTTATTTGAGATGAACTTGCATCGATGACGTAATGTACACGTGAATCTGTCATCGTCAATCTGGATTAATCAACAGACCTTGGCACTCCCTGGGTCGCATAACAAGTCAACATATTTTGTAGTTTGACTCGGATGGCCTTGCAAAGTCAGATTAAGTGCTGGCACTGGTGGACGACGACAGGGTCATCTGCCATTGTTTTATTCTTACTATATCAGTACGAACACGGGTGGATGGTCCCATACGCTTCCATAAAGTTTTTAAAACTTTACGCGCATCCCGATAGCACTTCTTGATTTCCCATCAGGATATGTGTGATAGTAAAATAAAATCATGTCTATCAACATTTACGGTCGTTACTCTGCTCGACGACATGGCGATGTTCTGAATCTGAGCCGAATTGCCACCAAAGCGGATTTGTCTGAGTTTACCAGTCGTGTTGTTGATGGTGTACATCTAGGTGAGCTTGGGTGTTTTGAAAATCAATCTGGCAAACTGAAAATGTCAAACATGCACATTCAAGATATCATTGTCAAATTGAAAGGCGCTGTCGCAAATAACTTGGTTAGAGTCACTTAAAATGGTGGAAACAGAGATAGCGTCATGTGGGTTGCATTTAACAAGTACTAGATTGATATTGTAAATATTGGAGCAAGCGAATATACTCAGATATTAACTGCAGCAGCAGAAGAAAAAACCTCTCCGGGATTGCTTCTACAACGATGAGGTGACATTCACCGTTGTATAACCAAAATTAAATTTCCTGTTAATTATGATAAGCCAACATAGACTCAGCTAGCAGCATACCTGGACGACTGAAATTTAACTTGTTCGGGTAACATGTATTGGGCAAAGACGATCGTTAGATGTCAAATAATTCTAAATACCGCGATCGCTGATAGATGTGCTTTATATCGTACATACTAATAGTGATTGCTTCCTTTTTTACGCACTGGACAAGATATTAGTTTCATGATGTACACTAATAATTGATTCCATCCGATAGTATTAACATTATAACCATTTATTTTCATTTTATCGTTCCACATAAAATATTAATTTTTGTTGAAAGCATTGTTTTTCATTAGGCTTTCTCAGAAATTGAAAAAAAAAATCAAACCAAATATTACATTATATTATATTATATTTCAATCAAACGTAGTGAAAATTTGTTTCCTGCAATGTGAAAAACAACATATTATATTACTATTTAATCAGGTAGTACTCGCTAGAGGAAATATATATTAGATATTATCTGTTTGCAACGTTTGCATGCGGATCAGAAACAGAATAAATAGTGCGCACACGTTATCTATTCATTATTTTTAAAAGCAACGAGGTTTATTCCTTTTCAAAGACTTACTAATTTATGCCCTATTCGTACGAAATATTATACTTTATGTTTCTCAGATCCAACCAGAAACATGGTATTTCAAGTAATGTTTCGTACATGAACAAATAATGATCAATTTCAGAGTACGTCAAGGTATGAGTCAAATAAATAATTAAAGGGTTCGTACCTAAATATAGTCTACAGAACACACGATACTCGACAACCTAACGGTACTAACGTACAAAATAAAAGTTCAAATCTTGTCTCATTATGCTCTCAACTCAAGAATCCGATTATGATTCAATTAAAAGTACTCAAATACTTTTGTTGTTATTAGGAAATGAGAGAGAAAGATATGGCAGAAACTATCATATCGCAGTGTGTAGGCTCATATGCAGTTTTAGCATACTTTGCAGCTGTTAGGGTTTGATAAGTTGGCAAAATGATTAGGATGGTCTGAGCATGCATTGGTTATGCATTTTAATTATCGGGTAAATTTGTATGTAATGATATGAACCCACTTTGTCCAGAAATGAAGTGCAACTTGTAATCTTTCAGCAACAGTGACCTCCTTATCAAATTGCAATAAACACTAAAGAATTCGAAAAAGAAATGTTTTAGTTAATGTGTTTGTGTGTGTGTGTGTGTGTTATAGAGAGAGGGATGAAACAACGTTGTGTTAGTGTGCATGACAGTATTTATTTTAGGTGGTTTTTATTTGTAGCTTTTGGAAAGAGAGAGCAAAGAGAAGTTCTAGGTCAGTTGTAATCTGTAATTTTAGTAGCCTGACGAATGTGACCATCTTCACGTATTAGGACACTACTCTATTCCATTATCAATTAACACCTACAAATAAACGATTCATTCTTGTTTTAATTACGATAAATATTGTCGCAACAACCACGTGGCTATGCAGCGTTATTTACAATCTAATTAAATATGCTTAAAGCTTCGGTCAATTTATTCCAGTTGAAACCAAATAGAGGGAAGGATTCGACAGAAGAGGCCAAATCAGCGAGGTTACCAATAGATTGATGAGGTTATCTTTAACACGAAAATCTGTTTTATCAAGGCGATTGTCCATACAGATGTTGTAAGGACAAGCGTTCATCCGCATCAATTGTTATTCATACTTGCCAATAAAGATAATAATAGACGGGTGTTTGTAGAAAAGATTAGCAGTAAAATGTTAATAATATCCGAGTCAAAACAGTACAAGAACATAACAGAAAATGTATATACAAATCTATTTTTAAGTTTACGAAAGAAAATGACAAGGATTTTATATTTTATTTTTGTATGATTATAATGAAACAATAAGACTAATTCACCAATGGTCTGTGGACTTCACTTTAGCATGTACTGAGATATAATTTTTGTTGGATAAGAAAACATCAAAGGGCTTCCGGGCTCATTTTAAAACGCACGCGGTGTTTTATTTCGGTGATGGACTTAATAAACATAACTAATTAAGGATAATATTTAACGACATGTTCAGTAATAGCCTTTATCCATTTGTTAAAAGAACACAAATGATAACAAGAGAGTTATGCATAAACTATTTTATTTTCTCACAAGAAAAAACGACATACAAGGGCGGATAGCGGAATGAGATTAGATTAACAGAAAAATTGCTCTTGCAATGAGAGATTTTTAAAAACCTTTCTGCATGATTATAAATGGTGATTATTTCTTTGTCTCTCGTTTCATTATTTAGTGGGTCGGATCAGTTTTATAAGAGGCGACAAATAGTTGTTTTTCATTTGGTATTATATGAAAATGTATCCGTAGTTTGACGTATCTATATCGCCCATATGTTTTTTTTTCAAAGCCGTTTTGAAATGAGAGCTTCTTCTTGAATCATATAAAAATCAAAATACATGTTCAATGACCTGTCGTAGTTTGACGTATCAATACCTTCCATAGGTATTTCTTCGAAGCCGTTTGAAATGCGAACTTCTCGTCTTGATTCAAATAAAGAAAACATCAAAATATGTGCTTAAAATGTAATAAAAGAATGAAATGAATTTTAATAGATGATTATTTAATTTCTTAATCCTCTTTTTCAACATTCGACAAATTTACAGGAAGTTATAAAACAGTCGGACAAGTTTTATTGAGGCAACAAATAGTTGTTTTTCATTTGGGTTTATATCAAACATATGCCCAGAAAGAAAAAATACATTGGTAGTTTCACGTATCCATATCGCACATCAGTATTTTAAGAGACGTCTGAAACGTGAACTTCTCTTCTTGATTCCAAAAAACCCCTTAAAAAACAAGTAGTTAAAATTATTAAAGGAAATGATAAGTGTACCTTCTGCGCGATCATAAATGTCGACTCTTTTATTTCTCAATCAATTGGTTCATTATTTGATGTCTCACTTGAATACTTTTCAACAGTTAAACATCTTTCATATCATACACTTAGCACAGCAACATTGGACGTATCTAAATCGTACCTTGGCATATTTTCGAAGCCGTCTGAAATGAGAACCTTACTAATACTAACATATCAAAATACGAGGTTGCAAAAATAATACAAAGCAACAAAACAACTATAAAACCCATTTTTATTATATACGATCATTATTATATTCACATTAATTTGTGTAAAAATGAAATGGCAATACGGTATTTTCGATCTTTTTTGCAAACGAAAATCCTCTTTGTAGAACTTTTATGTACGATAATTTAAAGAACTTTCAGACAACTACAAACATATGTAAGAAAAACTTCGATACACTTATATAAGTATTAATTTATAGCTGGATTCTTCCCTTGTGATGGAATCATAAAAATGAAATTAATTGTTTGTTAATATTGCTCACATAATTAGCAATAATTCAAGATCAGCCTTATCTGACTGGAAAAATATTTTCTAATTCATAATCTTGGTGTGCACGTTTATCATTTTAAATATTATTTTACTAGGCAATCATGAATCTCAAATTATGTGTTATATCAAAAGCAATGTAATGGTCATTGATCTCCTAGCATGCAAAACTTGAGTGGCAGTCCCAATATATTGAGTATGCAATCAACTGAATAGTTTATGTACCCATGGTTTGATTGTTTGCTGTTCCTTGTCTTAACTTCGTTTGATATCATGCTCAATTGTATTTGTTCCCTAAGACGTTAGTAGCCACCAGTCACAAAACATTATCATCAAAATATTGCAATCATTGAGCTAATCACACCATCATCAATACCGTAAGAATCAGAATATTTTGGGGTCGTTGTTTCACTACATTATTTGAATCCCATTTAGCCTATACATCGAACGAATACAATAATCCAGGGACAATTAAAATAGTTGGATCTAGTCTAGGTATCACACCTTGCACATATTGTTGAAATTTTCTCGTACCTTGTATAAGCACAATGCATTGATTTTTTTCGGTATTGTGTAAGGGATATTGAGTACCCTGTTGTATCAATTTGTCTGCTCGACAGGAGTTTATTTATCTTTCGTTTATTTGATTCTACTTTGTGGTTAATTGTTATAATTTATTAAGAGACTTCTGCGCTCACATTACATAGTTTGTGGCACTTTCGCCATGTTAAAAATGAAAATTAGTAATCCGTCACCAATTTTTAAACATAGCTATAAACAATTAGGAATATAATCTGCAACTAAAATATAACATACTGCCCACTTCTTCCCAATTTTTCTTATATCGTTTTATCTGTGAGACTTTGATGTCTAAAGTCCAAAGTAAACTCCGTATATGTAAATTAGATACATTGATATTAATAAACATAATAATCATCAAATATAAAAGCATTTATGTAATCTTCTATTACATGTTAAGTGTAACATTTTGATGGATTGCGTCTAAATCTATAAGTACTAATTTGTGTTTTTGGCGTAATATCAACATTAAATAAATAACAAAATCAATGTTTCACTATATGTGTTATCATATACAACATAAGATACTCATGACTAAGGTTATACATAAAAGCGTAACAGAAAAATACAAATTATATTTTTCAAGACATTTCAGACCTAAAATTTAATATCCAGATTTAATTCTGTTAGTGTTTTATGTAGTTGTTTTTTCTAAAGATGTTCTAAGTAAGCCGATTCTTTCACTCATTGTTAAAAATGCTAAAAATGTATATGTGTTTGAGTCTTAAGTTCTACTGTTTTTTCTGCTATGTTTTGTCCTCTACAATTAATAATTTATTCTTGATGTTTGTTTAAGTTGATTTTTTTAGTTTCTTTTGCCGTACAATTCTTTGATTTCCGTTCGAAAAGTTTTGCAGATTGCGGTTTAATTTCGCTCTATTGATGCATTATTGAATGCATGCAATTCTAATTAGCAAAACACATTTAGGAAGAAATACAAAAGGACGAAAGGTATGTACATTAATTGCGATTGCTATATTACCAGCTACAGATTATATATTCATATGCCCTCTCACTTTTCTGATATTTGTATAACAAATCCAAACATTATTTTCAAAAAGTAAAATAGGGAAAATTGCAAGAAGCTGTGGTATGAGATTTTCGTCGTTTGGTTTATTGTTCTTGAACCACCGACCCAGGGAAATCTACTGGAAAGCTTTCTCCAATATTCACATTTCCCTTCGCGAGATTCGAACCCACGGAAATAAAGGTGAGATGGCAGTGATCAGTAAAAGTTGAGTGCTTTAGACATCTCGGTTTATTAGCTCTGGACTATTACTTTTCACCCTAACCCCGCCTTCTTTACATTTGTCAAATGTATTGCTTGCAATGACTTGTACAACGAGTGGTATCTGAGAGAGCTAGCCCATGGCTTTAATAAGCCTTTCTATGATATTTTAACAGGCACTAGGGAACACGGTTTATATTCTGAATGATTCAATTTTGCAAATCGTTATAAGCTTGTTTGCTAATTGAATGTTTGAGTGAGCATAATGATATACTGCAATATTTACGTTCGTTGACATAAAGTCATTGCTGGACATGGTTGATATCACGTTCAGCCATTTGCTTCGTTGAAAGTCCCTCTCTTATGACCTAGTACTCTCATTCAGGTGTCGAACTTTATCATCTCTACTTTCAAATGCTTTATCCAAAGAGAAATATAATAAACCAAAAGCCCAGGCGTATGCTACGTGAGTATGCATTGTTTGTTTATAATAAAAGTGGTTTCTTACTATATTATGTCGTGGAGCATAGATCAGTGCAGTGTGGAGAAATACTACACGATTTTTACAATGTAAAGTTAATGGAAATAAAATGTGTTGGCATTCATTAAATGTATAAACCTTTAATTCCCACTTATTTGTTCTGATAGCAAGGTACTGCTAAGGAATCTCTAACGTACAACTTTCACACAATAAAATGCAATAAAGCCGACTTAGTTCCATAAGTCGTGGGTACTTTTTGTGATTTGTGATATCAGAGAATAATTATAAATGTAATTTTTGATACAATATTTAACCTAATTCGTATATGGATGAAGCAAATCCTTGTTTGTTATATTCAGTAGAATAAACCTTTTGGCGTATTACAAAACAATAAAATAATGTACACACAAAAAATTCTCGATCAAAATTAATTTCTCCTTGTATTATAAAATCATGTGACTATTAGTATCATCAATTGCAGTACGCTTTATCACCATATCTATGTTTAATTTATCTAATTATTTCCTTATTTCTGTTTGAGCTGTTTCAGTTCATTCACTTTAATAATAGGTTATTTTATCTACGCTATTATTAATGTCATCTTTACTTTCGCCTGTTTCTTTTTCTATTTCTCCAGTTTTAGCTATAATTCGGTGTACAACATTAAAATCTCTTCTTAATTTTCTCACTTTTTTCTCCCACTCATTATTACACTAACGTTATTAAAAATTAATTATCTATGTATAGTTTACCATCTTTTAGAATTTGTTTCTATTGCAGCAGAGAGCTCATTTGTATGAGTCACTAATAAGACTAATTTAGATCTGTTATTTTAAAACTTAAATCCGAATCTTTGTGTAGTTTTCATTACATCTGCTTGTACTTTCACTCATATTGATCTTTCTATGCGTTTCCTCCATGTTACTATTCCTTTCTTATCATCAAAGACTATCATTGGCAATTGCAACTTGTACCCGTCTCGCACCAACATTAAAATATTCCAGATATTTCTATATATCTTCGAGGTGAGTTTCTGCGCCTGATATTTCAGCCGTTCTCATTTGCTAACTTCGTCGAAAACATTGCTGTATGTTCTCTACATGTTTAATGCTTGATGCCATTGTAACGGTTTGCAAAACTTATAAATCGCGTGATAAATAATTCATTTCTGGGTAAATTAATCTTATGCATCTCAAATCTTTCTGTTGTTATCATCCACTCCGTTTTGCATTTGTGACAGTTTAATAGATTTTTATGTGACACTCTGATCCAAAGATGTTAAGTTATTTTGTTAGAATATTCTTCTTTTCACTCTGACCAAATTTGTAATTTGTCATTCTCTTATCGGTGTAGTTAAAAAGTATGCTTCTTTCTCAAACTGTCCCCCACAACAATTCAAATCGTCAAGACCAGGATGTTTCGTAACCAGAATCATTCCTGTTACGTTCTTCCAACCATTTGTTTTATTCATTAATTATAATAATGATTTCATGTTGACTTGGTTCATTATCGCTGATTGCTTTATTTGACATTGTGCTAACAGTATTCATCTATCTTTCTTATGGCAGAGGTCACAATCTATCATGTTTCAAACCTTTCTTGTGTTCCAGATTGTTTAAAAGTTTTACAGCAAATACTACTAAATAATATTTCCAAATTAACACCCAGCCAATCGAAAATACCTCTTTCAGTAAAATTTTTTTTCTCCATTAAATTGTATTAACCTAAATTTAAATTATATGGTCATAAAACGACGGGAGACATGAAATATTGAAGATTATCAGTTTGCTTTGCATAATCGGTTGAACTGAAGGTTCTATTCATTTGAAACCGGGAGCAACAATTTCATAAATGCCCCAATTGTATTTTTCAACTACTATGTAGAACACTATTTTGAGCTAATTCGACTGACCGATGACCTGTAATATGTCAATGGAAAAAAAACCCTGCATTTCATAACAGTTGTGTTTATCATGTTACATTTACCCAAAGTGCATCGTGTCAATACCAGTATAATCCCCTCGTATACATATTGAGCATAATTGTTTATATGGCATGGTAGATAATGAATATAGAAGCATCATATTTGTATATTTGTGTGAGTATTTACCAATGTGGTTATCAGAATTTCTGTGCATATTAAATCAGCGTCTACGTTATGATTAGATTGTAATTGAAATTAGTAAAGAAAAGGGGATATGCATTAATTATGAAAACTGAAATTTAATGAAAACGTTATTTCTAAACATTGTACAATTGTTGTAGAACCCACAATCCTTATCTATTTATGTATATAGCTATTCGAGTATTCCATAATCTGTCTAATGAACCCCCCAAAAGCAACTTATGGAAATGCAAGCTCGATGCAGAGCTCTATACAGGTTCTTATACGGGATATATATAGTTCCTTTTTCTATCGGATATTAAAATGAATTGTATAGGCCCTGCATAAATAACAGATACACCTCTGCACTATATATATATATATATATATATATATATATATATATATATATATATATATATATATATATATATATATATATATATATATATATATATGTATATATACATATATATATGTATATATACATATATATCTATATACATATATATATGTATATATACATATATGCGTATATATCTATATACATATATATATATGTATATATACATATATACGTACGTATATATATATATATATATATATATATATATATATATATATATATATATATATATATATATATATATATATATATATATATATATAGATGTATATATGTATATATATACATATATATGTATATATACATATATATATGTAGATATATATGTATATATATATATATATATATATATATATATATATATATATATATATATATATATATATATATATATATATATATATATATATATATATATATATATATATATATATATATATATATATATATATATATATATATATATATATATCTGTCTGGTTATATTTATAATTCTCTATAATTAATCCTATACACCTTGATTTCTTTAATACGAATCCGGATTGACTCTGTACATAGATGAGAATTAATTACTGGATTGACATACGAGTGTGTCTGCTAGACACGAGTGCATTTAAGACCGATTCAATTGCATCATTTTTGGTGATGCATGCTTAGTCTGATGGAATATTGACTGGTGTATGCAGTATAGGCTATGGGTCCTGTTTATCCGCAGACGATGGTTAGAATCTCCGTAGAGTACGAATTAAAAATTCTCTAATCTGTTTGATAGTATTATTTGAATTATAATGAAATCCCCGTCAAGGGGTTATATTATTTGTCTCCCCCACGAAACTAAGCCGAATGGATAGAAAAAATAATGCAACTCTGAGATTGGGATTGTCTTGTTACAAACACCGAAATATATTATTTTTCTCACCCAATTTTTCCAATTAAATTAAAATAATCCTGTACCTTTGCAGGTTATTTCACGGATTCTAGATACAGCATTTATCAGGTACTAGTGCTGTTTCTATATAAATTTCATAAGATTTTGCAGTCTGTTATGAAAATCTAAATAATTATCTAAGTAGAATCTAGTTATTTATATATGCTGTTCTTAGGAAACAACAAAATCAAGAATAAAAAGTTATAATGTTTAGGTGTTGGAAAGAATGCGCAAAGAACGTCTCGAACCAGGTGCTAATGTTGTTCAAAATATCGTACCGCTCATTTATACGAATGTTGATGAGGGCAATGGGGCGACATGTCGACCATGAATACAAAAATCCTACGCAAGAGAAAATCGAAACATAAAACCATTTGTAATTATTACTGTATTGTCACATTTAATCGATGTACGTCATATACAAATAACAATACGTCACTCTTATATTTTAATCAGATAACTTGTAACCTTGATCAGTTCTAATTTGGAAAAGTTTATATGGTAGGCAACTATACTATACAGTACTGGGTACAGACTGATGTACAGTCATTTCTATGTGAGTATTGCCGGAGGAGATTTTTAATTCATGATATTCTTAGCAATTACTATTATCTTTCGTGGAAATATGACAAGTGTTGTTATTACTAGAACAATTAAATGCTACATGGAAATCTACTTGGGGACTGATGATTGAATCACCTACTGTGATTGGAGAGTGCCGGTATGTTCAATTGTTTACAATGTTGGATTCGACTGGGCTATTTGGGGGTGTTTGACAAAGTTTGCAGGAATGCAGGTCTGAGAAAACGCATTTCAAGTTGTTGCCATTTTTACAGTAGCTCTTGAGACAGTTTAGATTTGTCATTTTTGTAGTCAGTGAACTGAATACGTTGTATGCACGGATCAGTGTTTAATGTCATAGGTCGTTCCACACAGCATCGATTATTTTATCCTATATGAAGATCATTAAATTTTTAAGTCAGCGTCAATAAATGTAGATAAGAGTATATAATTCGTTTCACACGAAGTATTTAAAATTAATTAGGAACTTTTAGCTACATTTAATGACGCTGACCTGACAGTTTACTCAATTAGACCTACCGATATGATAAAATTGACCCTGCTGTGTGGAACGAACAAAATTCTAGCATAATACCTAATAGTTCCGTATCAGGTGCGTGTGTGTGTCTCTCGAATTATTTCAATGGTGTGTTCTGAAAGATGGAGAGACCGCAACTTTTATATATGTGTTGTAGTTGTTGCTACTGCTGTTTGATTTTAGAATAACTACGTCATGCACAGGGTTTATTTTCTTAAAAGTACTTCCTAGCTCGTGGACACCGCAAATGAGACGACCTATCTGAGACAACCAGACTGAGATAAGAAAAGTAAGGTTAGCAAGACAGCTAGATTTCTCTGTTGCATGTGTAAGACGATAAATAAACTAGTAAAATCAACACGAACTGACAATAGAAAGAATGGAACTTCAAACTATTGTTCGTATAGTGAATAAATGCATAGATAAATTAATAAAAAGAATATTATGGAAATGAGAATAGATGATGACACAAGCAAAATGAACGAAGAAAAACCAGAGAGAGAGAGAGAGAGAGAGAGTTTAACGCCATTTTTCAACACATGATGTGTCATATATGGCGGTCAATATTTTTAGGAAGATGACGAACCCACTATAACCCCGTGAAGAACCAGTTACACTTGGGAAGCTACTGCCAAGCTTTCGAACATACCCACGTTCGCCATGCCGAGACTAGAACCCTCTCAGGCAGAAAGCGCCTTATATCACTCGATCACCCTAGCTCAGAGAAAGAGAGACAGACAGCCAGACAGACAGTAGAATGTGTTTTAGGTACAAAGTCATAACATCACTCATGGTAGCTAGGGTTTAAAGCCCTTTGATAATACGACAACATAAATAGAAATCTTTTTTTTTTAAATTTAACATCAAAGTGATTTCAATATGTACTAATGTATATATAATAACAATACATATTGTCTCATTTATATAAATATATACCACACTCTTTAAGCTGCTACTTAAAAGTATTTTCAGAAAAACATCCTGTTTATATTTTAAAAATAATTCATTAATCCAGTGTATTAGTATATATATATATATATATATATATATATATATATATATATATATATATATATATATATATATATATATATCTCCGGAATAATTTAATATCTTGTTATATTCTTGCGTAAGGCCTTTAATTCAACATTATTAAACTTAATCATTCTGCTCTATATAATACCCTGATTTTTCAGAAACGAAATTGAAAACGAGAGAACTGTGTCATAACAGGTTGAGACTTTATTGGAAACACAAGATTTCTCAATACAGACTAAACCGAATTTGCTTTGCATACGTATATTTAAAATTCCAGCACATAGGCTATAGCTTTCAACATATTTAATAAGAGATTGAATAGACCTAATGTATAAATGTAATGATAATTTTCCATGAATTTGCTGAACATGGTGAAATAATGCAATGTAATTCATATCAAATTATTTGTTTGATTAGTCAAAGATATTTGATAGTGAAGGAAATATTAAACTTGAAGGTAGGAAATGTAAAATTGTTTCTACAAAAAGAAACAAACTTAATTTTACCAAGATTTGTCTTTATTTTTTTTTTACAACATTTTGTAGAGAAACTAAACTTCTTTTGTGCGTACGTCTTTCGCGAGATTTTACCTTTTAACAAGTTAGAACTCATTTGTGTTCTATTTAGACAAGCTTGAACACTTCTTTCCAGAACACATCAAGTGATGTATTCTCGTCATCAGAAAATAATCAGGAAGTAACCGTAAAATATCAAAGACTTAATGTGTTCAATGTGTAACGGTCATAATGCAGATAAGTTACATGCTTATGACCTGTCCAAGTATGTACAATGATACACCATTATGTGACAAATCTACTTAAATCTACTAATGTATATTTGGTAAATTTTTCTGATTTTAAGTTTCAATGACTAATGTAAATACACTTAATAAACACATCTCAGTTTAGTGTTAAATTAATCTTCAGAAGCAAACATGCAATATTCCTATTAAAAAACCTCTGTGATTTATGTTTGTATGTATGTTTCTGCAGTCTTTCCATGCGTCATTGAATATTTACAATATAAATGGCTTATATCATTCCATCATGACAAACTGGCTTGAAACGAGTAAGGTATTGCAACCACAGTTGAATGTTTTTACCATAATACGATTGTCAAAAATACTCAATTCGTTTGGATATCTATTAATTCTCGACACATTTCACATTGACGTGGTAATATAACTGTGTGGAGTTAGTTCCCAAATATATATATATATATATATATATATATATATATATATATATATATATATATATATATATATATATATATATATATATTTATTTGCTGTTTTGGTGAATGATGATGATCTTTACCGCAACAAAAGAACAACCGTGAAAATGCTAAATGTTTGTTTTATCAGAAAGCATACCATTATGTTACATACCATTATATTACATATGATGTGTTTATATATTAAACCATAAAAAGCATTACACTGAAAATTAACTTTGTGTTTTTGCTATTTGTGGGGTGTTTATTTTGGGGATTTATTCGTTTTTCTTGTAAAAACTGATTCTTATAGGATAAGTTGTTTCGATCTTGAGTTGTCTCTCGATCGTTGTGATCACTCTGTCTGAAAAAAAACCAAGTATCACCTTGGGGACACTTTCATATGTTCACCTAGTAATATTTAAAAATAATTAGTAATAATTACATGTGACATATACTCAGTTTTGTTTTATGCTCAGTTCAGTACCTATGTGATATATCGTTAAAAGGAAACATTTTGCAGGACAGTTCCTTTCTGCAAAATTTACATAGGTAATATCTTTTAGCCTTGGTGTATTAATCTTTATAAATTCATTATGGATGTTTAAGCTAGATTAATAATGTCACTTGATAACAACTTTCAAACTGTTCTGCATATGTTCAAAACATACTGAGATATTTTGTCTGCTTGTAATTTAGTAAAACTGATCTTGCCAATTATTCGCTGCATTTAGGTCATATAAGAAAGTGAATAATTCAACTCTACAATTTACAACTCCCCTATGTATGCTTGTCGTTTCTATACATAAAGCTAACACAAAAGTCATTTCAATTGAACATTAAGAAATCCATACATTTATGCGTGTTCATTTTGATCATGTTTAAAATCATTTATAACAGCTAGAACAATTCAGCTATGACAGATAATCACTGTGATGCAGTCGAGTTGATATTAAGCAAATCATTTTAACTGTTAAAATACAACTCTTCCAGACAAACACATATCACATTATTCTACCATTTATACCAATGTCCAGAACGAAATATCACAGAGAACTTGAAAACAAATTTTTGATGTCTTGCAATCATTGGTCCTAACATGTCAGGCCCGCCCCTGCAAATATAGAGTTAATAAGAATGCATTTAGTTTTACGCATTATATAAAACTATAATACTTTTTAAAACAAAATAAAGTAACAAAACTAAACAAATATGGAAATACAAAATAACTTATGCAAATGAAGGATAGTTTTTAAAAAATAACTAAGTAGCTTGCGAAAAACATTTATTTTCTAACACATACAATATGGTGCAACCAACAATAATCATATATTACAAAACAAACACAAACAGGCACAACGCTTAGAATCTGTTCTCGGGTTTCCCTGAACTTATATGGGATTCCCGTATTAACAAAATAACAATATTGCCTTTGAACTTACCATTCAAATTTATATTTATTTTATAAACTGCTGATTAAAGTGGATTTATTATTCTCAACATGGTAAATACATTCCAAGAAAAATATTGATGAAAACATGCAATTTCCTTATACAATGTTTGAAAAAAATGATGAAAAATATAATTCTCTTGAAGAAAAGAAAAAAGCCAAACAAAATATATTTATCCATGAAGGATATTTTACAATGCCTTACGAACTAAATAGATAATAATTCAATTTTTGAATTTAATATGCTTCATATATCAAACGCAAGAAGTAAACGATGTTATGTATATGAAATGAATTTTGCGGTGTTCTGTTAAAGCTAGAACGTCTAACAATTTAATGAAAACTTCACATCGTGTCACACTGTCTTCAGTACTTTAATTATAGGTATTTAGATGTCTTGTCAGAAAGTTTACAGTTACCTTATAGTGTTTTAATCTTAGTGCCTGTTAATAAGTTCCATACAATTATTTTCACTTACACATCATAGTCTGGTGAAGACGCCATCAGTTTCTGTTGGAACGCGATAGACTATATGTGAGTCCATTTTGCTCGGAATCTGTTTCTGCACCTGCTGTTTCTTGTTTGGCACTTGACAAATATTCTGATTCCGATGCAAGAATCTGCTTAATATCCATGTTTCCCAGAAGGAACTCTGCGAGAACTTTAATTGTTGTATTTGGGGATACTGTTAAAGCTGTGGGAACCTTGCATTTGAATATATCAGAGAGAATATTTGTGAAATGAACTGCCGCCAGCGAATGTATGCCGCCATCTGAGAGCACTCTATCCGGCTGTAGATCTGACAAGTGTACGTTTGAAACATTTGATACCACCACACAAACAATATCTGTCAAAACCTTGACTTTTTCTGGCTGTCCAGCTTTCCAAAACAGTTGCCAATCTATCGATGGAACTTCATTCGTCTCTGTGGTCTCCTCAGAAATTGTCAGATTCTTGCTTCACAAAACTGGCTCGATCTTGTATGCAAGTCTATTTACGCCTGGATTTCTATGATCAATGGCAATGAGATCCCAGTTTGCCTTGGTGAACACTACATGCGGACGATTCTGCATCAGAGCATGTACAAAACATTCCCTAATCTGCTCTTCATCGAGACGTAGGTATCCTTTCGATTCAAAAATTTTCGCGAACTGATCTCCAGCTGCCATGCCAACAACCAATCCACCCCAAGCTATGCTTTGCCCCGGAAGACCTTTCTTACGTCTGTAGATAGCTAATGTATCCAGAAAGGTATTTGCAGCACCATAGTTGCTATCACCCTCTGCTCCTAACACACCGGCAATAGATGAATGTAGTACAAAGTAGTTCAAAGGAAGATTCATCGAGAGAAGATGAAGGTTCCAAGATCCAGCGACCTTTGGAAGCATAACTGTATCAGAAGTATTGCCCTTTAGATTCAGAAACAATGTGCTATCAATGACTCCACCTCCTTGAAAAACCCCCTTCACTGGATGCCTCGGGAATCGAACATTAAGTTCCCCAAGAGCCTCTCTTAAAGATTTCATGTCGGATACGTCGGCTTTAAGACAAATAATTTTACAACCTGTGTTTTCCTCCAACTTCTTTATCAAGCTTTGCTTCTGCGTCAAAGTTCCTCTTCTTGACAAAGTGGCAATCACACCTGCGCCCATCTCAGCAAGAAGTTTCAAAAGAACCCACCCAAGTCCAGTCAATCAGCCCACAACTATGTAGGAAGACATTTTGTCAAATAGTTGGGACTTTTCTAATTCCAATTTTAACAGGCTTTTGCCTGACTTCAATTCAATAACTGGGTCTTGCGTTGAATGTTGCATGCATGTCTTCTGTTTTTTTCCATCTTGAAGCCAGGCGATCACTTTAGGTACCATGCGAGGTAGATTTCCATAGCTGAAGATGTTATTCCATTTCAGATAGGTGCATTTTATCGTAGTTTGAAGCTCTATCTTATCTTTAAGTGCTTCACGCACATTGTTTCCTATGCAAATGAGATGTCTGCATTGTTTCAAGTGTGATAAAAAGGTCTGCTCATATTCCGGTATTAGAAAATCCAGGAGAACTGCTGTCGTAGCCCTGTCGAAATTAAGGTTGGTTATGTCAGGATGGCTGAAATCAAAATGTTCAATACTGCGCCCGCTGCTCTTAAGAAGATTCAACATAAATGCAACTTTCATATCATTCTTAGTTGTAAAGGCCACAATGTTCTGATGCTTTGGGAGATGTTGAACAAGCGTCCATGCTTGAACTGCATGTCTGGAAAATAGTTTGGAACTTGATCTTTCTTTGCAACACAAGATATCGGGACAGTCACAACAGACGCTATTTTCATCGGGTAACAGACGACAGCATTTGCATTGCCGTGATAATCCTCATTGTCTGGAATGACCTCTGACTGACAACGACGGAAGAATTTTCCAATGAATGAAGACTTTTGAATGTCAGCAAATTGGATGTATCCAGTGATCTCTAGCGACATCACTTGGTGATCCTCAATACCGAAAATATTAATATCAGAACCCCTATTCCCACCAGAAGCGGAATATTTATTTTCCACATCTTGAAGATAAGTTGTGTCTACTTCAACATTGACCCAACCAGATATAGGCTCAACTGAGATGGTTTTGGTAGGAATTAGATAAAGGTCAAGAGGGTTATTCCGATTGCGTGTTTGCAGAAGAACCTGCTCGACTGATCTATACAAAGTTGTTAGTGTCTTCTTTTGTTTCTCAGTAGTAGGAGCGCACTGAAGCTGAGGTACAAACAGTTTCGCTTTATGTAGGATCATCTCGAAAGGAAAGTTCTTGAAAGATTCTGTGGATTGAGACAAAAGACTTTTCAGAAGTGATTCGTTCTCTCTCCAGGAAACTATATCAAGTAGATATACATTCATGTATATCATCTCTCTAAGAAAACACCTAATTAGGCCCCACATCTCTAACCCATAAATGCTAATAGGCATTGCCGTTCACTCTGCGTGTCCTTGTGTGTTTTTTTTAACGACAACAATTGGTGGCTGTTGTGGTAGATCTTTTACAACCTTAATGATTTCTATGAAGATAAGACAATTTCTTTTCATCTTCGCCATTATGTGCATACCATCTCGTGTTTCATCTTCTTGGCTGGTGGAACCTGGCATAAAAATAATTTTTGAAACATAATTCGTTCCACCCCATTTATCTATAGCTGTTTTCAGAAGAATGTCAGAAAGGTTGGTGTCCATCGATTCTACCTGAACCGATGCAATGCTTGCATGGTCGGAAAAGACGAGGTCGTTGATTGTATCACCTTGCACGAAAATGATGTTTCCCAAACCGTTAGTTTTCCAAACGTGGGTATGATGATACGATTTTGTTGCCATATCATATTTTAGTTCCCTTGGTATGAGAACTTCCTGTAATTTCCCAAAGGCAGTGAAGTTTTTCACTTCTACCAGAGGATATCCGTCTTCGTCCAGAAGAAAAATATTATAGTGATTCTCGATCACCTTTTCTGATACGATGGTGTCGGTCATGCGTAGATATGAAAAAAGTACTCGATCACGTGGAGATTTAATTACCCTCAACCTACCGATCCCTATTGGAAAGAGTTGTATGGCTTCAGGTCTTCATGTGTTTGTCTCATTCACAACAAACGCACTTGTTTGTAGCATGCAATCTAGTATGACTGGGTGAATGTGCGTTTTAGATAATGTTGACAAAATGCTGCTAGTGACGTTTAATTTCGCTAAACATTCACCAGGCTTTGCCCAACATTCTTCCAACAATGCAAAGCTTTCTCCATAGGTGAATCCAAATCCTTTCAGTTTTCTGTAGCAATCTTCTTTAGAGAGACGAAAGGCAAATTTAGATTTTATATCCAAAATATCCAGCCGATTGTAGAACGTCTCAGACGAATTTGCACCTGTCCCATGGCTCGAATTCTCCCATGACTTGTTGCTTCAAAATGATAGAAACTATCAACTGATATAACAATTTCTGTTGTAGATGATGTACTTACTGGAAGAACTTTGATAAACTCCAATTCTACTTCTAAATCTTGCACTGGTTTATCAAAGTGATATTTGAATACTTCAAATCCAACATCAGCATACATTGCTCCAGGAACCATTATATTTCCTCTAACAGAATGTTCAAAAACAAATGAAGCTTCTTGTCCATCAGTTTTTATTTTATATTGCTGATTTATATTGTCCAAGTTTTGCTGTTTTACGTACAAGTGAGATGTCTCATTTTTCTGAGAGGTAGCAACCTTAAAACCATTTGGCGGCATTGCAACTTTCCCTGCAAAATCGTATTGTGGGATATCTGTGAGGAAATTTGTCCTTTGAGCGACATTTTCCCAATGAGGATTGAATCCTGCTACGAAAAGATCAACCAGCGTTTGTCTCCATGATATTGTATCATCATTTGCCTTCATCGATGGAAGACATAACGTCTGGTGCTTAGGTAAGATATGTTTCAGATGTGGCGCCAAAATTGGTCTGGGCCCGATTTCTAAAAATATTGTTGTCCCATTTTCTTCTGCCGATGTTTTTATAGCCTTGGAAAACTGTACTTGTTCTCTAATGTTCCTTCCCCAATAAGAAGCCCTTGCAAAATCTTCATTTTTGACATGATCTCCGGTAACAGTAGATACTACTGGTATTAAAGGCCTACTCCCATGAATCACTGAAATGGATTCCAAGAAGTTTGCTTTCGCATTTTCTACATGACAGCTATGGTATGCGCAAGAGGTTTCCAATTCTTTCACCACAACAGTGTTTCCATTTTTCTGAAGGAGTGCCACTTCTCGTTTAATTGCGTCAATGCATTCGGCGTTCCCTGATAAGGTTGCTGATACTGGACTGTTGTGTACGGCTATAGAAACATTGTTTGCCTGACACATAGTTTCTATACTGGTAACGTCTAATCCACTGACAACCATCATTTTTCCGCCTGACGCATTAGAAAGGTGAAATGATCGTTTGTAGATGATCTCTACGGCAGTCTCCAAGCTGATCGCACCACTGGCATAAGCAGCAGCTACTTCTCCTACCGACTGACCAATGATGCAGTCTGCTACAACACCAAAGGATTTCCACATCTCAAACAGGCACACCTGACAGGTGAAAATGGAGATATGACCAATCAAAGGGTCGGACTTAATTTGGTCGCTCATCATCTTTTCCACAACTGACCATCCAGTATGGAATTTTAAAAGCCTGTCGACTTCATAGAGAGTAGATGCAAAAACTCCTTTCTTTGAAAGCTCAGAGCACAATCCCGGCCACCTACACCGCAGAAAACAAACACAACCTTCTTTTTCAATTTCTTTTCCGAGTATTTTCTCCTTGTGGCATTGAAGAGTTTGCCTTTTTCAATCAAATCAATTTGATCTTTAGCAACAAATCCAGCCCTCACAGGGAAGTGCTCTCGCTTGCACAAGGATGTAAAGGAAAGAGCGTGTAGATCATAGCTTTCTTCGAATAACCTCTCGGCCATTTTGCCGACATTATAATGCAATCCATCTAAGTGATACCTGATATCAAAACTATGACGGTTCATTGTTTACTACACCTGATCTTTTGTCACTAGGTTTCTGCTCAACGTAATCACAAACAATTGCATGAGCATTTGTTCCACCGAAGCCAAAGCTATTTACGCACGCCACTTTAGGTTTATCGCCTAGAGATGACCATTTGACAGGTTCTGTTGGAACAATTAACCTATTCTTTTCTAAATTGTTCTTCAGATTCAAACCTTCCTCTTTGACATGCAGGGATGGAACAATAATTGCCGTTTTCATCATAAGAAGAACCTTGATCAGTCCTGCAATACTAGCAGCAGCTTCTAAATGCCCAATATTTGACTTCACAGAACCGATGTATTTTCTTGGCGACGATGAATCGTCATTGAAATACATACCAAGTGCGTTGTGCGTTGGCCTCTATTGGATCCCCAACAGGTGTGCCTGTACCTGTATAATACACACACACACACACACACACACACACACACACACACACACACATATATATATATATATATATATATATATATATATATATATATATATATATATATATATATATATATATATATATATATATATATATATATATATATATATATATATATATATATATATATATATATCAGTAGTGTTTCCTCATGCCTAATAGGGTCACTCTTTTTCATTCTAATTGCAAACAGATCTACAACAAAGACATACAATTTGGATTTAAAGAAATTACATGATCATGAGTTTGGGCGAAGTGTCTTCTATGTAGAATTAATAAATGTGAATCTTGGAAATTGTTAATCACGGACAATTCGTCTATGGATTTAAAGCGAAATATTGTCAAGATTATATATATATATATATATATATATATATATATATATATATATATATATATATATATATATATATATATATATATATATATATATATATATATATATATATATATATATATATATACATATATATATATATATATATATATATATATATATATATATATATATATATATATATATATATATATATATATATATATACATATATATATATATATATATATATATATATATATATATATATATATATATATATATATATATATATATATATATATATATATATATATATATATATATATATATATATATATATATATATATATATATATATATATATATATATATATATATATATATATATATATATATATATATATATATATATATATATATATATATATATATACATATATACATATACATATATATATATACCGGTCTCTCACCATGAGCTTCAATAACTTGCACAGAAGATGCCGACACATTGTATTCTGGGTAAATACGACGAAGAAGGGCCAACTGCTGCTCTCCTGATGGTGCACTGATAGGCGTTGCCATATGGCCATCTTGATTGACACAGGTCCCTATAAGTCCCCATATTTTATTTCCGTCTCTTATAGCCTTAAGAGAATATATATTAAGATGAAAGTACAAAGTTAATGCTTGGTGTCGCTTAAAAACCTAATTTGTCAGTAATGTTATGTTTCTTACAGAATCTACAGATTGCATATCATATGAAAGACTTGAATATATCCTGATATTGCAGATCAAGTTTGTAAGTCATTGAAAACATAACTTATTCTATCTCAGATGTATCTTTAGTATCCTAGTTACGATTTTAATATATATATATATATATATATATATATATATATATATATATATATATATATATATATATATATATATATATATATATATATATATATATATATATATATATATATATATATATATATTGATATCAAAGAATTATGTTATGCTGGGTAAACATGTACTCATCCAGAAATGTTTTTATTACATTTGATTCGATTTAGTTCCTGATGAAGATATCATTCTGCTAAAGTAGTTTATAAGGTTCCCATTAATCTGATACAGATTTAAAATAACTGTATTACTAATGTTGCCCTATTTTGGTGCATATTAAGTATTATCTAGGACAAATAAGGAAACATACAATGTATCCTTCTAATAATACATTGCTTAAAGTGGGAGTCTTCCAGATGTATTTCCTTTTTCAGAGATAAGGAAGCAAACAAAGAAAAAAGAAGACAAAGTAGATGTACACGAGATGAGTCGTTTAGAAGCTTCCCTTTGATAATTCTCATATGATAGCACAATCTTAACCATATAGTATAGTGTTTCGGTCTTATTAAACCACTACTGTAGTGAAATTACCACCCAGGAGATGTTGAATATATTCTTCGTTTGATATATTATGAAGGAACACACGAAGATCTCTTTGTTGCACAATTATTTACAGCAATGCATGGATTAATACATCCGGGAAAGATCAACTGCAGCCTTTAGAATCTTACATCGCATTAATTGGATCAAACATTTACAAGGGATGTAATTAATTGTAATTCTCTTGTTGTATTTTGAGTTTACCATAAAGTTGAGGGTTTTATAGAAGTAGTTCATTTTTAAATCTTTTGTAGGGCATTTCAATAATGTAAAAGTCTGTAATTAGCTCGTTTGCGTAGTGATGAATAGTATTTGTTTTATTTGTTTCCATTGTATTTTTCCTGGAAATGTTTTGCCTCTAACAAAGCTTTAAATAAATTCATAAATAGTATATTTGTGCAAGACGCTACATATATTGGAAATAAAGCAAGACATTGAACAACCCTTAGCAAAACACAAATATTACTTTGTAAGATAATGAATTTAGTTTTACAAATAGGTAACTATGGGGACTAAAGGTTGTTAATTAATATAAGAGGAAAGAGATACCCCTGTATGATCTTTACAATGAACTCAAAGACTCTACAACCTAAACTCAATTACATTAAAATACCAATAGATATTTCTAATATTTTTATATAAGTGGAGAAAAAGGGCCTTGTAGCTGAAATTCTAAATCATCCATGACAATCTATTGAGGCTAATATAAGAGTAATTCTAGCGCTTATTCAATGTTAAGCCTTTTCCAGAGAATGTAAAGGTTGACCATAACAATCATACAACTGATGGGTTCATCCAAAGTTTAGTTGTCAGAGGTTATATCATATGTTAATAGATATCTGATTATAGAACATGGAAAGACAAATCTGTAGACCAATGATGTCTGCGTTTTATTGGAAATAATTTTTGTTTACAATATGTTTTATGTCAGTTTCATATTATCGAATAGAGAACTGAATTAAACTGATATTCGATCTTACATCACGTGCTCGCTTCATAAGAACTATTCCACAACCCTCTCCTCTCGTGTAACCATCAGCCTTTGAAGAGAATGAATGACATTGTCCACTGGGTGACAACATTCTTGCGTTTGCTAAGGTTACAAATACTCTTGGATCTAGGAGAAGGTTCACTCCACCGCAAATCACCATTGAGCAATCTCATTTTAAACAAAGAATTATGTAATCAAAGTGACATGGATTGAGAATTATAAGGTATAAGAAAGTTATGTCATTGATCTCCAATACAAACCACATTTTTCCATGATAATTCTTCTAGAAGCCAATGTATTGAGAAATTTTGGGAGTTTTCGATGTAATCTGCTTGAAGAATATAAATGCTGACCACGATATTCTAAAACCCTTTCGTGTTTATATATATATATATATATATATATATATATATATATATATATATATATATATATATATATATATATATATCCATCATACAGTTGTTCTTCAAGATTTAAGATCCATAACATAAATGCAAACTTAGTACTACTTTAAAAATTTCTAATGGATCATTTATTCTTAAACAAGTGATGAATATAATAGAGTGCAGTAGAGAAGTAAGTTCGGTAGGTCGCATTAATGATATGAGAGAGAGAGAGAGAGAGAGAGAGAGAGAGCCGTTATCGTAACCTTCTACTCAAGATCATATTGAACAGACGAACACTAAATATTGCTCAAACTAGTATCTAAGATGCAGCGAAAAGTTTAAGTCATTCCAAACGTTGCTGACCTGACGAGAACTGTGAAACTCTCGAAGGGAATGAGAGGCACTCAAGGATGTTTCATCAAACGCTCATGGTGCGCACTATTTGATTAGCCGCATATAATAATTATATTGACAACTGACAGCGACAATAACAAATCTTTAATTTGTGTAAACTGAAAATAAAATAAGGGGACCAGTGTTTCAAATTTGGATGCTTCACCTGTTGCTTGACTGGAATATCTTTCGTCCTGAATGTTTAATACATGTGCAAGTATATTAGTGCATTTTGGAGAAGATAATGTGTATCATAATGGTCCTATCAAACGATATTTAAAAGTAAATCATTATGTAAAGTAGCATGATGCATTTAGGAAAACTAGAATAACATTTGCAAAGTAACATTTGTCATGATCATCAACCATCAATTTGACTGCCATTTAAATTAACATCGAGGCATGAAACAAATATTTCCATATCAGAATAAATGAGATCATGTCAGAAAAATGCACAGTACCTGCTCTAAGTGATAGAGAACCTTGGTGTATCGCCACAAGGCTTGAAGAACAAGCGGTATCTATTGTCATCGAGGGGCCGAGTAAGTTATAATGTAAGACACTCTTGCACTGATGATACTAAGGCTGAGTCCAGTGACCATGTAACTACTTTCTTCACTGTCTGCATCTTCTAAAACGGCAGATTTGAAGTCGTCGACCATCGCTTCTGCATATATTAATGATGGAAACATTATTCCATTATTGGCTATTTGGTTTATATTTACTAGGGTGTTCTGGTATATATTCTGTGACATAATTATATGCGCTCATTTGACTTCCGTAAGAAACAAACTCATTTGTTTAGTCATACGGTACGTGTGATTAAACGCAAGTAATTAGGGCTTATTTTAGTTAATTATTATAAACCCTAATCCTTTATTTAACATTTTTCACTTAAATGAAATTTCGTTTTTTGATTTAATGCTGTAAATTAGAAATCTATTCTGAACCTACGCGCATGACAAAGTAATATACTAATTACTATTTTATAGTTTAATTTTAATTGTGTGACACAGTAAAATTGGCGAACATTTTATAATTATATCATATAATCAACTGAGATAAAATTGTAAACGTCAAGACAACTTTGGTTTCCGTCATGACAAACGACCACTTATGCATAACATTGCAATCAGTTCCATATGAGGGAAATGAGATTCTGATAATTACTCAAACTGTTTTCGTTGTCTGTCTGTGTTGTATGAAGAATATAGAAAGGACTGTGTGTGTGTGTGTGTGTGTGTGTGTGTGTGTGAGAGAGAGAGAGAGAGAGAGAGAGATGAAATGCCGTCAGTTGTTTCCAAATGGAAGCTTCTATGTAACCCCATATAACGGTTTCAAATAATCTGTTCATCGAGATGTTCTAAACTTGTTAAATATGTGGAATGAAAATTCCACAAATACCTTTAAACATATACAAGTGTAAGTGTATGCATATTCATATCTGTGTGTGTGTGTGTGTGTGTGGTCCTTTGTGGGTGAATTTGTGAATGTACAAATAAGTTCCAGAATACCAAATTTATCACTCAAGTGTATCATCCTTCATATAAAAGAAATTATAAATAGGTTTGTTTTGCTGACCTAACATTGATTCATAAATACCTTAACCTAAAGATCAGTGCATACCATGTCAGTGTCTACTGACAGTGGAACAAATTATTATCGAAAGTGTCAGCTTCGGTACTGTAGAATATACGTTTTAATGTAAACAATTTATGTGTCCACTGACAGTAAAACATATTCCTGCCAGGTGTATCCACTTCCACAGTTGGTAAGACACGTTTGAATGCGCGTGTGAATGTGCATTCACGCACCACGAAACTTTATAATGATTTATTTCCAGAGAAAATCGTATGCATTGTGAGGGAATGTTTGGTTTTAAAATTTTATTTAACAAATAGTTTAACAGATATGCTAAGAATTTTATATTTATTACTTCTATATTTCATCTTATATGCCTTTGAAAGAATTTAATGAACCTTTCCTGCTATTGTTTAGTAAGTCACTCATTTGTTTGGAAGGATTCATCTTCATTCAGGTTGTTTGGAATTCTTTGACAGATACATTCTTTAGAATGTTACTTTTATCCAGCATTATATAGCCAACAGTATGCTGATGTGCCGCTTAACGATAATGCTTACATGTATAAAGCACCTTCAAGAAAATTATATTTTAATATTAGAAGCAGATTTACCAATATATACACCCGTGCTTGTGCCATTGAGTTCCTTTCTCGTGATTCCCGCATCCTCCAGTGCCATGTGTACACAGTCAAGTACAAACCGCTGTTGTGGATCGACCCATTTTGCTTCTTGGTCTGTTATTCCAAATACTTTATTTTCCCACTGTGAAAATCTTGATTAACCAAATGAAACAAAAAATAACAGACAAATGAGCGAGCATATAAAGTACTTCTAACTAAATTATACCATTCTGACATTATAATCTCTCTCCTGGTAATCACCAACGTGCCATAGCAATTTGTGGAAGTGAACCCTTTTGGGAGTCCATATTTCATTGAACAATAAGGAAAATAAGGCAAGGTAGATAACATTCAACGTGCCATGTAAATAATGCTGTGAATCAAGAACGAAATGTTTTTACAAAGGGCTTTCGAAAAGGAAGGAAAACAACTGAAACAACTGACTGTTATTGTCAGATACTATGCACCTCCTCTTCATAGTAATATACGATAACGATTAACCACACATGTGAAATTACTGGAATAAAAACAACTGCTTAACCCTTATTCGATTCCTCTCAAAATGCTACCATTTTATAAAATATCTCAAGAAACGTAACTGAAATAATTTATATCACCGAAAATGCCGATAAAATCGCAAAATGAAACGAAAATGTGAAAAATATTCTAAAATTTAAGTTTCTGTTTAAACACCTATCAAAGAGGCCAGATACACAAAACAATACAGAACAAATCCAGCCACTGTTTTAATCTATTAGGTTACAATACTTTTTTCTCTATATTTTAGAAAAGTAACATTGTTAATGTATACACAATATAATACTTCTACTACACATTTTGTCTCAAACTGCATCTAATTGTACAGAAGATAACAAAATCCATTGTCTCAGTGAAGTTAAAGAAATAAGGATTATTTGTAAAATTAAAATTATATTCGAAGGAAAAAAATAGCTTCTAATTCTTCAGCAACAATTACATTTCAACATATTAAGTTTCAATTTTTAAGTACTTTTTTTTCTTCTTTAGTTTTCTTTGTTTTTTTAACTGCCTTAATTAATTAAGTGATGCCAATTATCTACTCAGATTTTATTTCTCAAAACATTATCATTTTAACCTTTATAATCAGCGGTCCCTGGGCATACAAATAGTTAGAAAAGAAACGAAGAAAACGTACTTCCAATATCCATCACCCATTTAGTTAGATGCAAAAACCTTCAGTACAATTGAATCTATGAATGTTTTCGTGAAATTCTTTCTTTCTGTACACCCCATATTGTTAAAAATTGCAGGCAGTTTAAATAAGTAAACTTTAATTGATTGGACTTTTGTGAGTCAAAGATCTAGTCTATTCACTTTTTAATACTGACTTATTGGAAAAGCAATGACAACATTTCACTTATATCCAGACTAACGGCGGAATTCTGTCCTGGAGGCTACCAATATGATCCCACTCCATGTTAATGTGCGGCAATAATAGGCACATAATCTTTAGATATAATGCAAATTACGAGTACTAACGCACTCGAAAACACATGCCACTATAGTTTCGTGTCACAACCAATCTGTTACACAATTTTGTAGATTAAGTCCGCTAAGTGTTTGCATACGATCATCATCGTTACAATTAGAAGCAGTAATATTATGTTATCTGCCATTTTAGTTGTATATTCATTATATCTGCATGTTCATTATACAAATATAAAGGCAGATTAGAACTGAGAATGAGAGAAAAGTACCTGTTAATGAGACCCGCTTTATATGGTTGTCTCAAGTTAGGGTCATTTGGATCAGCGATAAAATATGAATCAAATCCGGGGCGGTGTTTTCTTATTTCCGTAATATGATTTTCACCTTTTAGGAGAAGCTCCCAAAATTCTTCCTTATTATTTGCGCCCGGAAATCGGCAACCTATGCCAATAACGGCCACTGCCTTTACTTCATCCATTACGTTACATCTAAAAATATAGCATGACTCAGACAGTCAATATAATTCATGCACACTTAAGGAAGACTAAAATATAATATGATTTCAGCTAAAACCTTTAGCTTTAGAGGCACAATAATGCAGCAAAGAGTACATTTTCCTACGACCGTATTGATTTGTGTAATAAGAATTTTGCTTAATGCAAAACAAATTTCGAAACTTCTTTAAATCTCTCAAGAACTTGTATGTATTCCGTGAACATGTGGGTACCTAAGCTTACAGCTTTCATGTACACAAATGGTACCTTATATCTTGACAGTAATATTTGCTACATTACACAAAACTTCTTTTTCTAAACATGATGTTAGTAACAACTCCCTACGTATAGATAAAATCATTTACACATTTAATTAAAACTTTGGGAGTTAATATTATAACACAACATTAAAACCACAGAAGCATCTATTTCCAAGGTGTAGTTGCAAAGATTGATACCTGTTGTAATTACATAATGTGGTAAATGTTGAAGTTGCCATGCTGTTGTGATTTTAGCTTTACAGCCTTTTTTACCAAATGAATATGGGGATTTCGTATACTTAATATAAATTCCAGGTCATAAAACCGTGGAGACAGATACGCTGCGGGATATTTTCCTACGAATTTTCCAGTTACACTCAGCCTTGTCTTTTATATGTTAGAGCCAGGTTCAAGCCAGTGTGTTCGTTATCAATTCAGTCCCAGAAGTAGCATGTATATAAATGTAGGGATATGCTTCTAGATCTGAAAAAGGTGTGTTGTGAAAGACATCACTACATATCACTGGTTATCAATACCTATAATTTTGTGTTGAATTTGTACTGCCTGTTAATGGAATTATTAATAATATGCAAAAGAAGGGAATTTAACGTGAACAGTTTGAAGAACATTTATAGAGACCAAATGAGACATTTGAATTTGCTATTTCATTGCATTCACTTTTTAATAATATCAGCCATCCATACAGACATACATATGCAAATGATAAGGACTGATCTTCATCTAGTACATTCTTTTCAATGAAAGGAATGCATGATACTAAATAAATCTAAGCTGATAATGATACAATAACAATGACAAGAGTCTTTGTCATGTAAATATCTTCATACGCAATCAGGGGTTTCTGTGTGATTCAATTGAAGAGTGTCTGAATTCTATTAATGCTCAAAAGGTGCTGTTACAACTCTATGGTCTTAAACTAATTAACATATAAAAGCAAAACCTAATTGTAAAATTAAGCAAATAGTTTATTGCCCAAATTATGAAGTGAAAATGTGAATTAAATCCCAAATAGCCCTAAATTTTCATAAGGCTAAATGTAGTAGTATTCCAAATTTGTTCCAGTTGTGTTCCGAATGAATTCCAACATATTGTGCTGATGGGCTAATATATTTGAATAATGTTGATAAGCTAATAGTCTTTTTGTGTCACACTGATATAATCCAAAATATATTAAACTGAATGCAAAATAATTTCAAAATAGTTAAATAACCCTAAACGTTATGAGCACCTTGTAATTCCAATGTGTAATTTAGATAAATCCTCTCAAATAATGATGGAACGCAACTAAATGACTGTCGTCACTACATATGTTTAAGACAGGAATAATACTTATGTTATTCGCTATCCTATATGAAAGACTATGACATAATTTCAGAACTAGGATGAGGGTCAATATTCATTTCCAGAACATTCCACTTGTCAACAAGGTCAGGCCTTTTAACAGTCAGCCATCAGAAATCAGGTGAGCCAAAATGAAAGGCTTGTGCATTTTGAATCTCATATTGATCCGCATTTTTTAGAAAGTTGAACCATTTGATGTAACATGAATATAATTTGAAAAGTGCTTATTTATAGTATGTTTTTATTTATATTCTTTTACATTTTAGAAGTTCAAATCTTGGATGAGGTTGTCCTTACCTTGACCAGTATATATATTATATACATAGGATATTCTAGTTCTTTACGATGAGGTTGATCTGGTGAGCACCAATAGTTATACTGCCTATAAGTAGTTCATACTAGGGCAGCATGGTTGGTTATGATTCGGACAGAGACATGTTATTCCCTCTTGCTGTTCCTGGTGGATATGGGACAAATATCCTGATGCTCTTGGACAGTATGCTGGTTTTATTCCCTCTTGGCTTGCATAAACATTGACGCTTTGTCGTGTTATGAATTTGTATATAAATAAATGCACGAGACTTCATTCTTTATTTTGTTGTAACTGCATAAAATTTTACATCTGTATTGTATCATACAATTATGCTTTCATTCAATTTAATATTGTACATAACTAATGTCAAAATCAAAAGATCTTATTCACCAACATTTAGGTTGCTGGCAGTTCTTGAGGAGCCAGGTTTCTACTAATTCTCCAGGGATCATCATATTAGACTTCTCTCATCCATCTCATAACCTGATTGTCCCCATGTAGAAAGATAAGGCCATTCTGCATTATCTCCTTGATATGGGGACACATTTTTCTCCTTGCATAGAAAGAACGACCACCGAAAACGTTTCTTGATGTAGAATCGACGATATCTGTTTTAAAGATATCTTAACGATATCTGTTTGCTCAGTTTACCAATAGCCGGGAATAGGTGCCAAATATGACCATAAAGGGGCCAACAAAATAGTCAAGATAGTTGCTTATTTTCCACTGCTCTGCCCGTTCCGGTTATTATTCTCTGGGCAAATTCACAGTTCATGAAGCAAATGCATACATTGCATGATTAGAGAGGCTGAACATTTTTTTTTACATTCCAGGTTCCCCAACTTTTCATTCCCATTTAAGCTGATATGTTACTTAGACATGTGTGTTCATATCATTATCTTTTCCAGTCACATAAAATTATACCACAGTATACATAACTTAGACATGTGTGGGTCCAGATAATTAATTAAAGTCGCACCAAACAAGTAGTTCAGTATACATATGATATAAAATACTTGTTAAATACATGTAAAAGTTAAAATCCACTGTTTAATTACTCATCTCTCTCTGTCTATCAGACTTGGGTTAAATGATAATGTAATTGGTTTAATTGAGTAATTAATTACAATTACTGTATTTGTAATTGTAATTGAATATCGCTGATATGATGAAATCGAATTTGTCATTGACGGTCAAGATTTGCATAATTACTCAATTACAAGTCATATACAAAGGCGAAGATAAATGTAGTTTTAATTCCAAACAAATTATAAAAATTGAGAATATATATATATTTATCTTAAATACCATGTGTTAGGCTAGTAATATAGAAATTAACAGAGAATAAGCATTAAGGTTACGTTTTAGGGTAAACAAAGTGTATATATAAATGATTATATATTTGAAAGTTTGTTTTAGAAACATCAAGAATAATTCTGGCTAAACGTTGAATGTGTTGAAATACTAAATCAGATGAAAACTGTTCAAGTCTAAGGCGTTTTTAAGCTAAAAATATGAGCATTAATATAGAACAAGCAATAAAGTTAAGTTCATAGGTAAGAAAACTATGTATCTAAATGATTTTTATGTAACTGGTTTGCGTATTTGTACTACTTATAAAATATTTATTATAAATTATGTCAGATAATACCTTTCATGTCCTTATATTTCTGTTTGCTTATAATGTATAATTTTGATATTACTGATGCACAAAATACTCCAACTAAAATTGTTTTTTTTTTTATTAATTATGGGGAAAAAATAATTATATTTGTAATTGACAAAAAATTGTAACTGTAATTGAAGTCATAATTTTGAGTAAATAAAATTGTAATTGGTATCTGCAAACACACCTTAGTAGTAATTGATGAAAATAATTGAACCCAAGTATGCTATTTCCCCCTCTCTCTCCCTCTACATCAACATCCAAATTATTTATTATGATGATGAAGAAAAATTATCTCAAACGTTTTAGATGAAATATAACTGGCCAGGTAAATGAAAATCAAGTCCATGACCTCAGGCTTAAGCAATTTTCAGCTGTTGAACATGATACTAAATCTGTTGATGGACGAGTATGTTTTTTGTTTTTTAATGATTTTGCAAAGGTTTTTGGTATTTTAGCTACACTTTCAACACTGAAACACCGAGGAAATCAAACGGTAAATGCCTTTCCCAAGGAGGGACCAAGGCAAATGATCCAAGCTGGCCAGGTGTAGAATGGGTATCAAACCTGCAGCCTTTTTAATGTTTAAAATTTACTGTCTGTGCAATAATTGTTAAAGACTTAGTTGTTAACGTTACAAAATGTACAATTTTACACTGTACAGTAAGTAATAAAAGTACATACAATAATTGCTATGTATAATGAATACCTAACAGAACATATATGAAAAAGGATATGCCATTCGTGACACTGACACATAGCATACACATTTACGTCCAGTTAATTATTTTCATTGCTATAGACTACTGGATTTTAAGTTATGAACAAAAATTATTTAATTATACTAATCAATTGTCATCTAAATTACTATCAGTTCCCATCATTTCTACACCAAAGACAGTTGGCTCCCTGCAAACATGCACGAAATGTCCTTGCTATAAATAAATTAATATCAGTTATATTAAAAGAACAAGACGAATCCGTGTTTTTAAATTTTACTTTTGCATTCGTCTTGAGCTGAGTGGGTAGATGGAAGGAGGTTGTTAACATGGATAGTGAATGGGATCTAGTTTAGTTACAAACGAGAAACTGTTTAAGGAAACAATTTTGTGGCATGAAAAACAATTTAAAAATATCAGTCATCACTGTTCCTCTAAGTATTGATTTATATGTAGTGGCATATTTGGGTAAAGCAGAGAGACGTGGAAAATAGCTGTGAATACCAGTTTAGCACAGTATACAGGAACTATTTTGTTTAATTGAATATGTTTTTTCACATTTATAAACTACCTTAATTGCAGGTTAAAACAATAAATAATAAAATATCAACGGCAACCTGCCAGCCCAATATACGTTGCTAGCACTATAACATCCTTTAATATTATGACTAGAGATCCCTTCATAATTAATTTCATTTCAGTTCTTTATAATGAATTTACTATAGATAAAGTCATACTGGTCATGTATGCCCATTTAGTTACTTTAAAATTAATATAAATGTTTGTCTTAAAATTTAACACTAATTTTCTTTAACCAAAGTCTATTCATTACTGATCATTGAATTCTCTGCACCTTAAATTATAACTTTAATCAAGAAACATCCAGACGAAAAATCGCTCTGGACTTTTAGAATGGTGGCCATGTACTAAACGTGGGTCAAGAAAAGAGCACATTTCGGAATGTACTGGAACCCACCTTTAAGTTCATTTGGTTCAAAATTGTCTACGAACTGTAATAATGATTTTGCCCGTATGCACTTCTCTTGGAGTTTAAATAATGATCTTCCAAAGGAATATGTATATATAATAATCCGAATGAAGTGAATAATTGTCACTTAAAGGGATATATAATCAAATAGTAAAAATGATGCTTATTATTGAAATAGTTGAAAACCTACATGACACGTATGCCTTTTACCGCAGTAGTTGAAAGGTGTAGAATACATCTTAGTATCCAGCCTAAACATGAGAGATGAACCACTTACAGAATCAGCTTTACAATCAGATCTAGGAAACTGTATGAATGGTTCAAAAACAACAACTTGTTATTTGTCATTTTTGTTCATGCACTTATGACAATAACATGGTTATTAAGCTTTTGTGCAAGCAATGCACTTGTCCCATTGCTCCAATATATGTCTGTGCGTGTCAGTGTGAAAGAGAAAGACACAGTGGGAGAGACAGAGAGAGAGAGAGAGAGAGAGAATATCGATATTGAGAATAATTGCATATGTATCTTGGTTCTCCTGCGCAATTTCAAGAACTGGTCTCAAGAAGGTTATGTACATGTATTCAAATGACCTTTATGATTACTCTCTGCACCCTTCATTCAAGCACTGAGTGAAATATCAATCAGTCGATCATATAGAGATTTTGAAATCTTACAAAGAAAATCAAAGTCTTGCCCAATGATAATAATAATAATAATGTGCTTTGAAACATAGCAACAAGACATATGACAAGTGGATGACACTTTCTATATAGACACTGGCATACCTATCCAATGACTTCGTCATTTCTTCGAATGACGTTCTAACTCCTCCATTAATGATCATCACCATACAAACTGGTCCCCAAAAAGAACCCTTGATAGGTTCCGTTCAGTTTCTCTGACAGCTCTTCGACTTTCATTTTGGAACGCTACGAAGTCGGGCGACGTTCACATTGTTACCCCTCGCGCTTTCGCCAATTTTATTTACTATAGATATTTAAATTACAACTAAGTGACTCACAACCTGCCCACTAGACGATCTCGTAGCCATTATGTTGTCACATAAGATTTCCATAGCAGCTCGTGACCTATACATTTCAATTAAAGCCCCCCTCTTAAATGCACTTTCTCCCGTTTTTTTGACAATAAAATGATCAAATCTTCAGAAATTCTAGGTTTGTATGGGTTGTTTCAGTTTATAAACTGACATATTGCACAATATTCATGCTCTTTACAATATATTAAATTACATACACCCTGCACTATTGTGCTTTTAAACCAATTCAATGGCATTAAATATGACGGAATTGTTTACAAGTCTAACAATACCAACTCAAAACAAACGGTGCATAAAACAGGAAAGAAGAAAAGACGCAAGATATGGTAGAAGTCCATAATTGTTGCCAACATATTTAATTGAAATTAAAAATAATGTATGTCTGCATTCTCCTTGAATCACATCTACTTCTACTCATTTAAACTTTCAAATCTCAAAATCTTCCAGTATAAACTTGAGTTATAATTCAGTCCTCAATTTTCAATTACATTTACTTATACAGTCCTCAAACTTATTTATATCTAAATATAAATAATTTATTCTAATAAGTTAGAACAGTTTTGATTCAGTTTGATTGTGTTGGGCTCAGCTATATCATATTATATGTAATGGAAATTTTTACTTCCATTTAAATCATGGGATGTCTATTAATTATATAGTCAATTGATTTTATTTTACAATTAAGTAAATTTCATGGGAAAGGTATTTAGAAGGTGTTCCATTGATTTTAACATCAGTAAACTCGTATACATTCCACGGCATTATCAAGCTGGTAGTTACATCTGCTTTAAACACCGATAAACCTTTATGAAAAAAATGTATCTTTTCTGACTTATTTAGATTTATTTTGTACAAATTTAAATTGAAGTACTAAGGGATACACTTAGTTTCGTTCAATGCATGTATTGCAGATATTCAAAAGGAAGCAAGGGCTCACAAAATCGCACAGGCAAATCATAATAACAACGTTATTTGTATTTTCTCATGGAACCTGCAAAAGTCTGATAGTTCACATCTATTTCCTCTACGGTATACCAAGCTCAGTTTTATCAACAGCGATGAGAAACTACATTGCATACTTATTTTGATTGAGAACGAATTTAATAATTTCAGAATTAGAACCAAAGAAATAATTACAATGCTGGTGTGGCTGTCCATAAAAATGTAAATAACTTAACTCATGAGTATGTAGCATCACATTTAAATCAGTATCTAACTTTTTATGCTATAAATATGCTAAAGTCAAATGGTTCTCTTACTCTGCATCGACGATGTGGAAATCTTTACCACCAGATATTCGAAATCCCTTTTCAGACGTTATTTAGAAGGGTAATGTTGATATCAAAGATATTATTACTACTACTAATATTAGTAGTAGTAGTAGTCGTATTAATAGCTGTTGTTGTTAATCAAACGAAGCATTTTAAATAGAGTATGGAAAAATGCTAAACGTGTTGATCTTAGATTACTATATATAAAATTTGTTTCCGCGAAATGCATTTGAAAAGTATCTTAACAGAAAATGATTTTAAAAGATCTATATACAAGAAAATAAAGTGTCATAAGGTTTAATTTTCAGCCGTTGTTAAACTTCTGGTCGTTTAAATACACTGTGTGTTGTTTGCCAACGAAATGTAATGTTTTTGGAGAATCTCTTTTAATACCTCCCTCCTTTTTTCATGTCGTACTGGATAAATTGAATGTTATAATTCATAATAGCCGGGTTATAGTTAAAACCAAAGAAACGGTTGTTGAGCACTGTTATTTCTGTTTCCTATAAGCAAAAGAATGTATGCCATCACCAATTTCTTTGCTTATGTGTTCATTATTTATTTCTTTATTTAATTATTTATTATTTGACCCGAAATGAATAGAACTATGTTAATAATCATCTATGTGAAATGAAGATTCCACTATGTTTGAACAGTCTTGGTGTCCTGAGATAATATTTTAATTACAAATAAATATGTGTAGATTTATCATTTATGAAGAAATCTTTCTTCAAAACATTTTAATGATGTAATTTCATTACTTTTTGTAATTAAATGTAGACTCATACAACTTTGTTGTTAGCCTTGCATTGTTGTGCTTCTCCTTTTCTGCTCCGATATGACTATATCATATTAAGACTACATTTCAAAACCGTTTAACAGTACATGCAAATTATGATCTCCTCCACCATTTATTACGTTAATACATTCTAAATCAGTAACGTTTATCTCCTTTTAAGTACAAAGCAGTCATGACCTACTTTTCTCAAATCTTTACAGTGCAATAATTAACAGTTTAAAATTGTGTTATGCATTTGAGTCCGATAGGTAGCGCAGCGGCAATAATTCTGAGCAACATATCTTATATTGCACTGCATCTCAGTCGTTGCTTATTGTATGTTTCCTGACGAATATATATTTTCTTTCAAATGCATCTTCTTTGTAATTGAGTACATTTATATGAACGCGATTTCGTAATGTTAATTTAGATATCTATTTTTTGTTTCTTTCCTCTGCTGTCTTAATTAAGTTCAAAAGGAAACTGTATTTTTCGAACAAGTTAAAATTTTATTTCTCGGCAACACTCTAGTATGGTTACACTATTTCGAATACACACACACACACATAATATATATATATATATATATATATATATATATATATATATATATATATATATATATATATATATATATATATATATATATATATATATATATATATATATATATATAGTGATTTAACCATTATCATAGCCATCATCAACGTATTCCCTTATGATGACCGGTATGTTGTTATTATTAACTGGTGACGATATAATGTATTAATCCGATTTTTAAATGCACAACACTTCAATCATTTAAAACAAATAATTAAAATAAAACTGTACTTGGTCAAAATATACAGATAAATTTCTTCCTTTTTTACAGATGTTAAATTTGCGTTTCAAAATTCTTTCATTGCTGGCATGGATATCGAACTTTCGCTCTTTAATCTTTTAATTTCCGCTTTGTTTGCATAATTGTGTATTTCCTTACGCTACTGCTTCCATATTTTTGAATCGTTTATAAGTCGCATTTAGATGATACACCTAATAATAGAAATATCATAAACGAAATTTCCCTAAGTAATTTATTTGTGATTTCTTTTATTCATCACCGCAAAATCTTCCAGTGTAAAAACAAAAATGCATAACAAACAGCCATCACATTGATTTGTAAGTAGTGCTTTCTGCAGTCAGTTACATACCTTTGTAATGAGCTAATGTAACTTACCTTGTATTTGGATCCTCTTAGTAGAACTTTTATGTTGAATTAAAGCAGTGTTGCAATATATATAGATATAAGTATTGCCCAATGAGCAGTAGTGAGATTACGGGGGAGGAGCCTTTCCTTGATTAATGAGCAGCTTAAGTAAACATTGCATGATGACTGACAGCTAGCATTGAATCGTTATCTTTGCAGTTGTCAAAGCATTTCTGTTTGTCCGTTTAATCAGTTGCAATAATACACGCAGACTGTGAGGTTCAACTGGCAAAAACCACTAGTAAATTGTTCCTAAATGCGGCAGCTAAACTCCCAGTTAAACTTATACATAGTGTAACGGAGCTTTCTGAATCAAGGTAAGAGTAAACATGTTACAATACGCTGCAACTCAGCTACAAACAGTTATTTAAAGTTTACATTCCTATATTGAAAACATAATTTATAACTCCAATGAACAAGCGCAAGCGCACGTATCTATATACAACCTACATGTGAACAGGTACGGAAGCGGAGATACATATAGTTCCGTACTCCTCAGATGAAAGCTGTATTTAAATTTATACATAAGATCTTTTGCATGTATATGCTACCTGTTATATATTAAATTAAAAGCATATTGTTATATCACGTTCTTTTATTTTCATCTTAGTTCTATAGCACCAGTGAGAAAGTTTTATATATGTTTAATATTCTTGATATTCCGTAAAGCAAAGAAGAATGTGCACGCATCAAAATCTCTAAGTTGAACAGAATAATCTGTAATGTTTGCTATAGTTTGAATTTGAAGGCAAGACATTGAAAAAATACAATGTTAATTATACCTCAAGATATAGTTAAAAACTATAAACTTGGAGGAAAGAAAAGTTTTTATATAAATATATAGATACATATCAATGAAAAATTAAAGTCGTAAATTTACCAGTTACCAAGTATGTCTGAATAATGGCAGTCAAAGAACAGCCATTATGCAAGGCCTGGACGTAAACAGTTAGCTATATGTGTCGTAATGAATCCCCATCGCGTTTATACATCTCCATCATTTTCTTGTTAGCTTAGTTTGCTTACAAATGTGATATTGAAGAGTTTTTTGTTATCACCTTTGTTCATGTCCGTACATTACCTAACGAACAATTATACTGCATCCATATATGCTAAGACGGGACGTGTTTAAGGTGACTTTTTCATCCCCAGTATCCATAATGGCATCAACCATTTATTTCGGATTTAAGGAAGGAACATTGCGAACATATATAAATGATTTCTGCTGTATTGTTCAAGATGTGTTATGCTTCAATTGTTGATTTTCGTGTCTTCCATTTTAATTGTTTATTTATTTTTTAAAATTGGAAAATTGAATTATATTTTTATACATGGTGATTTTCTTTGTGAGGGTTAAGAGAGGAATGTTCATAATGAAATGGGTAGTATTTGTATACGATGGAAGTATGGAATTGATGATATTGTATATCACATTCTTAAACTTCAGTTGCATGGAAAGTATTTTTGAGATACTGAATGACTTACCTTCACATCTTGCAGCACGCCTTGACATGTAGACACTAGTACTTAGTTGACTTTAAAATAATTATTTAAGGAATGTTCACTACTTCCTTAAACAAATGAAGTGCTCACCAACGTATGCACATCGTCATAGCTTTGGACATTTGTGAATGACTCAAAATCTTAATGGAAATTTAACACATGTTGTTGATCAAGTTTATGATAAGATAATGAAAGTAAGGGTAATGTTGAAGTGGAAAGTATGAACTTATGACAGTTCCATCAGAATAATACTAAAAATATCTGATTCCAACAAGGCAAAATAATTAGGCATCCACTCATAACTCAAACTTCGGATAACAGTCAATTGGCTCAAATATTACATATTGATCATATTGTTTACGTTAAAAACATGTAGCAACAGAAACTATGTAAACTTATTTGCGTATAATGTATAACAGGAAACACTAGGGCGGGTGCCTAAAGTTTTAATATGTGCGGTAATGTGTTGTTGAAAATATTATAAATTTTCAGCAGTCTACTTTAGAATCAAACATAATAATAATATGCTACTTATTGTCATTTACGTATGTGTCAGGTACATAACGTTATCATTGAACGGAATATCTTCTGATACATATTTGTCTTGTTTATATATTCCCCACCTCTTGTTCATGGTTCAGGCTACCCGCTATACTTCTTGTTCTTTTTTGCACTATTTGAATCTCTTTTTCTCAGATTGGAACTACTACTGCTACTACTACTATTATTTCTACTAATAATTATACTTGTACTATTGTAAGCACTATGATGATGCATTTTCGTTTTTTTCCTAACGTCTGGATATGTGAATAATGCTCATGAGAAAGTAACGGATTTCGTTTCTCAAAACAACTCAAGAGTACTGTAAAGTATATTTGGGTATATTTGCTTAACTGGCAGTATGCATATCATGTTGCATACTTTGTACTATTGTTATTAATATCTAAATAATGGCATGTGTATATTTATATCTGGAAAATGCCAATGTTAATCGAAAAAGAATCAGTTTTAATAGTCTGAAGATGACAATTAAATACCAGGTTTCGAATTCATTACACAAAAATGACACATACTGTTAAGTAATGGATACATACATTCGGTGCAGCAGGTAGAACATATATACATTCAATCGGCATGTTTCCATAATTTAAACATATGTATATCAAGCAAGACAATTATGTGACTTTAGTTCATGTGTGCCAAGCTTACAACCACTTCTGGTAGTTTCTAGTGTGCTATCGTAACTTGGATTCTTATTATTTTCAAAGGCGGTAAAAAAGGTGTGGTTGGTACGCACAAAATGCCCAAACTGAGCTCGCTTGCAGACAAATCTTAATACCTACACTTTTTACACTTGGTAGAGGTCTTGTAAGAAGGTTATATGCTTGAGATATAACGTGAAAAGTGATCTGTCCTTTAATTATCTGCAAAGCAGAATTATTTGATAACTAATTAAGAAATAGGGAGCCATTTAAAGATTACAATCTCCTCAATAAAGATTTTTATAATATTTCAGCACTTTGAGTGTGCATAACGCATATTTTCTGATTTTGCATTATAGATTTTCTTCGGGAAAATGGGGGGAAGCACGTGTTATAACTGTTATGAGAAGGTGGAAAGAAAGCTTGGATCTGTGTTTGCTAGATACGGAAGTTTGGTTGCCAGGCATCCTTGGAAGTTTATAATGGTTACCATCTTACTGAATGGGCTATTGTCTATTGGAATGATCCGGATGCAGGTGGAAACTGACGTAACGACTGTCTATACCCCCATCAACAGCGAAGCAAACAAGGACAGTGAACGTGTCAAAGCCTTATTTCCAGATCTATCTGGGTCAGACTTTGTCGGTTTACAACAAATGCCTGATCTGGGTCGCCAAGCCGAAATAATTATTCGAGCGATATCAGGTAACGTTCTCGATCGCATCATCCTCGGTGAAGTGGAGAGGATATATAAATACGTCAGAGAAATCAGCATTGATAAGAATGGTGTTAGCATAAATTATACGGATATTTGCGCCAGAAATAGATTCAGTTGTGCAGTTGAGGGGGACTTCTTCTTTTCTTCTGAGTTTCTGTCGGCAGTTGGAGCTAATAATATCACATTTCCATATTTTTACCACCAGACGTTTGGTCCTATTTACTATGAGACTTTGGTGGGAGCTTTTACTTGTAATAGAACCCACTTGACGTCGGCACAAATGTTGCGTCTTCGGTTCAACATAAGAACAGATAGATCAAATTCGGACACCATATCATCCTGGGAAAATGAATTTGTTTCCAGAATAAAATCGTTTCCTTCCAGCACTGTTGAAATCACGTATATGCATTCTAAATCTATGGAGCAGGAACTCGATAAAAACATTTCTGGAGACATTATCCTTTTTTCTATTACCTTCACCCTCATGATTACATACTCCTGTTTTGCCACGTTTACAGCGAGATGTGATGCAGTTGGCCAAAGAGCAAATCTTGGATATCCTGGGGTCATTGCTGCTGGTATTTCAATAGCGTCTTCGTTTGGAATTGTCAGCGCATGTGGAGTGAGTTTTGTCAGCATTGTGGGCGTGGTTCCATTTTTGATAATAGGTAGTGTATGTATTATATTATAAATATCCGTACTCGAAATTTATTGAAATTTAATGACAAGCACAACATTATTAAGTCAACAATGATGGACAGGTCTTTGGAAAAAATGTTTAAATATGGTACAATTATTGTTAGATGTCTAACATATTTACTTATTTTTCTTTATTAACTTCAACTCCCAATTTAATTTTTATTAAAGTAAATTGCATATTGCATGTGATTGTTGTCAAAATATTTATAATCTTAGAACTCCTCTGGTTTGTGATTCGGCATTCTGTCGAAACGATATTGGCAAAATTATCTGCCAATGTAATCTCAATTAAAAATCAAATATTCATAAGATTTAAGTAGTTTTGTTAAAGTCTTTCTAGATGAGATTCAACGATCCGATTATCTGATTGGCTATGTTAGAAATCCCGGGTGTGGCTCCTACTTTACAGGCACTTAGATTTTACATTTTCTGGTAACGAAGTATGTTGGCTTTAAAGTTAATTTAAATATTCACATATAAGCATTTTGGCGAAATTGAGTTTACTATTTGTGGTAAGTTACTTCATTCTTGTATTTTTTTCTGATATTATTTTCTTCCGTTTTTTATTATTTTGCATTGACATGGAGACTGCAACGCTAAACCTATCCATTTTGCCCCTTCAATTAATCTTTCTAGCTATTCATCTGCAAAGTTTGAGAGACCTACTTATTAACATACGAAGAGGGTAGAACATAAACCATACGTTTCTTCCTGCTACGATCAAAGCAATTACTGATATATATATATATATATATATATATATATATATATATATATATATATATATATATATATATATATATATATATATATATATATATTGATATACGTTTCGTATAATAGCCTTTCATCAGCTCTTCCATTCAGTCAATGACATTTACAGGAGTACTTTAAGGTAGTATCAATTGCTTAATATTTAATTGTTTTATAACGGATGGAGATTGCTAATGAATACATCATCCATAAAGGAGACTCCAAACTAAGTGTACAAACCTATATAAAATAGTGTTGCCATTCAAAAAGCAGATTCAAGACACCACTGAATGTGTTGTAGTAATTTGTTTTGTTGATCTTATAGTTTTCGTATTACATACGTGTCTACATGTTTCCCTTTTTGAATGAATATGTTTTAAACGCAGATGGCTAGAACAGTCGTTGCACTACACATCATAATGAAATAAAAATAAAGAGCTGAAGACAGTGTACGATGCAAATAATAGTTATGAGAATGGTCTACAGAAACTAAATTGTTACTTCACTCATTGTCAAGAGGCATTCTTTTCTCATATGCAGGTATTGGGGTGGATGATATGTTTATCCTACTCTCAGGACTTGCCGGAGTTCAGGACAAAAAAAGCGTGGAGGAAAAGATTGCCGAAACTATGCGAACAAGTGGGGTTGCCATCACCATTACTTCTGTTACAGATCTACTGGCTTTTGCCGCTGGAGCTTCCTCAGTCTTCTTGAGTGTCAGGAATTTTTGCATCTACACAGGTAAGAATTATTTTGTATACATCTAAATCGAGAGAAAAACAAAGAAATGATGTTGACCAATAACGGAGAACACATTTACGCTTATAAATGGTCTGTATAATTTTTTCGACACATTAATTTACAGGTTCGTGATGATAGTTTCAACTATGAGTAATCATCCAGTAACATTTTTAATCGAAATTTAAGAACCGCATCTCACGGCTATAAGCTTTAATGCTTTAATATGCTTCCTAACGACCTTGCTTTAAATAATGTTTCGTTCAGTATAAATTCTTCAGATATTGTCAGAATGCTCCAATTAATCATTTTCTCCCTTCTTGTTTTGATATATCAACAAAACAAATATTATAGCAATTGTGTTGGCCATATACTTAATTTTAAAGGAAATTTACTTTGATCTAAAGGAACTAATGCTGTAAAATAGCTACGAAAGCATGTTTTATTTCTGATAATCATGTCGCTTCTTTTGATTCCATGATGTAGCAGTGGATAAGAAAGAAGGGTTTTAAATGCTTTATTGAGAATATCAAGAATTGAAAGACCGTCTGTCGTTATTAACAAGCTACCACTTAATATAATGCGCATTTATTTATGATTTATGTATTGAAAACTAGAGAAGGACGATGAATTGTGATAAAATGACAAATGAGAAAGTTTCTAGTCTTAGACATACTAATTTGAATTTATTTTTCAGGCGTTGCAGTGATAATTTGCTACTTGAACCAAGCAACCCTTTTTGTTGCATGCCTGACATTGCATGAGCAACGTGTAGAATCCAAGAGGCATTGTATGACTTGCTTACCCGTGCTTACCAAACACGAAGCAAAGGAAAAAGGAAAGAGTGGACTTCACGTTATCTGCTGTACTGGATCCCCCCCTAAGTCGCGAACAGAAGCGGAAAGCTTTCTAGACAAATTTCCTGGTTGGTTAATTCCAAAAATAGTTCTTAAACGTCCTCTTAAAATTCTTATACTACTGATGTTTGCTGGTTATCTTGCTGTATCAATATATGGCGTCACAAAAATGAACCAAGGTCTGGAGTTAAAAAATTTGGTGTCTGAAAAGTCATACTTTTATAAATATAGACAATGGCTTGATGACAATTTTAGAGAACTTACACCTGTGTCATTCGTTATTCCCGACACTTTTCTATATTCTAGCACTGCTACGCAAGATGCAGTTGGAAATCTTTTGAAAAATGCTAAGTCTAACCCCAGTGTTAATGATAATTTTCAGATTAGTTGGTTATCTGCCTATAAGGAATCACCATTTTATAATGACTCTTCTGAAGATAATTTTGTAACTAATCTAGAATCACGATTCTTGACGTATCCACTTTATCAGCGGTTTAGAAATGATGTAAAAATAAACTCTGTATCTAAAAGAATCACTTCATCCAGATTTTATACAATGTCTGAAAACTTGAAGTCAACAACCGATCAGGGTCAATTAATGTTGGATATGCGCGATGTCGCTAAGTCCTCGTCATTATCACCATTCGCTTTTTCCCCTGCTTTTATTTTCTATGAACAGTATATCGCAGTTCTTCCACAAACTTTACAAACGGTAGGGATTGCAGTTGCAATAGTTTTCTTCGTTACCGTTTTGTTTATGCCACATCCCCTATTACTGATTTACGTGACGATCACTGTAGTTATGATAATGGTTGGAATCATAGGCTTTCTTCCGTTTCTCGGGTTAACATTAAGTACAATTACCATGATTCACATAATAATGAGTGTAGGGTTTTCAGTGGATTATGCTGCACACATTTGTCATGGTTTCATGGTTGCTGATGGCAATACTAGAGACGATAGGGTAAAGGAAGCTGTGATAAGATCGGGAGCTCCCATTTTCCATGGGGCAGCGTCATCTCTCCTTGGCGTTATAACCCTTGCTGCAGCTGCATCTTACATATTCTACTCGTTTTTTAGAGTAATGATCCTTGTAATTGTTTTTGGCTTAGCTCATGCCGTATTTTTCCTTCCCGTGATACTATCATTGATTGGCCCTCACAGAGGAATAGATACGGGTCAGGTACAGAGAAATACGCAATCTAGTGAGAATGCGAGAAGCACAGTTTGATTAACTTAGAAACATCAGCTGTTCTAAGAATAGATAGGGTGTTGAAAAGTGTGAATTAATTTTAGATAATTTATGTGTCAAATTTAAATTTTCCTAAGAAAGCAAAACCTCTGCGTAAGGTATCCCAAAATATGAATTCAGTGTCCAGCTTGCCAAAGTCTTAATCCATTTACACACGCATATTATGTTTACATTTGCATAGTTCTGTGTCCTATTTACTTTTGTTGTATATATTATTCATATCAAACTTTGATCTTTCATATATGATTACAACGATTTAATGTGGAGTTTTTAGTGCTAGATATACTACAAAACAACTCTCTACATTTACAAACACATTATCGTTACTACATAAAGATAGAATGTTTCCCGCTCACTCTCATCTAATCAGACACAGCATGTATAGATTCTAAATGAAAAGTAGTTTTAAACTCGAAGTACGGATCACTCAGTTAGCTTATATTTTTGTGATCCTGGTTTTCCTCTCTTTCTAAATCAGTTTCTGCTATAGTAGGAAAGTATTTTGAGTCACACACACAATCACACATACTCACGCATATTATTGTTGCATTGTTGATTCTCATATATATTATTTATGCTTCCTGTCATATCTGCTTTTGTTAGATGCTAAATAATATCTGTGATATTTTCATTGTTTTTTCTGAATCTAACAGTACCAGTAAAAATAAAGACTTGTATACAAAATCATATTTTTCTGTCTTTTTTCATTTATCTGTAACAGACTGAGCGAAAGTGTGAAAGAAGTATCCGTCTTGTCTCTTGACCCTGTTCACGCAAAATGATCTCTCGTCCGGAAGTTTAAGCGTTATTTCTTGCGTGATTTTTGTTTTATTAGAATAATATGTTCTTAAAAGTTTCGTATGTCTTTCTGTTAATATGGTTTTTTTTAATTAACTTTGCTTTAAGAAATTTTAAGTCATGCTTGATCCATACCATATATTGTTAATGTTATTAGGGTTATTATAAAAACTTTTATATACAGATATGTAACCACTATAAAAAAGAGATGATGAGAAAGAACTGAAGCCAGAGATTGACTTTTAAACTGCAAAGCACTTGCATTTTTGCAGAATGTGGCGGCTCGTCCTTTAAAACTACAAGTTTTTTTTTTAATCTGATCGTCATCCTTTAATGTGTTGATACGTTCGCCATAGGGTACAGATTAATGCGTAGTACATTTTTAGCATGCTGCTTTTCTTCCGCTTATATATACGTAGTTTAGCCATCAGCTTGTTTTTGTAATTATCCTTGAAGAGAGAAGTATTAACTCCTTATTGGTAAAAAGGCGAATCAAATAGCAATTAGAAATACATTTGGACAATATTTTGTAATACCCTTAGAATATTTTAATAAAATGTATGTTTTAAATAGAGACTCTTTATACGGTCGATACTTTCTTTCATAAATTGCAGAAACGTGACAATGGCTGACGTCAATATCACTATTCTAGATTAATAAATCAACCGAAATGAAACGTTTATAACTGGTTCTTCTTTGCATATTATATTTATTGAGCTTGTTTCGCTGCACAATATTAGAATGTACATATAAAGTAAAATAATCAGAATAATACAATTGTTTACGTTCGGATGGTGAGCATGAACTTGCTGGAAGTTCAGTTGTTTTGTCATACTGGCTCAAAGTCGTAGTTTGAAGTCTTAGAGAGACAATCATTAACACTCCCTGTACGCTCCATGCTATTATTATAATATGTAAAAAATGGATCTAATTAAAAATTAGAAATAAAACATGTCAGAAAATTAGCAATGTAATAAGCCACTTTGAGTAGCTGTTGTTATAAGACATCCTCTTTTTTTATCCTGGTTGGGGAAAAAAAGACATCATAAAGAACTCATACATTTTTCCATCGGGATAATAAGATACAATATGCGAAATTATTTTCGTATTGTATTTTTTCTTTCTCACCCGTCACCAGTTTTTAATTGTTGTATTCTTTATAAGCATTTTAATCACACACACACACACACACACACATAGTTTAACCATTAACATTGGCGTATGGACTAGGCTCGCAATAAATCGCTAGACTGCTTGGGCATGATTGATTTTTAACTGAGATAACGGTTAGAGACATAGAGAGATGAGATCAATTTGTTTTGAGATTAAGTCAGCGGCGTAACTACTGTAGTTGAATGTACAGCTGTGCTGCGGGGCCCAGCCGTCTTGGAGGCCCGACCCAACCAGGAGAAAAAGTAAGTGACAGTAAGGGGGGGGGGGTGCTGTGGGGCCCGATGTGAGATAGTTACATCACTGGGTTCAATATAATATGTGCCATTTTTTAAAAGTGTCATAAAATGAGTTTTTTCTCCGGAATAGTTATTAATAAAGACGGAATAGAGAGAATTATTCTACCGTCAATTGGCATGCTATTTTGGGCGGTTAGATACTTTAATCCTGACTAGATAAGCTAAATAAGTGGAGTGTGCTTCAAAGGCGAAAAGGCAATGTTTTAGCTATTGACCCCCGAAAGTATCGTCAGTCTATAATTTTTCTGGGAAGCAATGAAGTTGAATCTGTGGAAAAATAGCAAATATCTTTTCTTGCTAAAATTATCCAAGACAGTGATTTCTGGAAGTTGAAGGAGAGTGAACTAACAAAAACAAAGAGATTCGGCTGCATCGCAAGAGCGAGTCTCAATAAGGCCCAAAGTATGGCCTCAACGGCATACAATATATTCACTTATATATGTAGAATTATATGTTGAACTTACTCGTTTAAATTCATACTTCAATTATCCTAGATTTAGGCCTTAATTGTTTGCATTCATATGTCTTTAATGTTATATGATCATGAATTTTAAGAATTTCATATAATATTTTTAATTACATGCATTACTCCTGGTGCGAATTCTGAGAATATGACAATTTATCTTATATTACATGAATCATATATGCTAAGAACTGACTTTACTCTGTATGGAAATGTTATGTGTGCAGTTAAGTTGTGAATACATATTTCTTTAACCGAGAATTTGTACTCTTTAAGACCGATTTAGTTCAGTTAGTGATTTGCGATCCACAGCAGGAGTGTACGAGGAGTTTCTTAAGATGTCTTGTTATGTCATGTTTCCTTTCAGGAATGCTAACGTAGTCGCTAGGGAAATCTAAATTTCGTTTTATAGTAATAGTGTTTTGTGACTCATTTTTCAGGGTGCGACCTGACCCATACAAGTTTTAGTTTGTGTTGAATTACTATAAAATGATATCTCACCTTACAAGAGTGGGAATATTGTTCGACCCTAGAAGAAAGAAAAAATCGTGCAAGCATTTAAGTCGCATTTTTATTTATTTGAAGAAGAAAATAGTTCCATACCTGTACCGCACAGTCGGAATAGAGAGCACACAGCCAAGTTACAGTTGACGACCCGAAGGGGGGAGGGGCTGGAGAGAGAGATTTTGATTTTTAATGTAGCTTTAACAATTTTTCAGTCATGTCGCTACGATGTCTGCAGTGTCGCAGTTTATAAAGCAGCAGGGAGGGCGTACAGACCAGGTGGCTCAGATAAATTTAACCCTCCCACCAAACATTTCTCCGTAGAAGCCTCAGAAAGCAGAAATAACGCCTCCTACGCAAATTAATCCGCAAAATTTCAACCCAAGATGCATTTTCAGGCATAAAAAAAAACAACAAAATTTAGGGGGGGTATTGTAAAATTTGTTTGTGATTGCAAATTCGGACTGCGGATATTAATTTTATTTCACAATAAAACAATATCTTTGAAAATAAGATGAGTCGAAAAGTTAGCACAGTTGGAGAGCCTCAATCTGCTAGATTAGCGCGAGAGCAATTAGCGGCATTAAAGAAGTTTATTCCGACAAAACAATTATTTAAGAAAAATGTTCGTGGTTACGAAGATATACAACATGGAATTTTAGAAACTTCGGCAAAATGGTTGAAGCCAGTTACTAAAACAATTGAACAAACTGTATATGGTGACGAAAAAGATAATGAAGATGAGGAAGCCAGAAAACGTGGAATTTTTCGTGCGTTGAAAGGTATTGAGGAGCAATCACGAACATTACCCGATCGATTAGCAATAGCAGCAGCGGCAGCGCAGCAGGGTGGACAACCTGCAATTGCCTTTAAAGTAGGTCGTAAAGGAAAAACTGAAGCAGGACCTAGAGGGAGAAAACCTGGAGTAAAAAAAAGGAAATTTGATATCGATGATTTAAGAGAAAATTTCACTGATGAGGGATGGAATATAATATCACAACCGCTATCTACGATATATAGTTTAGATCAATTTGGTCAACTTGCTGAAGATATGTTCAGTATTCGAAATGACTATTTGTCTGATATAGGAAGAGGAAGATATCCAACTCGTAAAAGTTGGTTTAGTATGTTATTTAGAATTTATGATGGAAAAACGCAAGCGAGTGAAAGGGATCCATCTTTTAGAAGATTTATGGCAGCAGCAGACGATAGATATGGTCATAATAAACAAATGGCGGAAGAAAGAAAACAGCAAGAGAAAGAAAGAAAACAGCAAGAGAAAGAAAGAAAACAACAAGAAAGAAAAGAAAAAACTAAAACACGAGGAAGAAAAGCAGCACCACAGGAAGATATTCAACCACAGGAAGATATTCAACCACAGGAGCCAATATTTCAACCAGAGGAATTAGGAGCTAGACCAAAAGAAAAAACTCCACCTCAGAAAAAGGAAAGAAAACCAAAAAAGAAAAAAGATCAGAGTGATGAACCGATAATTGTTCCTAAATATAAATCATCACCGGCTAGTAGTGTGTTTAAATTTGATCCTAGTATACCAGCGGATATTTATTTGAATCCAAAAAGATTTCATTTATTTGGCAACTATGATTCAATAGTTCAAATAGCTGCGGATGATTCTACGAAAAATAAAAGATTCTTTTTGCGAAAAGAATTTGATGTTGATAAAATTAACATACTTGATTGGTATGCGATAATGTATTTTGGTAGTTTAGGAAAACCAGTAAGATATTCCGATGAAGATTTTGCGAAATTTTCATCGGATGTTGGTAATTACAGAATAAAGTTATCAGAGGGAAAAGCAAGATTATCAGCTTTAATGACATCTGAACAAGATAGTCCTGAAAAGTTTAGTCCTAAAAAAATTTATAATCCCACAGAGGAACTTATTTCTAAATTAACATACCCCCCGCGTGTAAAATCATTTGAAGAAGTTTCTACTTTATTACAACCTCTTCCTCCTCGTCCCACTTTCCTTTCATTACCTACAGGTAAGGAAATTTTGCCACCTAAAAGTTCGCCACCTGAAAGTAGTGGTACTCCTGAAAAGGCTGAAATAAGTAATCTTCTTACTATAAGGGAAAAATATCCTAAACAAGATAGTCCTACAGGGGATTTGCCACCAAGGTCATTGTCAGGGACATCTTCAACGCTGTCAGGATTATCGTCGTCAGGGACATCTTCAACGCCGTCAGACGATTTATTTTACGTAACGCCATTACAATCTCCAGAAACAAAAAAAACAGGAAGCGGATATTCAGTTTGCCCTGACAGTGTTGTCAACGATGTATCTCGCCTTGAAGTATTAATCGGAGGAAAGCGAGCAGGAAATAATTCTCGTGAGATAGTCAACGAAGCATCAGATATTTGTCAGCGATTATTCCGTGGTGGTATCATCGATTCTCACATTTACAAGGAGTTTGTCGATGAACTCATCGATTAAATCAACACAATTGAAATAATATGATTATTCATAAACATCAGCGCAGACCTAATCAGGTCCGCATAGTAAACTCTCGATTGCCAGTATACAAATATATTCACGGTAATGGATTCGGCGATATCGTTGGAAGTCTTGTCACGCGAGTAATACCAAAAATTGGACCCGTGATTAAGCAATTTGGGTTGAAAGCGATAGGAAAGATAGGTGAGACTGCCATTTCTGGTATCGGTAATTTGGCCAGTAAAGGCTTCAACGCTATCAAAAATAAAATATTAAGTTTAGTACGTAAAAAGCAACCTGTTAAATTACCCATTACCAGAGAAATGCCACCCGAAGTTAGTAAGGTCATAAATGATGCGGCAAATAAAAAAATAAATGATCTAGCACAGGAAGCTGCTATAACAAATCTAGTGCAGGAAGTTGCTAATATAAATCCAGCACAGAATGTTGCTAATACAAATTTAGCAAATACAAGTTTTGTTTCAGGTAGTGGTCTTCGTTTTAGACGATATTATTAGTAATAAATGTTCGCACAAGTGTCAAATGAAGTATTTGATATGGACGAGCCAGTAGGTAGGGACACATCAGTGCGAGATTTTCAGTATTTCTCGTACGATGTAGTTGAGCCAGATTCAAGAAATCGGAAGGAAATTCAAGTCCACGATACAACAAGATATTTTCTTCCATCTGAGGCGTATATCGAATTTGTTGGAAAAATTGTAAAGGCAGCTGATGGTACCAACTACGATGCAAATTTTGGTGTTGGTTTTGTCAATAATGGTATCATGGCATTATTCAAGAATGCCACTTACATGATTGATGGAAGAGAGATTGAATCAATTACGAACAACGTTGATATAGCAACGACTATCATAGGTCTAGCAAGATACTCGGATGATTTTACCAGATCAGCCGGTCCTAGTATGATGTTTGCCAAGGATAATTCCAACTACCCTGAACATTTACCATTTGATATTGGTAGACCGGTAGACCCCGCTGGCCAACCCGCTGATGTTCATTCAGTGATGATTGCCCCCAATGGCAATTACAATCTTGGATTTGCCATAAGAAAAAATATGTTGAAGGGAGCTGAACGAAAATTCTCCTGTGCAATTCCATTATCTCATATTTTTGGATTTTGCAGACATTTCAGAAAAGTTATTTACGGAGCGAAGCATACGATATCTTTCGTTCGAGATGCCAATGATGACAGAGCCATTTGGAGAGATCCTGGTGATCTTGGTAAAGTTGTCCTTGAAAAAATTACCTTGTGGATGCCAGCAATAGTTCCATCGATGATCATAGAAGAAAAATTACTGTCGTTTATGAATCAAGGAGGAAAATCCATCATGTCTTGGTTGACAACAATGACTGACTCCAACGAAAATGTTAATTTGGACGGAATTTTTACTTGGCGAATTGCTTCACAGCAAGGCTCTTCCGCACCTAGACATATCTTTGTTGCTCTGCAAAGCATGATCAGAGACGATCAATTACATAGTAACATGATATTCGATCGATTAGAGGCAACAAATGTATCGTTGAGAATAAATGGCCAACAGGAGCCATCCGAGGAAATAGCCATCGATTTTGAGAACAATTCGACGGCACGCGCGTATCATCGATTATTAAGTTTTATGGGACGTGATCAAAATATTGATACCGGATTGCAAATATCACAGTTAGATTTTAATACTCTCTATCCCATCTATTACTTTTCCCTGGAACATCTCGATTTGGTAAAGCAGTCTGTCGTTGATATTCATTTCAAAGCCAGAATTAACACGGGAGGACCGGCAAGAGCAATCGCAGTTATTCTTAGTGATAGAACAATGATCCTAGAAGGTATTAGTGGTAGAATGAGAGTTATCGACGCACCCGTAGAAAACATGTAATAAATTCTAAATTTAGATTAAGTGATTATTAATATGCCATACGATCACGTCAGCGTAACTCTGACTCCCGGTCAGGTGAAAAAACTTCATGCAGCAACAACAGCACGACGAGGTTTAAGTTTAACCTTAAAAAGTAATCAACTTCACGGTGGACCTAACAAACTATCGTTAACTAAAAATCAACACGGACATTTCACCAGAGCCAGATCAGCAAATACTGGTATTCGCTTGAATCTCTCGATAGGTGCAATCAGAGATATGATCAAAGTAGGTGGTATTTTTCCTTTATTCGCCGCTATTCCAGGATTAATAGCTGCAGCGGCCCCCATGATTGCAAAGGCAGTAGGATTAGGTGCACTTGGAGGGATAGGTAACGTATTAGGAAGAAAGGTCGTCGGAGGAAGATATCGTAAAAAAAAGGGAGGGTTTATCTCCCCCTTCTCTCTTCTCGCAAAATTGATGCAGCCGCAACAAGGATCAGGACTTTACCTAAGACGACCCCCATACGGATCCGGTCTAAGTCGAGTCTACCAGCCTCAAATTTAGATTTAATAAGTGAAGCAAAAAAAAAGAAAATAAAATTTTTCAGAGGCGTATTTATGCGAGATCAACTACCAGATAAACCAAATTCCACCGAGACAGGAATAATAAATCTCGATGAAAATTCCGGTCCTGGCACTCACTGGGTTGCGTATGCGATTAATCCTCGCGAAATCATCTATTTCGATTCATACGGATTAGCACCGCCGAATGAATTTATCAAATATGTGTCAAAATTAAAACTTCCGGTTTGGTATTCAACACTTCCAACACAAACATTAGCAGATCCACCAATATGCGGCCCGGAGTCAATTAATGTCCTTGATGCAATTTCAAAATCATCTCGTCCTTTTCGCAAAATTTTATTTGAATATACCGTAGATAAATATCATGGTTGACATTTACGGTAGGTCTCTCTTTAGGAAAGAAAAAAAAGATGCAGTCGACATCGATACATCAAAGTTTGCAACCAAGAGCGATATTAACAATCTTTTATCACTGTCAGAAGTTGATCCTGGCGAAGTTGCTGTATTTCAAAATACCGAAGGGCGATTACAAACTAGCAACGTCAAAATAACTGATATAATTAAGCGAGACGAATACCACGATCACATTAGTCAATTTACTCGCCAATCGGAGATGGTATTAAAATCTGTTGCTGATATCGCCGATATTATAGCAAAGTTACCCCTGAAGGCCGATAAAGCATTACACGACGATCTTCAGGATAGAATGACAAAAAGACTTAACAGGTTAAATAACGACCTTAAAAAACTTGACGATGTTTTAGATAAATTTAGCAAAAAATTTGACGAGAATATAAAAACATCCATTGATACTTCCTCCGCATCAGATAAGAAAGCCGATCAAGCATCACATGACGATCTTAGCGAGAAAATAAAAAAAATCAACGAGGAAATTACTAATATTCTTGCCAAAATTAATGAAGTAAATATCTCGATGGGTCAGAAACCATCAATCGACGATCTCAACAAAAAAATAAAAAAAATCAACGAGGAAATTACTAATATTCTTGCCAAAATTAATGAAGTAAATATCTCGATGGGTCAGAAACCATCGATCGACGATCTCAACAAAAAAATCAACGAGGAAATTATTAAACTCGGCAATGTTGTTGTTCCTGAATTTACCAAGGGGATTAACGTGATGCAAGGACAAATAAAATCCATCAACGATGAAATTAACGCGGTACGTGAATTGGCGCGTCAAAAGTTAGATACATCAACGTACGATGGAGAAATTCGAGATTTAAACACGAAACTTCTTGCTGCAATAGCAAAGATTGATCAATCCGCCGATAAAACTGGTCACGCCACTGACGTAAAGCAATTAGGTAAGGAAATTATCGAAATAACCACAAAAATATCGTCAATGAACCTTGGAAAATTATCGCGAATTTCGATACCGGATGGGGTAGAAACAAAAAATCTTACCTGCAGTGTGCCACTTGTGGTAAAAATATATTATGATCAATGGACACCTGAGAATAACACATTTAAATTCACCGCGCCAATTACTGGCGTATATCGAGGATATATTATCATATCGCAAAAATTCAATGTAATAATTGACGATGATTATGAGGATTTTAATGAATATAGTCCTGGTTTTTTTATTACTACTATATTTGAAAATCAAATAAAAATCTTTAGGCTAGAACCGCAAGTTAGAGATATTATGTTTGCTGATTATCAAGTAATTTTCGAATATTTATCTGGAATTGTCTCAATTAATTAAATAAATAACTAATAAATGAACGCATCGGATTACCGTTATAATCAGGCGAGATCATGGCAGGATTCACTAAAAAAACAAATAGACGATTATCAGATAAAAATAAATAAATACCAGCGCAAATTAGTTATCATTGATGTTGCAGTGTACGCAGTATCTGCTGTGGTCGCTGGTGCAGGAATAATTCTATCCGCGGTAACAATGATAGCGCCAATTGCAGCAACAATAATAATATCGTCAACAACAGCAATCGCGGGTGTTCTTAATATCATCGCGAAAAAGATATCCTCGTGCACAAGTGAAAAGTTATCTTCGTACAAAAGTAAACTAACTAAAGTTAGTGACGCGTACTCGAAGTTATCATTGTTACTTTCTGAAAGTCTCAACGATGGTATTATATCCGATCTAGAATTTTCTTCAATGATCAGTATTTACTCGGAGATTGAACAAATGAATATTAATAATGTCCGAGTTAGCCCAGATCGTGACAAACACGACACCGCCGACAACAACGTTAATATCGTTAAGTTCAACGAAACCCGAGTTTAGTATTAATTTCTCAACACCAATTAGCGTCAACGAAATTGCATTAACACAATTGCGCGTCTACAATAGCTGGCCTAATGTTAGATCGAAATCATTTGGTAATTTGATGCCAAATAATTCACTTGTTTTTGCAAATAAAAATAAAACCGATGGAACACCCGATTGGATCGTCGTTGGTATACCAACGGGCAGTTATGAAATTGATCAGCTGAATAATGAGTTTACCACTAGAATATCAAATTTAACCGGCGATGCTACTCCGGGAATAAAGATATCTTCACATGATCCAACACTATCGTCAATGATAGAAGTGAAATCACCGTACGTGGTAGATATTTACCAATCATCGATCAGGAATATATTAGGTTGGCCCGAGGTCGCACCTCTGATAAAACCAAAGAAATCGGATGTTATTATTCCAGGTTGGTATGATGAAACCCTTCCAGAACTACCGGAACCAAAAAAGGAAGATTTTACAACCGACGAAGGATGGTATGGAGATATCAAACACAAACCTTTGATCCACAGCGCCATCAATCTCATGAATAACCACAAATTTAACCTGGTAATGTTCGCTTTCACTTTTATTAACGAAAGAATTCTCTCATGGTTGCCTCTTCCTAAAATCCCCCCAGATGTGAAAATCTTCGACGCTACCCACATTAACAGGATAATAGCCCCCATAGACGGTATCTTGGTAAGAAGAACTCTAGACGAGTTTATTCAAGAACACGAATTACAATTAAATTTATTGCGCGGATCATTTCATGAATGCATCCTAAATAAATCTGGTTCATGTAGCGAAATTATAAAGCACGTGAAAATTTTAAATCAACTTGCGAATGATATTGAATATTATCATGATATGTTTATTCAGGCGATAGTCGACGATATATCAATTGCCGAATATGTTCTTCCTATTAGCAAATTCGAGTTGATCAAGAACTCGGGTGAGAAACAAAAATTCATGAGAGTATTTGAATTAACCGAGGAAACACTGCCAAATTTCAAATTTCCTAATTCTGATTTTGATGCGATGAGAAAATCCGTCACTGATACCATCGATGATTTATTTCCGAAATTACATGCCGCATGGACCAAAAAAATACATTCAGAATTGATTCTTAAACACAATAACGATCCTGACAAAGGTGGACGACATATATCGCCGGGTATCGTTAATATAACGGAAGTTATCGCGATTTATCTTCACGCGGATGTTGTCGAGGGTAGTTACAACGTGGATTCGTCAGAGTCAAATCAAGCCCATCAGGGTTTTATATTGTATTCATTTTCACCTAGCGCATCTCCTGGTTTTTTGATAATAAAAGAACCAATGAATCCGTTTTACCTGCGATGTCATAATCGATTATTGACAAGAATAAATTTCAAACTAACGGATCAGAAAGGAAATTTACTTGATATACGAGGAGAAACTGTAAGTATCAATCTTTTGGTGAAATCGTGAGAATCTCTGATTTTTAAATCGCAAGTGAGATTTTCCAAATCTGTATCCCAGAAATATTTCTGGGGGAAAAAAATAAATAAAATCCAGGAGAATTTTCAAAAAATTAATCTTTTTTTTTTGTTTTGCGGAGATATTCAATTATTCTTCATCGATTTCCGAATCAAATATTATTGGGATATAAGAAAATTCGATCCAATTGCCGAGATTATATGAAAATGTAGCGTGGATTATTTTTTCTGCCGCTCGCCGCACCGATGCTGAACTAATATTATAATATTTCGCAGCTGATTTCATCGATTCGAAAGCGATCTCCTCACCTGTTTCTCGATTTATCGATTTAACCGCCTTAGCTGGTCGCCGTCCGCTACTGGTATTACCAAATCTTGCATTTTCACTCGGAGTTACCGCGCGAAGATTAGAAAGTTTGTTGTTAAGTTTATTTCCGTCAATGTGGTCGATAACCAAATTATCCTTGATGATTCCATGAAAACACTCGAATATAAATCTGTGAGAAAGATAATTTATTCTTTTATTCTCGTTGAAGTTACACGCCAAATACCCCGAATTACAAACATTACCGAGATGATACTTTGTTTTGATATTTCTGATATTACCATCGGCAGATGCTTCGTAATTCTTAATGGTAGGATGAGATCTATACTCGTGTGAGATTTTCATTGCAGGGATCGTTGATTTGTGATTCATATACAATATTCTCTTTGTTTAAATCATAATTTGCTTTGAAACGATTAATATAATCTTCTTCACATTTTATCACTGACGAGGATCTTTTTTCATAATATCTTCGTAACTCACGATATTTTTTCCCTCCACAGGAGAAACACAATCGTGTCTTTCCTCGAATACCAACTTGGCAAACTAAACATCGTTGTGGTCCTTTGTTGCCTCGTCGAATTTCGTATATGTGAGCGCCACAATATTCACCTCTGCAGGATTTGTTACATGATTTTGTTGATCCGACTGTTATCCACGCGCATTGCTTCATTATATTTAGATATTTGTCTAAAATATAATAATGGATTTATTTGATCTTGATGAGGCAGAATATATCATTCCTGAAGTTGATAGTGCGAAGAAGGAATTTTTTGATGATGGAGCGATTCATGTTTGGTCAACTTGGAAAACTAACTTTGTTGATGCTACGATGAATCTGGAGCGAGCGAAAAAGATAATCGAACATATAAAAAACTCACACAAAGAAGAGAGATTTATTTTCGGAATAAAATTTATTGCACAAATGCCCGATGACATTTGGATTATTCGTGATAAACGAGATCCGGTACGCGGTGGTAAGAAAAATGTTGTTCTTGATAAAAATTCGAAACCAGGATTGCTACTAGGGATTGATGGTCCTTATTATGCTAGGGCGTATCCTTCTAGTGCTGTTGTTTATGGAATTTATCGGCTGAATAATAATCCTGATGTGAAAAATCTACCTGCGATGAGGGAATCTCCGATAATAAACTGCGTGGCTGAGCGAGTTATCGAGCACATGAAAAATGCTCGTCGCGGATCTGGTCTGACTCAATTGAGATTGGATAAAATTAATTCATGGGCAAAGACAGTTGTTGATGGCGCATCGATTGATGATGTTGCTGCGTTAAGCAAGAAACTTAAATTTCCTATCACGGTTAAAACACTATCGGGTGAAATATTATATTCATCGCCGTATAATTCTCGAGGAACACCAATCGAAATTGTTGATCATAATTCACATGCGTGGAGTCAGTCGGTAATGATATTCCCGCGAGATCGTGTTGTTAAGTTTTATCCCGTGGAATCCAAAGATAGTTCCGATGCAATGTTTAGGTTTATCAAACTATTAGCCAAGTCCGATCCAATATCGATTTGGTTATTTTCTAGCGAAGAAAGATACGATCAATTTATCTTACCACGCGGAGATATTTACCGAGATGAAATATTACATGAAGCGATGAGAAATATCGCGGAGAAGTATTCGTCAAATCCAGATCGATTACTGACAAATTGCTTTACTGTTCCGTCTGTTGCTGCTCATGCTGCCAGAGAAAGAAATTCGTGGAAACCTACAAGAAATGAATTTCTCAATGATATTCAACTTAGTTGTATCGAATACGGCCATGGAGGATTATGGAATACCAAATATTATTTCGAGGATATGATTTCCGTTGATATGAGCGCATGCTATCCTGGAAGTTTCCTTGGGTATGGTGATTGTGCAAATTACTTTGCTAAATTTGGCCATCCCACCAACGAGATGACTAGAGTTGCAATTAACGGACCGTTACCCGATTTTGTCATAACAGGATTCGCTCATGTTACTTCATTCGAACTTGCTGAAAATTTGCATAAAATTTGTTATATTTGGTTTGGTCGGCATTTATCTCAACGCAGATGGGTCCCTACGGTATTGTTGAGATATATGTTGGATTCGTCGATGTTAATATCGTTGACGGTAAGTGAAGCAATTATATCGTATAGAAAGCAGACCGAGGTGTGGTTGCCGACAGATTGTGAGAACGCGAAAGATATTGGAAGAAAAATAATTGGTAAATTTACTCAAGGAGGATCAGTTGATCATAAGCATAGACACGCTAGGTTATTTATCAATGATGCTGAGATGGATTTTATTATTGCCGATACGGTGTCAAGAGGAATATTTTGCAACAGAGAAAATATTATTATTGATGGAACGAAGTTGGGTACAGTGATAACTTATCTCGATGGAGAATCCGCGCAGTATACTCATTTAAGATCATCAATGCTCGCTTATGTGAGTATTAATTTGTTGTCGATGATAAATAAATTTTCTGATATCGCGGTAAGGGTTGCAACGGATTCATTTTATATCAATAAGAAATTTCAATGTAGATTGGAAAATTTAATCACCGATGGTTCCTGGGGAACTTGGAGAATAAAAAACGAGGATATTCTAGATTATTGTGAGGACGCGGATGTAGAAGATTGCGATAAATTTCATAAAGATAAATGCGATGAAGTATCAACAGCAGTATCTGCGTTTGATCCAATTTCACGAAACAAATTCGTTTACCTAAATGGTCCTGGCGGTAGTGGTAAAACAACACGAGCAATAAACTTATTTTCAAAATCTGATATGATCGTGTTGACTCCAACTCACAGGTTAGCGCGAGAAATAAAACAACGTGGCGTTAATTCTTGTACGTATCATAGTTATTTCAAGTATAGCGGTGGATTGTGGGATTCAGCTCGAATGGGAAATAAATATATCAACAAGATTATAATATTTGATGAAATTTGCACGGTAAATTTAGTTATACTAAAATTATTCCTGAGTTGGCTAGAAGAAAAAAATATTGCAGTAATAATGTGCGGCGATCATGGTCAACCTGATCCTATTGATGGTGAATCTCCTCACAGGTGGCTTAGAAATTTTGTAGATTATTATGAAGAAATTGACGCTGATTATAGATCTAATGATATTTTACTGACCGAGTTTAAAAAAATGATTCGATTGCAACCTAATAAATTTCAATGTGATGTGATGAGAAAAATAATCGACGAAACTTCGATGGATAATTTTCTAACTTTGTGGCGTCCTGATCATCTGATCGTTGCTAGCAGAAAAATTATTCGTGATAATATTCAAGAAATACTATTTAAGCTTCACTGTGATAAATTTCCAACGTTGCAGGTGCCGTTGTGCTATAGGCCCGCTGATACTAGAAAACAAAATATTAATGTTACTTTGCCGTGCGGAGAAGAAAAAATATTAGTTTTAAATGATATTATTTTCGTTGATATTAATCTTGTCAATGATGCGATAAACGCAGAAAAATCACCATGGAAACTCGGGTACGCAACAACGATTCACTCATCACAGGGATTGACAGTAGATGGCCAAGTTTGGATTGTCGATGATAGAATTTCCTGGTCAAATTTAGTTTATCTAGCAGTTTCTCGAGTAAGAAAATTATCTCAGTTAGGTAGAATTAAATTTCACATTAACGACGATGGTGGTAATTGAGTATCCTTTGGAATTATTTGTAATTCCTCCTTGGTAAATCCGCGTTGTGGCGCTAGTGAATCTAGAAAATAAATCGCTGGCCTTCCTGATGATCTTGTTACAGCTGATATTTTATGTGTCGTAACACTCCAGTTTGGATCAGTTGCTCTTTTTCTGCCACCCTCGGCTTCTCCCTCCTTGTATAAATATCTTACAATAACATTACCTAGCACAGGCGGAATTGTGGAACTTCGCTTTAGTGGTATTTTTGTTTTTGTAATTGCAATTGCGGGCTTCATTGCTATTGTTCGTGTTACTTCGTTATTTAGCGCGTTAATCACGTGAGGTAATCTTGTTACCCAATCGCGAGATCGTTTATCTTGAATAAATTCTCTCGCGTACTGATATCCGAATAATCGTTCTGCAAGAGTTTTATTGAATCTCTCAACGATAGCTTGATTGTGATGAACACCTACAATACCGCGACGGATTTTAACATTATTCTTTTTCATCAGTGAAGTAACCGCACCGAGGAATTCTCGTCCTGGATCAACCTGGAGAAGCTTCGGCCATGTTAATGGAGATCGTGAATAAATTTCGCTAAACGCCTTAGCAATATCTGTTGCTGTTTTATTCGATAACGGTTCCGCTTCCTTGTACCTACTTGCAATATCAACAACCGTCATAACATATTTGTATATAACTCCGTCAACGGTATCGTAAGGAAGAAACATAAGATCAGCCTGATGGACTTCATTAGGGACGCTGACAGAGAAACTCGCATATGATATTTTCTTAGGCGGAGGAAGATAAATTTGCCAAACTGCTTGCCTCGATAGCCACGATTCAGCGACAGATTGCTTTACTTTTGCTGCCTTAGCAAGTTTGTCTATTGCTGATTTTCCTCGCCAAAATCCTCGCGGAGAATAATATATTTGCTCCATTATAAATTACCAGCACCTAGTACTAATTTACCTTTCATCGCGCCTTTTATTAACCAAGTTGCCAATTTCTCTTTGAAATTTTTATCAGGAATAGCATCTATTGCGTGAATTAATTTAATATCAGCGAGATGTCTTTGTTGTAAATCTCCGCTGCGATATGCAAGATCGTGATAGTAGCATGCGTTATCGATGGCGTTTACTGGATCCTCACCAGGATTTGGTTGATTATTATCGTTAAGTCTTATATCTAGCCTTGTACCAGGTCCGCAGTAATTATATCCTGGTAAATGTTTCTCTCCGGGATATTTCGCCCAGGGAGTTCCAGGTAGATTTGTTAAGGAGGTTGCAATATCTCCTCCGGTTCTACTTTTTTTTTTACAAATCTAAACTTAATTGTCTTGCAAACTTCACATTCTCCCTTGATTGCATTTCTGTTGTTGCGTGTAACGACTTCGATTGGATTTAGCGTAGCAGTTCGAGTGCGACACTTAACACAATATGAATCCATAATATTCTAATAACATGAATGTAATTGATTTTTCAGCCACAAAAAAACGCGAGCAAGTAAAACATATCGCGTCATTACCAAATTCGATTAGAATGATAATCATTGGCCCGTCGGGATCTGGAAAAACACAATTGTTGCTAAATTTGATTATGCGATGGTTAAAATGGGATAAATTGTATTTGGTTGCGCCATCCGTTGATGATCAGCGATGTTATAAAGTACTAAAGGAATTTAGCGATAATACTGAGGATGGCACAATAGAATTTATAACGGATATTAATGAAACTCCATCAGTGGAAAATTTAGACGGTGATACTAATAATCTTGTTGTTTTCGATGATGTGATGCTAGACAAGCAAACCAACCCAGCTAGGATATTCTCGCGTGGCCGACACAAGAACACCGATGTGATTTACGTGACGCAGCGATATACGCAAATTCCGAAGGTAATTAGAGATAATTGTAATATTTTATCGGTATTCAATGGCGTTGATACTCACACGCTAAGGAATATTCATCAAACTTGGTGCAACGGCGACATGGATATAAATAAGTTTAAAAATTTCTTCAGTCACGCTCAGGCAACACCGCACGGATTTGTCACGATTAATCTTCATGATCCACGTAGTAGGTATCGAGTCGGTCTTGATCAAATTTACTCATAAAATTGCAACCCACCATAATTCATTATGGCACAAACAAATTTTACAATACCCCCCCTAAATTTTGTTGTTTTTTTTTATGCCTGAAAATGCATCTTGGGTTGAAATTTTGCGGATTAATTTGCGTAGGAGGCGTTATTTCTGCTTTCTGAGGCTTCTACGGAGAAATGTTTGGTGGGAGGGTTAAATTTATCTGAGCCACCTGGTCTGTACGCCCTCCCTGCTGCTGTTTATAATGATGTCTAGTACTGGGGCATTTTGCTGCAGCCATGTAGCATGATGTCCCACCCAGTCGCATTATCTGACACCAGGCCGACCAGTCCTAACACTAACCTCTTAATGCTGAGCGCCAAGCGAGGCAGTGTAAATACTATTTTTGTAAGTCTTTAGTATGACTCGGCCGAGGATCGAACCCACGACCTCCCGCATCCGAAGCGGACGCCCTAACCACTAGGCCACCAGAACGGTGAGAGAGAGAGAGAGAGAGAGAGAGAGAGAGAGAGAGAGAATAGATATTGGCCTCTCACCAATAATGCTTGTGTACCGGAAGTAATTAATTTTATGGAAAATAGATTTGTGTGAATTATTTGTGTGAATTATTTTTCAGGGAGCGAATTGATCCATATTAGCCTTAATTTCTATTGAATTACAATAAGACGATATCTGACATTACAAGAGTGTGAATATTGTTCGACCCCAGAAGAGAAAAACCTGACAAGCTTTTAGGTTTCGCTTTATAGCTCAACATTGATACTACACAGTGAGAAAAGTGAGGAGAGAGAGAGAGAATAAAGTGATTACAGCAACGCTGACCTGACGCCAATATTGATTTTGAAAGGACCGATGGTTCACTCGAGTCTATGATGACCTTTGTCTTACCTGTATAAACATAACGGCAAATTTCATTTTTTTATAGCTTTGTAATCTCATTTCTAAGATAAACTGAATTATTAAAATGTCATGTTCAATTTCATTTTGTTTATATCATTGATTAAATTGTGATATTTTACACGATGAGTCTCGTAGGTTTTGTTCTTTATCTCTGCTCAGACCTCTGTATCTGTATGTTCTGTATCTCTGCTAAAACCATATTCTATCCGTTAATTTCATATTTTATTACTCACTTAATCCGGGCAATAACACCATGGTCGAACATCTCCTAGATAACGAGATCCAAGCGAAAGCCTATACCAAGTAGGACTCAGCACCCGTATAACAATGGCCATGAAGTGCGAAACTTTAGTTACGTAATAGAAATGATAATGAAAATGTTTAAGATATGTCAAACTGTTAACGATTTCAATGCACATACAAATTTTATTTGAAGTAGATTGAAGTAGATTATTTACATGTAAACAACGTTTATTTTCAAGTGTCATTGGTAGAGGGAAATGAAGACATGATACGTATTGCGTTTAAGTGTACTTATTTTTTAAAGCATCAAGATAATTGTAAATGCTGTCTTTGGACAAATTATAACATTACCTTTTTGAGCTCATGTACTGAGACAAAAGTTATATACTCAGTGACATTTGTTGAGAAAGACAACAAGACAATCGGTATACCCTTTTTTTCTTTACAAACAAAAGACAATATAGAAAGGATGATTTTAACAGATACAAATTATACGCTATGGAGAGTGGTAAGTTGTTATGGTTTTTACTTATTTTATAATTGTTCTGGAAGCTAAATGAAGCTTTCACCTATAGAATCATATTCATTTTTTGGTATATTGCATGAAGATGCATGCATGCAAAGTTCTCAAAATTCAGTGGAGGGGTACATTACGGACATGCATATCAATCAGATAGTAAAGGTCAAATTTGGAGGTTTTCGATGATTTGTTAAATGGTAGTATATGACCTAGAAATTTATTTCACACATTTAAAAGTGTAAATATGTAAGAAATATTTTCTCAAAAAACAAAATGGGAGTAGTTAACACTGACCGGATTTGAAAGTATATGGTAAGTTTTCTTAAGCTCCAGAAACAAAATGTTAAGGCTTTTAGGCGGATTCCACCAGTTAACATATGAAAAAGATTAATAGTGCAAACATTATTTTCGAGGCATCTCTCTTGGGCTTAAGAAACGTTTTTGGCACACAGTGTCCTTCCATGCATATGCACATATCACTTGTATATACAAGTATAATTTTTCATAAATATGCAAGGCACTTTTAAATTAAAGTTTCTCTAGAAATTGATGAAAAAGAAGACAATGCCAGAGAAAATAATTTCCTTTAGACTTTCAACTCTGTATAAAATTAATATATATTTTGTTTTAAATCTTTTAACTAATAGTTCATTATCAAATACCAAAAAAAGTAAATCATAGGCGTTAGGACCCTCTGAAAACTGAGAAATATGAGAGTTAAAGAACAGCAATAAAACTAAGCTAAAATATAGACTGAAAATTCATTAAATTCTTGGAAATTGTTAAGCTTTTGAAATGCAGGTCTCCATTTTACAAATCACAGGACCTATATGCAGTCTTTAAAAATTATGTAACTCCACTCACAATTATCTTTTCAACATTTAATTGAATACTTTAGGTACCAAATTTGTGCGTAGAGTGTGTCAGGAACATCAATATGTCAATACTAGCAGCTAAAATAAATAAAATGAACAGATGAATGCTCTTATCTTGAATTCCTATAAATTATTGGCAGTCATATTCATAGGAGGGACACTTGATTTTTTAAAAATACTATTATTTCAGGACCCTGCTTTTAGAAGCAGAATTACAAAATAAGGTGCAGATTCTGGTTTAAGGACCATTAAAATATGCAATTCACCTTCTTTTTGCATATATTCAGGTAGAAGTTCTTTTTCAGGATGAATTATAATGACATTTTCAAAAAATGCTGTACAAAAGTCAATCTCACAAATACGATTACACTTATTGCCAAACAGGTTGTCTTGCAAAACAAAAATATTTTATAACGCGAAATGTAAAGAAACCAGTGTAACTAAAGATGTATTTCATCAATCGACCATAATAGCTGATAATGACATTACCTATAGTTGTTTAGAAGACTAGACTGTGAGTAGTTACACAATAGTCAATAATGTGGGAAATGTTGAAATATGTCCCACAGCTGAACTAATATCATATTTAGGAATAAATAAGGTTTAGCACCATCAGTACCATTAAGTCACAATAGCTGAAACACTATTTCTTTTATTTTGGTTAGATTTTTGAATTGTCTTATTTTATATACGGCAAGTATTTTCCACAATTTGATAATTGTTGATACATTAGAAACATTGCACTCATGTAAAATAGTTTAGACTGAACTTTCAATTAATTTTTGGGATGGTCTGAGGGAATGAATGGGGAAACATTTAAATAATAGAGAAAATTTCTGGAAGGGCTATTAGAATATAAAAAAGGTATTTACACCAGATGATTTATTTATCGCAATGTCCTTATGAACCGTCGTATATCAGATACTTATATTTTAAAGGATACCTTTAGTTAGCTAATACATAGATAAATCCCTCCCTCCCTCCCTCCCTCCCTCCCTACCTCTCTGCCTGCCTGCCTACCTACCTACCTACCTACCTAACTACATACATACAAACATACATACATACATACATACATACATACATACATACATACATTCATGCATGCATACATTAGGAACACTGCTCTCATGTAAAATAGTTTGGGCTGGACTTTCAATTAATGGAGTGAATGAGGAAAAGTTCATATAATTCAGGACATTTCTCTAAGGGTTATTAAAATCAAAAAAGAAAAGTAATTATAATACATGAATTTTTTTTACAATTACTTTATACATGCATACATAAATACGTATACATACATACATACATACATACATACGGACACATACATGCATAGTAGTACGACATTGCCTTTTTTGTTCCCTTTATGGGCCATTCCACCAGTCCTCGCCTGTACCTGCATGACATATTTAGCCCCCTCGCGAGCGTCACATGTAGCTCACTTTAATTTTATCCGCGAGGGTGTATGCAGCACACACACTTGATCCAGTTATGTGAGTAGAGTCTCTACCGGATTGAAGTGCCCCAAAGAGGACAAGAAAAGCAAAACGTGACCTTTCATACTACTCAGTGATTGTTAAAACCAAATTCCTCAGAGTGTACTCATTTAGGCAAGCCTATTGTACCTATCAATATGCACACTACTCTCTGGTGTCTTTTCAATCAATAGCCAGTTCTCTGCGAGAAGATCATTTGACTTTTTCTGTCTGTAGATTCGTGCTCTTACTTATTTGTGCTCCTAAACGTCTATTTCTGCCAGTACAGTCTCAAACTCGGCTGCACTGGTTATTTTATTATCGATTACGTTAGAATACAATTTACTGATGGTATTGAGACTGCTCTATGTAGTCTGAGTAGGCGCCTATTCGTGAATGTGGTTGCATTGAAATTAATTAATAGCAGCACCAAAAACACCTGTTACTACCCATATAGCCCCAACGATATTGTTTACAGTTCCTTCCACAACGAAGCCGCAAATAGCACGCGCTTTTATATTTCAGATTAGTGCAGTTCTCTGGGTAATTTCATCTCACAACTGTTGTTCTGCTTCAATTATCTTTTTCACATCGGTAATGCTCAGGGTGCGTCGTATTTTTTCTATTAATAATACAGTCGCGTATGTCAATGCACTACGGGCAGACCTTGTCAGGTCTAAACACGCGCATATGCAAGAAGCACACGCACTTCTAACAAACTACCCTTTTTTACTAGTCATTTAGTTATAGAAAATCTCAGCCTCTGTAATATTTACATATCTTGCGACAGTACGATCTACTTGTTTAGCACCCTTTTCATCTGCAAACACGCCGTTTACGCCAGCGCCTTTTACATCTATGGTCTTTGCCCGATAACTGTTACCCAAACAAGTGCGTCCTTGTTGAATTACAGTCTCCCAGATTTGTCTTTTGTTGCTAGCCGAACCAATGTTGGCTTAGCATAATTAACAGAAAATGTAATGAGGGTGTATGCATCAGTGAATGCCACCTCATCGTTGTAGAAACAATCCATGAGAGGTTTTGCATCTGCTGCTGCAGTTGTTGTATGAGCGTTTTCAAGTGCATGTGCGATGATTCCAAGGTGGCCTCGCGCTTGTAGTGGGTACCAGGGTCATTCCTAATAGCACCTTCTACTTAACCATTAACAAAATTATATGACAGTTCTTACAAGGGTTTAGAAACACCAATTTGAAGCAGATTGTCATTGGCAAGTAGAATGAAATTGTTATAAATGTTAGCATCCGCTGCCAGTTGGTCCATCACTCCGTCGGTATATCCCGTCTGTAAATTCCATAATAACATTCCATTCTGTATATACAATGACAAAAATCATTTAGTATATTACGTTTAGGTGTATCAAATCCATCCCCGACAGCGACGAAAAGAAGTCGATCGTTTGCCATGTCATCATATTTTTTGGATCCTTCTTTTCAAATATTCCACTAAATCTTACCTAGGACGTTACTACAGGTGTATCTGCGGGTATATGTATTGTAAATATACCTGCAAGTATTGTCTTATGGAAATATTAGCATCATCAACATCTTCTTTGATAAACTCAAACAACACGCCGCTTGACGATAATATATTGAATGTCTGCGTTTTAAGTTTTCAGTTTTCCAGTTTGATCTTCAAAATCACCTGGATCGACACCACCAACAACACGACAGTAAAATCAAATCCGCTTGGGTATCAAATCGGCTCAGATGTACGTCAGCACCATGTCGTCAAGCTGAGAAATGTTCGTAAATATTAATTGACATTGTTGTATAATGTGACCCGTACTTTAATGTAAAATCAATACTTTTTTCGGGAATGGTGAACGCTCCAGTGCACGCAACGATTAGTAAGAAGATGGCTGTATATGGGGCCATCCAACCGTGCTTGTACTAGCATAATGAAACAACGGATGTTTAACATACTTAGATAAATAATTAACAACTTTAACTGGCGGAGCAAGTCCAAACGAGTCAAAATACAAACTATGTTTAATTGTTACCACATATGCGACCCAGAGAGTACCAAGGCTGTGGATGAATCTAGATTCGCGATGCAGTTTCACGTGCGCGTGGCACAATCGCTGTAATTTCATATCCCATAAAAGTAGCATGAAAAAGATTCGATATTTTGCCATCAGCTGTAATAATGGACAATTGAAGGGTCAACGATTCGAGCTTCTGCGACACTGTCATCAAAACCTCTGTCCTAGGGTATCGACGACTCATGTCTAGTAATCGAAGGCCTCTTCCTTTTTATACGGCCTTCAACCTATTTTTTCAAAGCCATTCCTGATGTATTCCGAACATCCTACATCTCTGGACTGAGCCATTACACAAACTTCCAGTTTCCATTTCTACATTATTGATTTTCTTTGATACCACTGAGTGACAGCATAGGGTCAAAATACACTCCCCATTGCCAGACTTGCAGTCACGGAATCTGACAATCGCTGTTAAGCAGCCTCCTTAATGATTTTTCTAACAGCAAGCGGCATTGATTCTGTTGATGGTAATGTTACTGGAACTGTCCTTAGTACTCGTGTTAATAATCGCCGTATTCGATCTCGAGCTGCATACGAAACAAGGTTTTAATCAATCCACAGTAGCATTTTTAAAACTATCCACAACTTGCATTATAACTTGCTTAGCGAAGGGTGCAGCGCGTGATCATATGGCTGCGAGTGTTTTTGATGCACTCACAAATAATCCACAAACAACTTCACAGAGTCCAGATCCGTAAAAGGGTATGTACACAGGTTTTCTCGCGTTAAAATATAGAATACATCGAGTGGCATTGATTTTGAGTAAGATCTCTCTATTAGTGCAAATCTTATTTGCCCTTATACGTGCCGCTTTCATTATTTTAGACGCCTAGTGTCCGAACCTCCCGGGCCTAACTGCGGAGACAGCATATATTCTATTCCGTCTGTTCCCACAAGTGATTGATGGAAAGAGGAAAGAATGAGAAAAGCGTACCTCACTTCCTCAACTATCGACTCGTAGAACTATTGTTGGCTATGTTTCTTGCTGCTGCTGCTGTCGTGGTTGTTGATGCTCATGCCGCCGAAGCTGTTGTAGTTCCAAATTCATGTCATCAGTAACGCCGGGGAGATCCTCCTCGACTGACCAAAACTAAGCGTTAAAAATTAATGTATTTACAACATTCACACCATTGTCGAATCAGACTAGACCTTCTCTGAACGTCTTCAGTGTCACTAGGCTACAAGTGCACACTTCGTTTCTGTGCTGAAGTAAATAAATATCCATACTGTGCACAAAACTATTTCTATTGCGCTATCTTTCTTTACTCTCGTTTTCAATATAATTACTTGGTATAATTGATGAAGACAAGACATACAATATATTTGACCGCTCATTGTAAACTTACATTAGTAGTGAATTGAGAAGATACAACATTTTACACATAGAGTCGATGGTGTCGTCTTTTAGAGGAGGAAATCCAGACGAATTAATATATTTCACAGTTCGGTCATTGGAATAGCAGACGGCTACCAAATCAGTTCCTGTGTCCTGACTGTCGTCTTTGTCGTCGACCAAGTTCATCTTTAGAAGATATCAGTGGATTCCAGGACGCTGTGTCTGAACTGTGAGTCAGGATTGAATGAGGTTCCTATGTATTCATTCTTAAAACAGAGGATGATGAGTCATCCATTCACACTTAACGTTTTTTAAAAAAAATGTATTCTATAAAATGGAAATCTCCATACCCTGTTGCAATAGAGCTTCGATGCATTTCACTTCCGAGGAAGTCAGTGGAGGTAAGGAATGAAATCTTGGGTCTTTATGCACACTTTGAACATCGTTTTTTCTGAGATAAGAGTCAATGCATCTTCCACATACTCATTGAACCTGTCTTCTCGGCTTATCATTAAGAATTCGTTCTGCTGTTTTTGACTAGGATGATCGATTTGAGGACGATGCCTATGTTCTCTCCTCAGTTGTAGATTATGTGTGACTATCATGTATGCCGTCCCTCTTCCTTTCTTGAAGCCACACTAAGTATCAGAAAGGGTGATCAATGTGATGCAGAAGAGGTCATGGGAGTATGCGGCCGGCGATACAAGGCAGGCGATTACCCGAAGGTTTGTCGGCTAGTACATTTTTGTTGGTATTGGATCTGCTCTATGTTCTTTCCATTTGACAGCAGGTTAGTTGCTTTAGGTGTATATCATATGAAAATTTAGAACTCTATTATACCTCAGTTGTATATACAACATTTTAACAGCGTACTAATATCTGTATCATTTCAAAAGAGAGCGAGTCCACACAAAATTATTATACTATCTTTAGAAAATGACAGATTATCTCAGAGATTACGCATGTTACCTTATACGTACATACATTAATGTGCAAAATAAGTGATCCAAGTGTATATAAATGCACGGAAAACAAGAGCTGCACATTATCCGGCAACGCATTTCATACTTAAACTCCTGGAGCTAGTGTTAAAACTCAGTAGCTTTGCATTCAATAAAGAAACCTATCTTCACATCAAATAGAACCGCAATGGGTATAAACATGGCCCACTTGTATGCTAATATTTTCATGTCAAAGCTGGAGGGTCAACTTTTAGCATCAGTGGAACTTATACAGTGCAACATGAAAGAGAAAATCTGGACGACTTAGTATCAAAAGCAAAGAACGTCCATCCTTCAAAAATAGTCACTGATGATGTCTCTAAGAAAAGGCATGTTGTTCTGTAGACAATAACCAGACTGGCAGTACAAAATACTTCATACCAATATCTACTTCAAAGCATCTAACAAACACCAAATATCTTCGCCCACGCAGTTGTCATCCAAAATATTACTTCCGGAATATCCAGGATAGCGAGACACTGAGATTACGCGGAATTTCCTCCGACAATAAAACAATCCAGAAACTGTGACGGCTAGACTGGGAATTTGAAGTTCCGTTGTAACAACAAAGAACTTATAGCAAAGGCAACACAATGGCTTAAACAAACACGTCCTAATGACCTATGAAAAATATATTTAAAAGAAGATTGTATGGGATAAGATTTACTGTGTCATAACATCCATTCAACCCCAGTGTACTTCCTCATCAGAAAATACTAATGCTTCACTGAATCTTGTGACACGTTAAAGTTAATCAAGCATATAAAAAACCTAAAAGACATTCCAGCCAGTGCAATGAGCAAATCACAAGCCAAAACGAAGCTGATACAGCTGGTAATAAGACAACACCGGAGTTTTTAACAAGTTGCCTATGCCAGTAATCACAGAAAGAATGTAAATATGTACGATATCAATTCTTAAATTCTCATCGTTAGCTCTGCAGTGGTGAAGACTAAGCTAGCTTGTGTATGTTTTCGAAATATATGTGAAACTAATAATATATGTGAAATTAATGATATATGTGAAATTAATGATATATGTGAAATTAACATACGCAGGGACAATAATATACAATTAGCATTAAACAAATTTCAGTTATACAAATCTATTTCTTCATACATACATATATTGCCCCATATAGATATACATATGCCTGTCTAACTACCCACATAATTACCTACACGCCGAATGTACTCTGTGGTTTACAAGGAGCTCATCAAACAAATGTTTCATAAAACACACTTTGTTAAACGCTTTTTTTGCATAGCAATTAAAGAAGAGTCTTCAGTAGTAAAAGATGTCTTCTCATATGTTAATGACGAAAACTGGTAACACAAAATGAAATTGAAGTCAAATGGCATGTTAGAAATGTTGCAAAACCCACCAAATGGGTTCAATTCCGACTTCGGCACTATCATTTTGTGCATCATGTCGAATATACCTTAAGGCTCTTCCTATTCAACGTATGAGGTGGCACGGTAACAGATGCGTTTATACCACGATGACACATCGAGTTTAATAATACTCAAGAACGAATGTTTAAACTACAGTAGAGGGAGTAATATAGCGGATTATATTTGTCCACTAACTACCCCGCTTTAATTAAGTGATATTTGAACCTTACTGTGAAAGAGACAATCTGGACTCAAGTCACGACGGTGACAGTTACACATTGTGAATCTTTTCCATTGCAGCAATAGGTAACATTGTCTAGGGTGTATAGTGTATGCTAAGAAATCAATAATAAGTATCATGCTTTTGGAGATATTTGTTCCGACTGTCTCTCTGTCCAAAGTACAAATTCTAATTGTACATGCCAAGATTATGAGGGCTCTCCCTCGGATTTGGGAATAACTAATAAATCTGCCTTCATTCCTATAACAACTGAGAAAAAAAATGTAAACTGTACATCCTTTGTTCTGAAAAAGAAAGGTTTGCAACTTATCAATATCAATGTAAGACACATTTTATCAAAGATCAATGAACTAAGACTAACGATACAAAATGAACCAAACCTTGCAGTAATTGGACTATGCAAAACGTTTCTAGATTGTAATGTACCTGACAGTGCTATCTCTATTAGCAACTTTTCTTTGGAAAGACGAGATCGACCACAAGGCATAGGAGAAGGGATAGTCATGTACGTTTCAAAATAACATACAAGAGAAGAACATATTTTGAAAATTCTGCTATCGAATCAATATGGATCGAGTTAAGTTTCCTCAGTAGTAAATCAATCTATATCTGTTCAGCATACCGACCCCCAAACTGCCTCTCCTCATGGACTGACCAATTTGAACATGTTTTAGAGGCTGCTTTATCTTACAACAATGAAGTAATTATCATGGGAGGCTTTAATATTGACCTGCTCTCTGATACTAGCACTAAAAATCTACATATGATACAACTACACGACCTTACACAGGTAATATATGCTCCAACAAGAGCAACAGCCTGTACTTCTACTCTGATCGACCACATCTATACTACCCATCTAACCTTTCTCTACAAGATAAACGTACCATGTTTCCCTATTAGTGATCATTATCCTATTTGTGCAACTCGTAAGCAACAGAGCGCAAAGAAAAACAACTTACACTCCTACATGCAATTTCTCACCGAACTATCACAAAACATTAAGGCAATAAATTTCCCTAACACAGACCCAGATTATGACTTGTTTTTCTGGAATCACTGTTTTCTTACTATCCTAAATAAACACGCCCCCATACGCATCAAAAGAATTAAACAATCAAAACAATCAGAATGGTATACTAATGAAATCGCAGAGGCACAACGTAAACGAAACTACTACCATAAATATAAAGACTTTACAAACTATCGGAACAAAATCAAATCAATCATTGTAAAACACAAGCGCTCCTTTTTCAAAGAAGCCATCACATCAAACTCGATAACAGATCCATATGGAATCACTTACGAAATATAACTTCAACGAAACTTGCGCCTCTAGCCCTGTGTGCAATTAAAGTTGATGGCACTAAATATACCGATGAGCTCGATATTGCAAATCAGCTGAACCATTTTGTTTTACTAACATCTTCCAAACGCTTGACAGATCTAATAATACAGAGCCTAATTTAGACAAACTTAATAAATTCGTGAATGAAAGGGCACCCGATAATATTAGTTTCAGCATTCCCTTAATAACAATAAATGACACTTTTGATATTCTAAATAAACTTGACACAAACAAATCAGCTGGTCTAGATGGATAGCCAGACTGCTTTCGTATTTATATGAAAAGCACGAACGTGAAGGAAAACACCCCCTTAGACCCAAAACTTATATTACCAAGATGATGACCAAAAAACGCGCGGACCTAAAAGAAACACTCACTCACTTTTTTACTGCCCATCACTATTTTAAAAAAGCTTCATTAACCCCTTAAAGAAAATGCTTATACACGCACTTTCTAACCAAGATAAAGAATTCATGTGCTCAAACACACTTCTAATTTTTTGAATCTTATCATAGGCAATGCATTGTTATTTCTTCTCTAGAGTATGGGGTAGCCCTGCAAAGGGCTGTTTTTGTGTGAAATTGAAGCTATGACAATCTTTTAGGTTCTAAGATTGCCGCCTCCTCTGACGACATGCTTTCTCAGAGGATAAGGTCTGCTTCTTAGGAAAGAGACGAAGAACTCTTTGGTGTCGACACGACAGTCGACAAAACATCTGTCAGATTCAGGTTGCTGCTGCTGCTGTTGTTGTTGCTGCTGCTATCTCTGTTCTTTCTGCTGTTTCTGAAGTCTGACTTCTCCGTCCATTCTTCTTTCTCCCTGTTAATTTCTTTTCTGAAGAGCTCTTCTATCAGGTCTTCAGTGACTTTCAACATTCTAACATTCTCTATCTCTTCAGGCTTCGGTATCAAACTTTGTCTGACACGATGAAAATTCACGTAGGCTTCGTTCAGCTTAGCTAGTCTTGAGCACATCTTCGTAGGAGGATGAGTCGATAATGGATGGTCAGACTGGAGACATCCCCGTTTTTATGGTCAAAGCGCGGACGTGAAGGAAAACATCTCTACACGATTTTCGAGTCGGAACGTTCAAATAGTGTGATGTGAGGGATAGAGAGAAGTCAAAGTGCATGAATCATGATACATATAGCAAAACAAACGACAAAGGCATTTTTTCTTCAAAACAACATTTTTATTCAAATTACTTAACACTAACAAATAACAATACAATTTTAACATTGACCATTCAATATAACATTAAATATTTTTTCAAATAACAAACATTTTTTCTCAAATAACTAACACTATTTTGGACATGGCTGACAACGTTGTGAATGAAATTGTGATTTCCACTGTTGGAAGTCATTGGGCCATTGACGGACACTACGTTTCCTAACTAAAGACAAAAGATAAGCATAATGGTCACAAAACCATCGATCTACTTTCTCAAAGTTTCTAGAAGAATGACGATCAAAATAAGTCACTAAATGTTCTAAAGAATAGCCCAGACTGCGATGATGCAGAAAATACAATATTGTCCACACACCAAGAAATCTGTGCCTTGTAATTTCACATTATTGAATCGTGTGGTCTGAGCATTTCTTCTCATAAAGTCAATGATATCGTCTTCCAAAGGGTGCAATCCATACGAATCAAAATGTTCCACACATCCTTCATGAGGAAAGTAGACGGCTACCCAGTGGGTTCCTGGGAGATGACTGTCGTCCGTGTTGATCACATAAGCTTGATGGTCTTGAGGTTTGCGATGAGGGATTTCATCTTTAGAACATACGACAGGATTCCAAGAAGCAGTATAAGAACTGTGGTTCAAAAGATAATAAAGTTCCCAGGTATCCATGTTTTGTGTGGCTTTTTTCTTCACAGGTGATAATAAGTGATCAATTCGACCCTAATTTTCTCTTGGAAAATGTCAGTCAAGTAAAGAGGTACGAGCTCCGACTTCAGACCCTGGTTCACGAGAGTTTCGATGCGACTGATCTCCAGAGGCGTTAATGGAGGAGAAGAATATTTACGCAAGCCTTTATACCACTGATCAAACACGAACTCTATCTCGATGAGACTCCAAGCTTTTCCCCGATACTCGTCTAATTTTTCTTCTTGACTCAGCATCAGGTATTTATCGTGTTGCATTTGACTGGGATGATCGTTTTGACATCCGTAGCAATCTTTCTTGATCAATTCCTTCATTTTATCTCCCAGGACTGTAGCAAAACAGGAGACTAAATGGGCTTCTTGTTCTGGCCATGGCAACTTCAACATGATGACTTCGTCTTTGTCTTGAAGTTTTCCTTCCATGGTCTCCTCACATTCCATGTCCAAAGTTTCTCCACTAGGTAAAGAGGGAAAACAGTCTTCCATCGCTTCTAATAATCTAGAATGACTTCTCTCAAACTGTTGATTTCTATCGTATTATCAAATTCTGCATACAGGATGACGTTCACTGTCTCCTAAAACCCGTTTTTAAACTGAAGTTCTACTCGAATCTGGCATGATTTTATAGGGTGGAAATGACCCTTAGTCTGGAGTGAAATCAAAAGCCCACAAAGCGTAACCTCCATCATATTCTTCGTACGTACGTGTTGGTTCCTAACTGTCCCGTGGTTTCGTTCAGGGATAAGTACAATCTCAAGTAATTCTTCTTGTCAAAGTCAGGTTCGAAAGGCCGAGAACACAAGGTCATTGCGACTGACTTCGAGTTTGGATACGCCAAAGTGATGAAAGTTGAAAGGATTATTTTACAAAGCTCCGTTGAAGGCTGCATTCTCGACGATACCAAGGATTAAACGTTTGGGTAACTGTCCTTGGAACAGATGATCTTCGATCATGGATCGCTGACTCTTGGGAATGGTGAAGGTTTTCACTTCCACACGTTTATCGGAGACTTGGCGGTCGTTCTGCTCAACGTGTGACTACTGTCGTTTCCCACTTTAGGTAACACTTCCACACGGCGTACGTAGAGTCTGGCTTGTTCGATTTTGCTTTTGTAAGTGGCATCGTTTGCAGCCATCAAATGGAAAGCGACACTGCTACGATTCAGTCTCAGGCGGACATCCACCCCGTTCAGTAAATACTTCTCTTGCAACCACATGTCCAAATGCAAACGATCCATCAGTTCTAAATGTTTGTTTGGACCTTTGATTTTGTTTCGTCAATGTTCAAATCAATCATTGTCATCCCCTATTCTGTCGAACTCGTCCGCATCGTCTGGTTTCCATAGCACGCATGCATCCAGATGAGCGTCCTTAGCGTCTATTTCGTTCGTCAAGAGATTTTCCAGGTAGGCAGGGTACGGGTAAGTATCCAGGCTGCTACTGAATAACTTGTTATTCAAGTACAAGTCCACTCCACTGAACAAGGAATGCATGAAGTTATTGACGGAGGCTACTGCTTCATCGCCCTTGATATCGGAACCATCTGCGCTCGTGTCGATCACTTTCAATTTCAAGTACAGGTAACTGCTATTCAGATCGATGTAATCCTTGATCTGTCCTTTCATTTCAAACTCGATAGGAGCGGAATCCGTCAAAGAGGAGACGGGGTGAAATTACACCCATTGGGATTCTTGCATCGTCATCATAGTGGGTGGCATGGCAAACAGATCCAGTTCCGACTTGGAACAGGCGCAAGACTCTCGGTGCATAATTTTTCTGTTTCTCAATAATTTAATAGTCGAAAAAGTCTAAGTCTCGAACAGTTCTTATTTTCTTTGTGTTTCTAGCTTTAGAAGTGTGAAGTCTGGTGAAAGGGTGTTTTCTTCGTCGTCTCTTTCTGCCTTGTCTTTGTTGTGGCGCCAGGGAAGTAGGAATATCTGACTCGGTAGCGTGAAGGGCATTTATAGGTGTTTCTCGTTGGCCCGAAATATCTTTGCCCGTTTGCAGCAAGACATTTTTGCTTGCTCTCAAGAAGGCTTCTTTTGGGTTTTGTTTGTCGAGGATGACATTTTGGAGAAATTCTTTACCGTGTGTCAATGCCGCATCTTTCAAGGCGTGCAATCCTTGTGTCACCATCGGTTTCAACACTGGAGCCACCGAACGAAAGGCTAATTTCAACATATCTCCTAAACCGTGTCCTCGCTATCGAGCAACGCCTCGGTACACTGGATACATGACTTACGGGTCGTTAGAGAACCGTTTTCGAAAATGGAGTTTCACAGTGACTTTCCCTTTGGTGAATGGAATATTTAGTCCCAGAGCATCTTTTATAGCAATGTTGACAGTGTCCAAATAAGACTTGCTGACGGGCATATAGTGAAGATGTACAAATTCGCGGTGTACGTGATAAGTGTTTCCACCTTCCTCGTCAGCGTTCGTGGCAGAATCCACTTTGAAAGGAATGACACGCAGTAACGGTACGGAGGTGTGTCCCACCACGTTATACTCCACCACATCGGAGTACACAAAGATCAAATTCAGTCTCTGGTTCAGTTCTACCGGGGAACGAAAAAACTTGGCAAAAAACTCGTTGTCGGAAATGATTTCTATTTCGCCTTTTTGCTCTACTCTGTTTCTCATCTCCATGTCTCCGCCCAACGCGGCAAACAATTCAGGACAAAATAAAATGGGCAATACTTTGACCTCCTCAGAAAATTTTATCAGGAAGCGACGAACTATTTTGTGGTACTCCAGAGTGACACTTTTTTGACACTCTCCAGAGCTTTAAGAAACACTACATTGAACCTGGATGCAATGGTGCTCATAAAATGTTGTCCGCTAAAACAATAGCCTTTGGAAACGAACAAGTGATAGGTCGACTTTTGAGCTTTTGTGCTAGTTGTTTTCTTATCATATTTTACATGGGTATCCAAGTACTGTTGCAATTGTTCGTCATGAACTTCCATCGTAAAATGTTTTTGATTGGGTAGGACATTGAGGACTTGGGTCGGGTGAATGATTTCTACCAAAGCCACTTCCCCATGGGCTTCGTGATCTAACTGGATGTCCTGAGGTAGTTTGGCCGTGTAACAGCACAAAGTGTTGTTGGGAAACACCTCCATGGAACTGTCACTGGGTAAGGTTAAGTAAAATTGGTTATGGTGGCTCATAATTCCAGAGTTCTGTGGCTGTCCGATGGGTTACTGGAAGTCAGAGGTGTGTCTCCGCCCAAAATGGGGTTGTTGTTGTTCTCGGTAAATGCGTTCTCTCAATTCCACAGGCAAACCACGAATGTTCTCTTGTAAAGTATCCGTTCAGGGATTACTGATATTGTCCTACTAAAGGTAAATAGTGACAACTGGGAGACCATCGAGCATGTTCCAGGTAGGCCGAATCTTGTGGTTCCCAGTGGTGAAGTGACACACCGCAACTGAAGCACTTGACTTTATCCCTTTCGCCCAAGTAGAAAAGTCCGGCTCTGGCTAATTCTTCGGGGGTTGGTCCTCCCAGATACTTAAGTCATTTTCCTTTGAACGATTGAAAACGATTTTCAAAGTTGCAGTATTCAAACAAACACACAGGGAACGAATATTCGTCTTTCACAGGTTCGTTGCGATGAGGGCAGGGTGACATCGATAGGAGTTTGCTCAGGGCTGGATGACATCCGTAGGGTGGTAGACGTGACGGTTGACATCCACACTGACTATGAAACCCAGTAAAGTGTCCAAGAGGACGAGTAGCATCGCTCTCAGGTTTGACACGCACAGCATCACTTTCCATGATAGGAGTAGTAAGAACAAAGTTCCCAGGATGCTTTATTGCATCGTTAAGGTCACAGCGTACAGCATCGCTAACATTGCATGGCTCACAATCGCATTCCACTTCAGTGGCCCCAAACTTGAATTGTGCCTGTCTGAACTTGTTTTGTGTTTCTCTGAAAGTATTCATCTTGTTCGCTTGGTCTTGGTAGTCACAATGAACTATCCATCCTGCCTATGGTTCCTTTTTATGCTAGTCGCAATGAAGTCTCAAGCTTGTACATCGTTTCTTTTTATGTCATGTTTTGGAAGGTACCGTCTCTAAGGTGCCGTCATAACTGTACCGTAGTGTAATGGGTGGAAAGGCCATAGAAAGGTAAGGACAGTGCCGAGACCATGAAGTATGTTCCAGAATAGTTTAATCTTTATAGACACATAGATCCATTTCTAACTTCAGGCCACAACTGAAACACTGTACTTCGTATCCCAATCCAGTCTCAGGTCCCAAGTAGACAAATCCTGTTCTAGCTAAAACATTTGAAGTAGGTAATCCTTCCCTATCCGTGGGCCATTTTTCAATCGACGGGCACAATGAGAATAGTCAGGCGAGAAGACCGGAAAATGGTGGGGTTTGAACTTGGAGTTCTCATTGGTTTTCTCACTCGATTCTTGCTGTGGCTAAGTCATCCTTCTGGTGAGTGGCTATCCTCTTATAACCAATGTTTTATACCAACATGTCCATACGGCAAAGTAAACTGATTGGGAAGTCGCACTCGCTTCTGGTACACAATTTGATAGACTTTTTCCAAGGGTCGACTGACGATTTGGTGAGTGGGTAAGCGTACAATCTTGTTTGGCTGGTAGGTGGTCACTTTAAAGTTTTCATCTTCTCCAGACTGCAAGGCTTCTTTCAATACACCAAAGTTCACCACTCGACTGGTACGATAATTCAGAGTCAATCCTTTCACTTTACACTCCTTGTGCACTTCTCCTTGTTTGTCCCGGTATTCGTAGCCGTAATATTTAGGACCGCCACTCGCAAAACTTAAACTTATCTCGTCGGGGTGCTCGTCTGTCCAGGTTCCTAATGGTGTCCTTCGATGTCAGGGTGTGTAGACCCGGGCACTCGATGTAGATGCAACTGTCCGAGTCAAAGTACAGGACGCGTTCCCCTATCAGTTCTAAAGCTTCGTACAATTTAAAGCGAGCATGAGCTGTCACGTAAGCCGTAATGATGACATTTCCAAATTCGTCGCCTTCTAAAAAGTCCAGATCTTCTTCGTAATTAACTAAGATCAAATCCTCGCGAACGACGTCCATGTTTCATGTTTTTGTCGTGAATCATCTGAAGGTAGCGGGAAGGTTCTGTCAAATACTCCGTCTTGGGTAAACACGATCGTTGTGCCATTTTACCCCACAAGTAATTTAACATCACCTTGGCAAACGATGGCCTGCCTTCGTTTTTCTCGATGTGGTCTAAAGTGATACCTTCTTGTGCCCAGTATTTCTCTTTGAATGCCTTTTGGTCTTCGGGAGTGTGACACCCCGTAGGATAGCCACTGGCTTCTTGTTTCAGTTTCAAAAAGGCATCCACGTAGTCTGCAAAAATGCTTTTCTGCGTGGGGTCACCCTTGTGGTATTGTTGTGTCTTGGGAAAGTGACAAATTTTGTACACTTCTAACAGTTGGTATCCCATGTCCAGAGCTTTTAACAATTCCACGCTAACCCACGTCCCTGTCAAGGTGCGTTCTTCCTGGGTGTGCTGACAAAGCTGGTCCTGGTTGCACGTTTCGGAACAAGTACGGCACAAGGGAAACATCAGCTTGCCTTGGCAATGGCGAGGTAACAAGGGATGGAACAAGTCCGTGGGAGGTAAAAACTTTGCACTTGATCAGACCTTCGTATTGTCGAATTTTTTCAGGTAGATGTATTCCTGTAGCAATCGCATGTGCCCTGCAAGAAAGCGACAATATTTGCACACGTAGGGATACAGCGAACACACGTCCAAGTATTTTATTTTTTCTCCTTTCTCTTCGTCGGCCTGGTACAACAAACAGGTGGCATTGGTTCTTCCTCCGTACAAACTATCCCTCGGGTTCAGGGGGTCCATGAACTGGTAACTTTCCACGATGCGTTTAAACTCGGGATCGAATTTCAAACGGTGATCGTACTCGTGTTCCCACATTTCCACCACTTGGTATCCTTCCTGTTCTAACTTTAGGCGTCGCTGACAAGTGTCCTGGTACAAGTCTTCCATGGTTCGTTGTAAAAACTGATTTTGAGTGCCACGATCAGGGTAACAGACGGGACATCCGTGAAATAAGCAACCGTTAAACTCGTACAGGATCTTGGGGTTTTCTAAGATCCAGCCATCTACCGAATACGTTCCGATTGTCTTTTCTCCCCTCCGTTGCGGGCATGCTGAATCCATTTGTCTTCCTTGTCGCACAAGTAATGTAACCAGCGTAGGGCTTTGACCGAGTATTGACGTTTGACATAGTTGGTCATTCGAGGACTGCTGACAGCCATGGTGTTTTTAGGCATGAATCGTTGTCGGTAGACTAAGGAACACGCTTTGGCAATGGTGCAAGCTTCTTTCAAAGGATCGACCCCTCCGTGCTCCATGAACAGTTCTCGAAATTTTCCACAGCAACGCCGTAAAATTTCCACTCGGAACGACAATAGTTTAGCATTTCTTCCTGAAAGTCAAAAGGGTCTGAGGCGTGAGCCTGGCACCAAGCGTAGAAAGCTTCTCGTTGTTCGGTATGCATGTTGTCGGGGTCGTAGTCTTTAGCCTCAGGCAAATGGGGTAGAACGGCATGTTGATTGGCTTCGGTAATGAAAAATTGTGGAAAGTACCCTTTAGCTATTTCTGTCATTTCAAACGTTTTAGGCATTCGACTCAAAGGCATGGCCAATTAACTCATCGAATCTGTAAACTGTACTTGTCTCACTTGCATGAAAATGATTTTGGATTCCGTTCAAAGTGACTTTAGGACGTTCGGTGCCATGTTCCGTATACTATCTGAGAATAAACTGTCCATCGTATCTCGAGAAATTGTGCGCCATCACCGTGGCATGACGATGACACTCTCGGTAACGTTCGATGTCCTCTTGGCTCCACGTCTTGTCGATGGGGTCTAAGACCCATCGGGCGAAATCGGCTAGCGTGTTCGGTCCCTGATATATGTTTTTCGCTTCCTCCAGGAATCTTGATGGAGTGGGGGCAATAATGCAGATAGGTTCTTGAATGCTCTTCTCACACGCTCGATGAGCCACGCAGAAATTAGGAATGTGAATGCCGGTCTCTTGCATGCATTCGAAATCAAAAAAGATGAAATTGCATTTCTTCTTCTTGTGACCATCATCTTTCTCTTGTTGGGGTTGGTATTTTTGCATGTAGCATTGGTGTTCCAAGTTCACAATTTGGTGACAAATGTGACATTTGTTCTTTCCTGGACATACGTGTGCCTTGGCAGTATTGGTACATATGCCTTGTCCATACGTAGGGCACAATCTCAGGAGTTGACAAGTACATTTCTGCAGTGAACCATGTGTCTTCAGATGTTGTTGGCAACAGGCAGAGCTCACAAACGTGCGCAGACAAGTAAGACAATGTACTCGTTCTTGCCCTTTGTCCAAACAGGGTTGAGAGGCCAAACATCCTGAGCATTTCGATCCACAATGCTTGTGTTGTTCTCGATTGTTATAGCCATAGTCACATTTCTCACAGTGAAAACCGTATCCCAGGAATGCGGTGATACTGGTAATGGTATCGAAATGTTCATCGTGATGATAGACGTGAATGTATTTTCCATCTTTAAAATCTTGGCCTCGAAACAACACAGGTCCGCTCACTTCATGAGGGTGCACTTTCAAGGTGTAGCGTGGAGCTAGGGCATCTTGCAATTTTTGCATTCCTGAATGCCACAGGGTGTGTCTTTGGACAGGCTGGCTTGTTGTAACAGAAGTTCTGCTTCATTTCTTTGTTTGGCTCGGTTCGATTTTCGAATGTTCTCCCAGGCTCTTTTCCATTCTGCCGTGTAGTTTTTGTCAGCATAGGTTCGTCCCACCACGATAGCCCTGGCTAAACATATCTGGTCATGAGAATTGTTAATCTGGACGAGGCTACGCTTAATGCTGCGAAGGCCGTTCACCAATAAGGCCTTTTTGCGTTGTCCAGTCCCTTGAGGAGGAGAGACGTGGGTCATGGACAATGTCGCTTTTCCATCGGCGATGTCAAATTGGTCATTGGATTGTTGCACGTGTTGAATCTTGTCCATGACTTTGGAAGGGGTCAATTCTGCAGGGCTGCTAAACTCGAAAGAAACAGGGGATTTCAAGCTGTCGTGTTGTATGGAAAGTCTCAAGCGATCGTATTCTTTGGGTTGACATTGTCGTTTGAGTGTGGTGAGCAAAGAATCCCACACCTCGGTGATACACCCTTCTGCTTTCTCCAATGGTACGTCGGACTTGAAATTTTTAAATTTCACCGTGTAGGTGTAAGCTGTGGTTCTAAAGTTTCTAGAGGAGCGCTTTTCCGTCTCTCGAATGTGATAGTGCTTTTCAGGGTTAACTGGGGAAGACTCTGTGGGTCTGGATTCTCTTTCACTCATGTCCTCATCAAATCACTGGCATGAATTTGTGCCAAGACTTCAGCGATGGTACAAGGCGATGCATCACGTTTCTGCCTTTTACTTTCTTCTTCTTTCTTCACGAGTGGATTGTATCGTTTCATCATGATAGCAAAAAGTCAACTGACTAAAGTTTAAACACCATGGGTCACTTTATATCCATGGCAGACCAGCTTATAAAAAGTGTGTGTCTTGTCCTTCCACTATTCATTTCACTCTCAAACTCAGCAGAACGATGGACGAGATTAAACGGATCGAACTTTTCATCAGAGATTTGCGAGGGGTCATTAGAAAATTTTCTTCAGACAAGCCGACGAACTACTCACCCTCCTTTCGAGATAAAAGTCAAGATACTTGCTATATCTGTAAGAATAAAGGGCATTAGTCTTCAGAGTGTCCAGACATTCAAAAGAAAAACAGATGTTAGAAGAGACAGAATTCAAGATACCTGTTATCATTGTCAAGAAAAAGGACATTGGTCTCCAGATTGCCCTAAGAAACAGCAGGAGGAAGAAAAAGATGATAGAAGTTATGGAGAGGAAGAAGAGGAAGAAAGCAGACAGGTGAAGAAACAGAAACAGGAGACAAAATGAAATGAAGAAAGTGAGGATGAAGAGGAGGAAAAAGCTGTGAAAGTGAAGATATTAAAAAAAGAGAGAGTGAAGATAGACAAAGAAGAAGGCTATGAACTTTTTAAAGTGCTATGTTGTGTTGTGAATTGGATTGTAAAATTTGTATCAGAATAGACAGTCTATAAAAAGTAAGTGTCTCTTGGTTTTTGAGTTTTAGAATAAGAATCTACACTCACGCACTCAACCATTCACACGTAATATAAGGGTATAAAGGGGATTTCTGAGTTTTAATTGATGTTGGCAATTGAAATACTATCTCTTTTCGAGAGAAATATTTGGCCCTGAAAAGGACCTTTGGGTATTTCTTAGTTCAAACAACAAACTTAGGAAGCAATCAACTTTAACTGCCTTAAGCCTTTGCCACGGCCAATGCCTTCTTCTGGACTGTATACTGTCGATGATGATTGGGTAGAAATCACTAAGAATGGAATGGTAGGTGTAGTCACAGGGTTGGGTTGTTTAGCTCGGGAAGGTCTTTTTCTTATCGGTCGTAATAAAGAAGTCTCATACATTTGTTTTAAACTTCTTAACTCCGCTAAAATGTCTAACAGTATCATAACCGTTTGACTTTCACCCTCTTGTTTCTTTGCTGCTTTATTCTTGTTATTTCTTTCTTACCTCTTCTTCTTGCTGCTGTAGGAGAAAAGCTCGTTCTGCTTCCTTTTGCTGTTGTATAAATTTCTCCAATTCTTCTTTCTGTCTCTGTTTAGAATTAAAGAAGGAGAAGGTGGAGAAGGTACTGGTTCAGGAACAAATTCTTGCGAAAGAAAATCCACAAAATCCCAATTTACCTCTTCTGGAAGCAAGTCCGGGTTCACTTGGGGAGTCCCCACGGTCGGTGCACCCCAATTCATTGTCTTCTGAGTTTGCGCCATGTTTGAAAACTGTCGTATGGATTGACTGCGCACAAACGCTAGTGACTCTAGATAGGGAATGTGACGTCACGGACTGCTCTCTTCCGATTGGACGTGGAGTGACTGAATTTTGTAACGCGCATTTGGATTGGTCAGTGAGCTCAATCCGTTTCGATCCTCCCTTTCCCTATAAATAAGCGCAGTTCGTTGCATTCCTTCACCTGTTCTCATTACGAAGATGTGGACCAACGTGGAATCCTCTACTCTCGTCTCTTCAATGATGTTTAGAACGGACTTACACATGTATGTCCGATCCTCGTGGACTATTGTCAAGATGACGGATACATGTTTGCGGAAAGAAGAATCTACGTAGAAAGACAAGGCTGTTTCAAGAGGGTTTTGATTTACGGACCAGAAGTGAGACAGAGTTTAAGGAAAAAGTAGAGTCCTAAGCGGTACCTTCTATGTTAACAGTATGGTATGTTAACTAAAAACCAAAGGCGCTATTCAGAGCCATTCATAGGTCACGAAAAGACATGCCTAAATTTCTTTTTAAAATAATGCCTATTGTCTGTGTTCTATCAATCTCCAATGTTCCATTTCCATTGTTCCTAGACAGACCCATTCCACTGTCCCTCTATAGTCCCACCCATGTTAAAATTCACCATGTTAAATTCCCATTGTCCCTCAACAGTCCCAATCCCCATGTTAAATTTCCATTGTCACTATATTCCATATCCTGTGCTCCCATGTTAAATTTACATAGTCCCTATATCACATATACCCCTTTTTAACATTAAAGTTCCCTAGTCCCCCTATCGTCCCTTTTCACTACTACTCTTATTAGCATTTGTAAACTTCATCACCATTTTTTTGTCAAATTGTCTCCATTCATCCATTCATTTGACACACATCTGCTTAGTTAATATCTCCTGAACCGTCTGCTATATATGCATGAAACATGGTGACAACAGTATCCTATGGATATTTCGTTTGCTTACAAGTCCTTAAAATATTTATCTCAATGTATCCTCCGCACACCTGAGATAAATTATTACAAAGCTAAGTCAATTAATTCTGTAAACGTTTGCTGACCCTATGCATATTGACATGTTCATTGAAAATTTGCATTTAGATTTTTGACAAAGTTTTTTTCAGTTGTTTCTATTTCCTAAATCACTTGATACATTCTGATATGAAAGGAAGACAACTCATTCTGCATGTTGTTCATTCAAACTTTTGAGCTTATGGTCAGGGTCACATTTTACATCAATGCTTTCATTGTGTACTCAACATGTTAAGTCGGGCCTTGTTCATTGAAAATTGTATTATTACTTTACATCACCTTGACAATTCGAGGTTTCTTTCTCACGCATGTTATTCTCTAATATAATGACTAAATAATGAGTCCTGTAAAAGAATGAGTTCCGTATGATTGGTTTATATATCCCAAACAATTTGGAATATAGATATGAAACTTTGTATACTGTCTTGAGACAACTGTCATATGTAATAATACGCTTTGTCAGAGTGTTACTTTTAGAACTATATCTATATGGTTTAATTACCAACAGTAAGGCAGAAGAAAGTATTTATTATTTGGTTTTACACAATAACTGCAAATTGTCCACCAGATATCATCAAATGTGGATGGCTTGCACTTGGGGTATGGAAGACACCTATTGATTTTGGGCTCAAGAGCTCAAAGGTCAATGTCATTTCCAGAATAATAATGCTTTCTGGACTGATAATATTTCGTACGAATAGGGCATACATTATTAAGTATTTGAAAAGGAATAAACCTCTTTGCTTTTAAAAATAAAGAATAGCTAACTTGGGTGCACACAATTTGTCTATTTATTCTGTTTCTGATCTGCATGCAAACGTTGAAAACAGATAAAATCTAATATATATTTCCTCTAGAGTGTCCGACCTGATTAAATAGTAATATAATTATAGGATGTGTTAAACATGACAAAAAACACATTTTCACCAGGTTTGGTTGAAATATAATATTTGGTTGAGTTTATTACAATTCTGTCAAAGCCTAATGTACAACATGGCTTTCAACAAAACTCAGCATTTTATGTGGAACGATACACTGAAAATAAGTGGTGATAATATTAATATTATTGGATGGAATCAATTATTAGTGTACATCATGAAACTAATATCTTGTCAATTGTGTAAAAAAGGAAGCAGGTTAACAAAGAATTTGTAATTTTCTTCTCAACGGTTAACAAATTAAAAGAGGATGTATGTTTTTAGCTTTTGCCCTAATTATAAATTTAGTGTCAATACTAATGTTTATGATAGCATTTTGAATATCTTTTTGTACCTTTTCCACATTCATAGATAATATGTGATTAATATTAATATTCTATGGTTTTCATATCAATTCGAATTACTTACTGCATAGGATGTAAGCACTGCAAATGTAAATGAAATTTCAAATGACATCTTACTAGTTATATTTTAGTCAGTTATTTTCCATATCCGTTGAATTTTATCAGTTCTAAAATATTAAAATATCGTCGAAATCATAGTGGTATGTACGATATAGACCAGATGTATCGGCGATCGCGGTATTTAAAATTATTTGACATCTAATGATCATCTTTGCCCAATAAATGTTACCCGAACAAGTGCGTCCTTGTTAAATTTCAGTCGTCCAGGATTGCTGATAGCTGAGTCAATGTTGTCTTATCATAATTAACAGGAAATGTAATTTGGATTTGTCACCTCATCGTTGTAGAAGCAATTCCGGAGAGGTTTTGATTCTGTTGCTGCAGTTAATGTCGGAGCATATTCTCTTGTTGCAATATTTGCAATATCAATCTAGGCCTTGTTAAATTCTACCCTCATGCCACCATCTCTGTTTCCACTATTTTCAGTGACTCTAACCAAGTTCTTTGCGACAGCTCATTTCAATTTGACATTGATATCTTGAATCTCCACGTTTGACGTTTTCAGTTTGCCAGATTGATCATCATAATTCACCAGCTCACCTGGATGTACACCATCAACAAAACAACTGGTAAACTCAGACAAATCCGCTTTGATGACAATTCGTCTAAGGTCCACAACATCAAAATGTCGTCGAGCAGAGTAACGACCGTAAATGTTGATAAACATGGTTTTATAGTACCATCACAAATACCCTAATGGGAAATCAAGAAGTGCTTGCGAGGTGCGCGTACAATTTTAAAAACAAGATGGAAGCGTATGGGACCATCCAACCGTGTTGGTACTGACATAGTCGAATAAAACAATGGCAGATGAGTCTGTCGTCCGCGTCCACCATTTCCTGATATAAATAATTAAGCACTTGCACTGTCGGTGCAAGTCCATACGAGTCAACAAAATATGTTGACGTGTTACCAGGAATGCGACCCAGTGAGTGCCATAGTGTGTTGATTAATCCAGATTGATGATGCCAGATACACGTGTACGTTTCACCATCGATGTAAGTTCATCGCACAAAATAAGCAAAGAAATTTTGCCATCGTACGTAAATAAAGACTGGTTTATGAACGCTTCCCTTCCATCAATGGCATGATCTTCTGCTACTGGATAATTCAATGCCTCTGCACGAGGGCATTCGACGACTCATGCCTGGCAATCGAAACACTCATCATTTTATATGCAGCCTCCAACCTCCTTTTCCAGAGCCTTTCCTGATGTAGTTCCGACATCCCCTAATGCTGCGACGTTTGCAACCGCCGAAGCCGCTGCTGCCAACAATATTGGACTGGATGCTGTGAATGGTAATACTCCATGGGACATTTGCATTTGTGCCACCTGACTTGAATATTTCTAATGCTACTTAAGTGTTTATGTGTTTGGCCGCATTAAGCTGTGCAAGCTGTGTTTGGATCAACACGGCGACATTTCCAGTTAATTTATTTTGCAGCCGACACTTTTAGTGTAACCAAACAATTGCTTCTTTGCTTGTTTGAGTTTGCACCGCTGACTTTGAGTAAGACCGACCTGCGCTTCATGATATGACATTATTATTCAAATAGGTAACACGATCAATTACGAATTTTCCTCAGGTGCATCGTTCGGTCTCTTTCAACCAACAGCGCCCTACATCAGCAGAGTTTTATCAGAAAGTATCACAGTATAGCACTTGTAATTAGCATCACCAGCGTTACCGACACCTGCATGAAAATATAACAAAGGGCTGCCTGATATTTCAAGGAAAAGTAATATATCGGGCACAAAAAACGAGATTCTTGTTGAGAAATCTGCTGGCCTGTGTCAACATGTTGATGCCTGTCCACGTACGAGAACAGATTGTGATATGCACGTCAATATAAATGCCATATGTGTGGTAAGGCTGTATTTCTTCAGAATGTTCCAGATGACCGAATAACCGTAAAGACACCTCAATCATATTTAATTTTTTAAATATTTTATTTTTGGCCTGGTCATTATCTCGCGAGGAACGCGTGTTTTGGTGCAGTACGACCATGATGGGTACTTATTTGCCAGGTGAACATAGCCACAATATCAGTGGATGGGTATACGAGCGTAATATGTCCGAGAAACGACAGCATTGATGTGGTTCAGGACACCATAAAAGATAACAAGCGGGACTCTGTGATCACTGAAGGGGATAGCACCGGCATCCACATGATCAATGCATCTAATTCAACTTTACCAGCAGGAGCATCTGCATCGCGCCAAATGTCATTGTTAGCATTGTTTATTTGGCTCCAAATATCACTTTGTGAACAACTCTGTAAAACTAAAAGATGAATTAGAGTGAAATGGCACAAGAAAATCGTAATGAGGTTAGATGAAGTTGTGCTCGACGTTGTGTAAATCCAAGATTCATATTGGGACTTGGAAACACTCGGTTTTCTAAAGCTGCAACAGTATTGCCAGCAGCATTTCCAGGTCGTCTGATTATACTTGATCTATGATCTGCCACTGTTTGCATTTTTCCTCTGAACAAAATTCGGGTCTAGGTTGTGTATTTAACCACTTACTCCATTGCTTTTGTTGGATCTATTTCTGATACTGTTGTCTTTTCCACTTTTTCTCCCGGGTCTGTGTAATTAAGATCTGTGTTGTGTTTCTAATCATTTATAAAATGATAAAGTGACTAAAACGTTTTCCCTTCCGCTTCCCTCCGCTTAATATCTTCTTTCGCCTCATATTCAACGTCCGGGTCTTCTTGTTGTGATTGTGCTGTTAGTAAACCCCACCTTTCCGTGAGATTTATCCATCAATCATCACCTCATTTTCTATCTTGATTCTGATATGCCTTAAATGCCTCAACAAAATGCTCACAGTCACATCGATTGCTTTGTCTCCAGTAAACTTCCTGAATAACATTCCAGGCAATTTCCCATTCATGTATTTGTCATGTTTCGTTGTTGGTACTTTGGTCATGTAATATCTCCAGCCTTGGATTTTTGTTGGCACTACTGGTATTTTGTCAATTGCCTTTCTTATGTCTTCATCAATTGTCCTGTGTGCCTTTAGCGAGTATAGCATGGACCCCTCCACGTTCTTCAATGTCCAATTTGATTTCATCAATCGCTCTTGGCAAACGGGCGATCGTCTCTGCAATATGAGCACATTATAATACGGTTGATCACACTCCGATGACGCTATCACGTTCCCAGGTTATCCAACGTAACACCATACTCAGTGACAGTTGAGTTTTACCTGATCCAGCAGGGCCAATGACCAGTGCATTGAGTTTGAAAACAGTATTCCGTGACCATGGTTTGTCGGTTTAGGTGTTGCTTGCGAAAAGGAATCGATGACTGAAACGTCTTCTGCGAATTTTGTGCCATTGAATAATTTACTGTCGTTATAATACGACGATGTCTTCATTTTTTCGTGACATGCCGTACCAAAACACGTACCAGAAATTCAACTCGAGTTCAAACATGGTACGGGCGAGAAGTGGTTACTGGGACTTATGCTCTAATCGCTACATGTCTACGGTGTGGCAGTTTATAGTGATGTCTATCACTGGGACATCATGCCTCAGATATGGAGCATGATGACCCATCCAGTCACATTCTCCTGACACCAAGTCGACCAGTTCTAACACTAACCTCTTAATGCTAAGCGCTTAGCGAGGCAGCTTTATGTACCATTTTTGTAAATGCTTGGCATGACTTGGCCGGGGTTCTAACCTGCGACCTTCCGCATCCTAGGTGGTAGGTCTAACCACTAGGTCACCAGAGCGGTTACGTGGATGTAAACCTGTCGACCTGGATCTCATTCATGACTTGAATACGATTAATCCATAACTGGGAGAACGAATTGCACGATGGATCGTCCAAAGAGGCATAAAAGGCAAGATTGTATTTAGTGGTAGACAAAGTCCACTTGGAGGCAGACAAAAGTAAACCACTATAAGCAATGGACACATAGAGCCACAACCACAAATTATCCAAATATACTACAGATCGCGTGGATATTAGAGAGATGAAGCCGTCGTGAAACAGTTAACCAGTGCGGAAAGGTCACTCATGAGATTGCTCGGGAATGGTTGGCTAAACAACCGCTATGGCAAATTTATTTGTGTACATCAATAAATGATTTCTCGGGGTTTATTTGATGTGGGGATACCTAACGAGGTTCATCAAGCTGAGTTACTGTAACTTCGTGTCCGTGATCGGCAAGGCAAGTTAGGCACCTACAAATATGCGATAACCATTGTCGATTGGACCCGCTGATACAAATAAGCGTAGCTGTTTACTTCCTACGATTATGTGATGCTTTCGAGTTCATCTATGCACGCAACGCACTCACATGGCCACGATTGTTGCAAGTGGATCCTGGCAAAGAATTTCTCTGATTTGTGACACCGTTGTTAATCAAACAACCGTTGTTAATCCTGCCAGGCGTGTCAGTGTGCATGATAAGCAAGCAATTGTTGAAAATAATTCAATCGCACACATTGCAGAACGGCTATTCGATCATCAGTTTGCAAATAAACTGCTGATAACCCGACTTCCATTGGTCGCATCATCCTTGAACAATGAATCCACATGCACGACGAGATTAAAATTAGCCAGTGAGATTTCTGAAAAAGGTTGTCTCGGATGCTCAGCATACCATTTTACAACCGGCACCGTTACAACCGTTACAACCGCCCGGAGACTAGTTTGTTCAGTATTTGTATGCACCTGGAGAGTTTAAAGTTGGGCCACAACGTGTTGCCACTGATCCGGTATGGTCCTAGACACGTTTACCATTTCGGAACGGATTAACAATCCAGATAAAGAAGCCATTAGCGAATGAGATTATCATCACCTAGTGTTCCAAAACCTCCCAGCAGTGCATTTGTGCGAGAGGAATTGCAAGTCGTTCCAGCAAATACGAAATTTTCACCAGTATGTGTCAATAACTAATATCAGCCACAATAAGCGATGACCAAAACGCGTAAGTGGTGATGACATCGGGAGTATCCATCGCCTGCATCAAGAGAGGATAAACTCGCCTTGGTGCATCGGTATAAACTCATTCGATGGTTTTTGGATCGAATAATATTTACCGTGCGTACAATCTCTCGACGGTCATGAACACCTGAGGTACAGTGCGAGCTTGAGATCTTTGTGAACAATCACCCATGGAACACATTTGGACTTATTAATGTTTTTCAGTACATTTTGGGTAGCAGTCCCACATATTCTTCGATGGGTTTACCCGAACATTCTTCTTCGAACTTACTAACCACCTTTTTTGTTGGCATTACTAAACAACAAATATTCTTTCGGACAGTCGCTACTATCAAATTCGTTGGCCAAACTTGATTGTGCCATGTCCGCGGACACATCATCGGTGGTGATATGTATCAGAAAAGAGTCAGTGTAGGTATACAACATCTTGACCCGACCCTGGTAAAACGGTTTGATATTGTCGTGGTAAATTCGTACATAAGCAGCTTCGGCAAGTTCACATAGATTGGTTTCCGGAAGTTTGAGATTTTATTTTTTATTATAAACGGCAAGAATTGCACCATCAATGGTTTTCCTGAACTCAAAGTTCGGGTCCACAATGAGCCTTCGAAGTCTATCCTGTTTTCTTTTTTTTACAGATAAGATCAACGCGACTTCATTTAATCAGATTTTCCATCATTTTCCCAAACACGACAATGTTAATGAGCTTGAAAAAGACCTTCTCAAAGTCTTTGGTGGCCTTTGTGCATAGGTTCGTATTCATCCGGATATACAAGGTCATCAAATCTTGCTGGGGATATTTTAGCACACTATGAATCTTGGGGAATCTTTTCAATGACTATGCCAATTTCATTGCGATTGCGTTTCAGAATCACGAGAGCACTTCTTTGAATCCATGGAGTATTAGTTTTAAATATATCCTTGTCACAACTACGACGCATAACCATATGAGAGCTGAGGACAATGTCTGCTTTTACCCCCGCGTAACCAAAGTTTTGTAACACCACTACGATT